>NHNV01000016.1:102645-459890 GCA_002785995.1 Mycosphaerelloides madeirae | reverse complement strand
CCCCCCCACCCCTTCCTTCGGCAACCGATATGGTTTAGCGAGAAACCCATGCATCGCTTCCTCCCTTTCCATCTGTTCTTCCCTCTTCTCCATCACGTCTCATCCGGCCATCAGCGGAGCGGTCGCAACATCGGTATGCCATTACGATCACATGTTACTTTGCGTTGCTGGCACCTTGATCCGTTTTCCCTGGATCACTTCCAGGAGCATGCGACAGCAACAGCCTGGACCGGAGGACACACGCCCCGTTGCTTTGGCAAGAGCTGGGGGCGTGCTTCCAATTGGGCTCAAAGTCAATACCGGCACTTGGAGAGCTCGGCGAAAAACGTCTCGCTGGATCTCCGGATCCAGGCAGAATAGTCCCACGCTGGTAGAACTGGTTGCCATCACTTTCAACCTAGGAACACATGGCAAGCCATTGCATATCCTTATGGCTTTGCGTGTCTTCATCTAGAATACTGGCGGCTCGTCGAACTTTCCGCTGGTAGAAGGTGAGTTCCTCAGGGACAAATGTCCCAGATGCGCATGACTCCCTTCCCCCATTGCTCGGTGACTTGGTCAAGTGATTGGCGTATCCTCATACAATTCTCACCGACATGTTCCTTCCGGTCAATATGATCATTCGCCAAAGGCGAGCATAACCGGAAGGCAGACTGGTCCTACGTGTACGGTTTGAGACGGTGCGTCAATGTCCGGATCTTGCGACAGTACAGCCTCCTGAACCCGTTAATCAGCTCCAGCAGTCACAATGGTACCAACCGCTCATCATCGGTCTGCTCTGCCGCTTTTTCCCGCTGCTGGCAAATATAGCTGTGGTATGACTTCTCTATCTGGAGGATGGTAAGATCCATCTGCCGAGCGATTTGAAGCAGCCATACCTCCTCAAATCACTCACCGCAGTATGGGAAGCAGCAAAGCTGTCAAATTTCCGGCGAACGCCAAAATTCGAAACCACAAACGATTCCGCAGGATCGTTCTGGAAGCAACAAGCTGTGCCAAGTCCATGGAGGACGAAAGCTCTGTCTTCGACAACCTCTTCGAGTTTGAAAGAGCTCTACTTTTCTGCTACTACTACGAGCATCCAGAGAAGCTACCAGAGCGTGGAGATACAACAGCCATGCGACGCGCCACGGAAAAACCTCTGAGTATCAAGGTGAAATTTGACAAAAACATATTCAAGCGAGATATTTGCCTGCGACCGATTCCAGATCACGAGCTGGAAACAATCGATCCATTCACCATCCAATCACAAGTTTCACAAGCGCAGACAAGCCGTCTTCACGAGGCCTCTTCTTCACCTTCACCTGGCCAAATCAACACCATTTGAAGATCTCTGAAGCTGTCCATCCACACTCACAACCAGATCTCTGCCCCAGAGAACCATATCTCTTGTCAGCTACATACATACATTCATCGTTCGAGGTAATGGCGAAGAAACGCCAAGCGCCCGCCAGCAACTTCGAGACCACTACGAGCCAGCCAAAGAAGAAGCGCAAAGCAGCCGTCGCCAAGCTCGAACCAACCACGCAGCAGCCAAAGAATGCGCGCAAAGCACCCACCTCGAAGCTCCAATCCACCACGGAAGAGTCATCTATCTCCATTCTTGAAGACGGCGACTCAGTCTTTGATGGCATGAGCTCCGTCTCCCTCACCAAGGCCTTCGCACGGTATTACCAAAACCCACGCCTTTTACCAAGTAGAAAGTCGGAGGTGGAGCGAAGAGTCAGGCTCGGGCGGCTCCCGGATATCAAGGTCAACTTCGATGAAGACATATTTCAGCGCGCCACACCCCTGCACCCAATTCTAGACCAGGAGAAGGAAGGCGTCGACCGTTTTGGTTCGACAACCCCAGATGACGGCGTCCCTCCTGAGGCAGTTGATCTCGGGTCGGAAGCTATGGCGGAGGACTAACAATCGATCATCGTCGACATGGTTCGGGGCTATCTGAAGGTATACGCAGGAGGACACCGGCAATTGAGAAGTGGCTCGCGCATTTTACCTGCGTATGCTCGACAGGAGTACGCATTTGTCTTGGGTACCGTCTCTCCGCCTCTTTTGGAGGGTACGAACAGAGATTATCAGAGAGGCGCATATCCGCGGTAAATCAGTGGCTCAAGCGTTTTTCAATGTGTTGTGTCATGTCTCTTGTTTGCATTTGCATGTGCAAAACGCACGGACACCTATTCACTTTTCATCACATGGCTTCGTCATACCCCTCCTCGTGTTTCTCCTCGCTTAAATGTTATTCGTCATCAACACTTCTCACACAAAACTTTCACCTTCAACATAACAAACACACTCTCGAACACCCACGATGGCGACCAAATCATCGGCGGGCGGCATCAAAGTGCCTCCAAAGAAGACTGCGAAGAAGACAGGCGAGCGGAAGATTCTGCCAAAGAAGCGGCAGCCGCTGGGCCTGCTGGCACACAACTCAAGACCGCTCAAGCCTAAGACCAAGAAGATCGAGGTCATTGACCTATCGGCGGAGGATGAGGATGAGCAGCTGCCAAGCAAGGCGGTGCATCGTGGTGCGGAGGGTGAGGACAAGCAGCAGGACGAGAACATCGAGCGCGAGAGTGAGGGTGGACTGTTCAACCGTCTGCTCAGTGGTAGGGGAGTGATGTACACGAAGTCCGCAGGAGAGGTAGCTGGCAAAGGCAAAGAGCCTGCCGTCGACGTTCCAGGCTTCGCCACATCATCTCTCAAGGTCAGTCTCACCATCCACGCATTGGCGTATATTCTTTCGCTAACAGACCTCCAGGTCCATCCACCTGGCGACGACTTCCACTCTCAAGACATCTCCCGCCGCCATCTCATCCTCCCACCTCCCATCATGAGCCCCACCACCAACGTCCACTGCTCCCACGGCTTCATCAAGTACCGCAGCATCCCCGTAGCCTTCGGAGCTCTGAACCTCGCGAGAGGTGATAAGCCCTATGCCGGAGACGGCTACATCGACCACCTCGTGGACAACGACATGAAGACGTTCAAGAAGCGGCACGTCGAGCGCCATTGGCGGAGAAGCGATGATAAGGAGAATGATTGGCCCACTGCGAGAGTCTGGCAGGGATGAGAAGTTCATTCAGGCGGTTGGGCTACTTCACTTCATTGGCAAGCGATTGTTGGTTGCTTTTTGGCGGGCGACGAGACTCCATCCCGGTGATTTTGTTCTAATGATAATGCATGGTGCTGAGCGTTGGATGGAGGTATGCCTCTATAGATGTTCACTACGGCTTCTTAGGTAGTCAGTTCGTCAATAGCCACAAGCTGTATTCACCCTTGATTTTTGAAGCCCTGTTATCACATCAAAAAGCTCGATCACAACATTTCCTTCCGCGAAACAAATTAAATCACTACATTCCAAACCGATGGGGAAGAACGATGACCCCAAAATACATCACGCATGCCGAGGAGCAAAACAGACCCCGATCGACCATTAGCCATGGCCCGCGTCAGGAAGAGCAAAGATGATTTCAGCCATCTGACACCGCAAGCGAGGGAGGAGGAGCAGAGAAAACAGGAGGAGTTGCTTCAGGAGTCGGCAAACAGGTGTCTCGCGGAAGCGGAGATGGCGAAGCAGGCGGTGAATGCTGCAGTCAAGAAGTTTCAGGATCGGATAGGGGGCCGAGGCCCAAAGTACGAGGATCGTGAAGATATTGATAGCGTGAACTTGACGAGAAGGGAGCAGCTTGACTCTAGGCCGAAGCAAGGCATCTCGAGAGTGATCAGTTGGAAGAAGGGCTGTTTTCAGGGTCGGTGGATTTCCTGAATGCTATCGGGAGCTTTAGTATGTACGGCAAGAGTCTTGAGATCTGCCAGTTCGAGTTGGATCCAGTCGAGAAGTATGGGTAGCAAAACGTATGAAGATGACATTTCATTTCGAGCATGGAGTCATACTCCTCGCCATCTATCAGGCTTCCACTGCCTTCTGCCGTCGAGTTGCGCAGAGAGTCAGAACTCAGTTGGAGTGTCGGTGTGAATCGTGCTTTTGTCGTACTGCCGCAGTACACTTTCACATCGTCTTGTTGTTGATAGCCTTGAGCTGAACTTCGAACTGAAGGGTAGCATTCGGTGGAATGAGACCGGGGAAACCGCTTGCGCCGTAAGCGTCTAGAGAAGGGTGGATATCAGTAAGTGTCTTAGACATGCGGATAGCTTCTTGTTTTACTTACAGTCGCCGCTTATCAGAAGCGTAGCTCTCTCGCCGAGGGTCATACCGCCGTCAGCGTTTAGGACCCCCTCGTCCCAGCCTGGAATATAGGTCAGTCAGGTACCTCTAGCCATTGGAGGTGTCGCATGTCAACGTACCCTTGATGACCTGACCGGTGCCGATTCTGGTCTTGAAGTCACTCTTACCGACAGAGGAGTCGAACTGCTTGCCCTTTCCATCGGCCGCACTGGGGTCATGGAGGTTGCCAGTGTACTCCATGGTGATCTGGTCACCGGCCTTGGCCTTGGTGACGCCGTCGCCGGGAGAGATGACAGTCTTGGTGACGCCCATGACTTTGAATTGGGGATGTTGTGATTTGCTGGTGCAGAGGGTAATGGTGTCTTGAGGGAGGATGAAGGTGGAAACAGGAAGGGGATTGGAGATTTTAAAGGTGAGGTCGAGGCAGGGCAGACAGCTCCTTCCCTGAGGAAAGTGACTAGTGCCTGAAACTTGACGCGATCAAGGGTCCACCCCACCAACCCCGCTATCGCCATCAAGTCGATGTCAGCCCAGGACAGAAACCAACATTGACCATCATTCTCCGATCGTCATCCGCCGGCGGGATCTGACATTTGCTTAACACACATGCTACTCGCGTGCAAGGCACCAATTTCGCAACTCGTCTCAAGAAGCCTGAGAAGAACACATATCATCTCCTCAGGACGTCGCCAGCCGCCGATTCGGAACTGGAAAGGCGTTTGCAATAGTGCACCAGCACCGCCGGCCTGCCTGTATCGGTCTTGTGTATCCGGTGACCTCAAGCGTCCCTCAAGCTTCCCTCAATGCCAAAGTGTCCGGCATTTCGTGCGCCTGCAATGTCCGCAACAACGAATCCTCATGCGGTGCTTCGTGTTACCTCTGTTTAGGGCAGCGGCATCTAGACCGTCTTCCAAACAACCTTGCATACAGGCGATGTTCTTGACGGCACAAGTGTCGAAGCATGGGCTGTGGATCCTAAGACCATTGGCTTTTGCCGACTTCACCTCATCCGCAGGCGCGATGGGAACCTGCAGCCTCGTCCCACCACGTTGGAGCTGTTCTCCGTACATTGCAGCATCTCATGTACTACGTTACGCTCTCTCAGTTACATTCTTGTGCATAGCCGCCGCAAGCGACGATGGCAAATTTGATCGATGCCGCAAATTCGAACAAGCCGACTTGAAGAGCTGCTCTCGGGAAGCTCCACTTAGCTACATCCACGCGAATGGCATCTTGCCCTGAAACATCCCTGATCAGCGACTCGGCCACGGCAAGTAACCGCCGGATACCCGGAGACCAATACAAATTGAAAAATTCCATATCCTTGCAAAGCTCAACTTCGCAGGTCAGACTTTCATGAGCTTGAGCTTGGGGATCTGTAACAGCCGTCTTCCCAAACACGTCAGACTGCGTTCGGGTACGCAAACAGGCAAGGGTGGCAGACCTTGCACAAAGCTGTCTGATTGTTGGAACTCTCCATATGCTGACACGACTCCAAAGCGATAAGTCGAGGTTATATGCCGTTGCGAAGTGCTCAATCGAACCATGCCGAAGGCGGACGCGGTCTGGTATACTCTCCTTGAGTCTTGAACGAGTGAGAGGTCTGCTCTCTCTGTATCTGAAGTATTCTTGGTAAAGGGCCACGTGACGCTTGAGCTATGTTCGCGTCCAGTCTGCGACAGAGCCGACGCCCAATCCCCTATTCGGTCGACGAGAATATTGTCGAATAGTTCCGTCCCTGATAGCTTTCTCGATTGCTTTGCCATGCCGGTACTCACGCCGAAGATCGGAAGAATGCATGATTTTGGACCTCAGTCGCCGGTATTCGTTTCCAACATACCTTCGGGAACCGCGAATCATGGATATTTTTCGAGTCATCAGCAGGTGCAAGGCAGCATAAAGTGGCGAGGCCTGCGCGCTCGACATTGCTCTCCCAAGCTCTCCCGTAGTTCAGTCCAACCTGGGCCACGCCATGGCTGTCGTCTGACAAGGTGAATCGGCCACCCATGTCCTTGAACGCCGTGCATATCTCACTTTGAGGGTACGCTTCGCTCATACCCTTCCTCAGAGCACTTGTATTCAGCTCCAGCACCCCTCCGTAGTCTGCAACGAATCTTAGATTTCGTTCGATCTTCTCCCAAACGCCTGGCCAGGTCTTGAAACTCCGGTCGGGGTCATCGCTGTACAAGCGGATCAGATCGAAGTGGCCGATGAGCGGCGGCTTGAGAGTCTTCAACATCTCGAGTTGAGAATCGAAATAGTCCTCAAAGATTCTCTCGTCGCTGCCGCCGGCAACTTCACGAGCTTGGTGGTACATGGCGACATCGTAGTCAATTGGAATCGTATGTACATGGTGTACGCTGCCCACGAATAAGTCCACTTCGTACTTCTTCAGCAGATCCTGGATGAGCGATCCGGAATAGTCGCGAATCCATTCTCCTTCGAATCCAATGAGTAGTTGTATCTGCTTGGCATATTTCTGTTGCAGCCGTTCCGCTTCGTGGTAGAAGTCGTCGTAAAGCTTTTCCAGGCTGGCCTGAGTGTGGACTTTTCCTTCCTCGGGATAGAAGTCTACCTCCTGACGGGCAATGTGTTCGGTGAGGCACAACGTGGACATTTTCTTGGAAATGGCCGCGAGGACGACTTCTTCCAGAGTAGAGGTGGCATGGCCGCAGAATTGGCCGGAGTGAGAGTGGTGGGACCAGGGCATGTTGATGTTGTAGGATTATTCTTTTCGGAGGTCGAATTTGAGGAAGTAGAGACCGGAGAGTCGGAATGCCGGAATGCCGGTATTATTGACCGCTAGTATATTACATTCGAATACCTACCTGCTGTGCTTTGCATTTCTCGACCATAACCCGCACAAACAATTGCACAACAGAGATCTGTCACAGCGACAATGGCCCTTTCTGCGATAGCACCGCCATCAGCAACTTATGTCGCAGATATCGAGATGGAAAGACTCGAGATCCCATCGCCGCGACCAACGTATACTGATAAGGTGGCATCTTGGTGGAAGCCACATATCGCACTAGATGTGCCTTTCGAGACCCGTAGGGATCACTATGATTCGTCTCCAGGACCGCCCTCCAAGATGCACGAACAAGGCGCTGACGCTGGGAATCGAAGCCTTAAAGCGCACGTACTTGGCTTGGATGCGAACTTCTGTCAAGTTTGCCCACCTTGGAGTTGTCGTCACCCAGGTCTGTTGACTACCCAAGCAGATCTTTCTTTCCAGTCCTGCTATATCATGATTTTACCGATTTGGTAAATCTCTCGGGTTAGTGTCAATTTCACTGGCTGTGCTTTTCACAATGATCGGTGGCTTCCGATGCTGGCAACAGCAGCGATACATTATCACAGGCAAGATACGGAGCTCTGGATGGGAGGGCTGGACTGTCGTGCTTTTGACGATTGGTGTGAGTTGACACCATCATTTACTATTCATCCTCTTCGCTCGAAAAGACACCATACTTTCTCGCTCTTCATTAACCATGCCAACAAACAGTGCATCGTTGTGCTCATCGTGTTCACTGCCGGGGATGCTGCCAGCGGTACGCCGTATTGAAGGAGCCGCTTGCTATCTTATCAATCATCCCAACCAGAAACTTCCACCACGCTGGCCATTACAAGCGAGTCACCATCACCATTCCCCGGGTCTGCCAACCTCAGCTCGGTCCAGTGTTGAGCATCAAGAACCACATTTCCCCTGAAAGCAGCTTTCGGAGACTTGCCACTTCCGAAATGTCGGCAGAGATCTCGGGGAAATGATGGTATTTTTGACAGAGCGTGTTCGGTATCAAACTCGTCGTCGAAAGTCGGCTCGTCATCGCTCGAGCTTTCGCTGGATTCCGTCTCCTCGTCCGCCTCTAGCTCGACGTCTTCATCAAGAACGGGCACCGGCGACGCAAAATCGACACAGGCAGTGGATTCATGTCGCATTGATGTTATCTCGCTGTACGTGGGCGGAGGCTGCTGCGATTGCGTATTTTGCAATGACTCCAATGACTCCAATGACTCCAGTACCATGACATGGACAAGTGTTCTCCGTAGACTAGAATTTGCGCGTCGAGTTTCTTTCTTGAGATTCATATCGGCTGCAATACGAAGACGCTCGGCTTGAATTGTCGTGAGAGGGTAGCAATCAACGTCGCCGCAGTTAGGAAAACATTGTTTGCTTTGCATGACTGGTTCTGTCATGAGTAAGACAGGGTAAAATGTAGCAAATCTGTTATGTACGAGACTTTGAAATGATTCTGGTGGAATAGCGACGTCGTTATTCTTCTGAGGACCAAGGCTCTTGGTGATATACATTTGAACGATTTCGAGGCTACGACGTCGTGTGATGTGGGTCTGTCTGGATCCGCTCTTGATCCGCTCCCCCCGGCCAGCATTCGCCACAGCTATGATATTAAAGTTTGCACTCATGACGGGGAGTGCGGGTGCACAAGGAAGACGCGGCTACGCTAATGCTTGAGACGGCGATATAGTGACGTTTATTGTTGTCAGTCTTTCGTGTTGCGATGCAGAGATGAAGAGTAGCTTACTCTGTCATCTTTCGAACACTATTCCGAAATACACCTTTCCTATGATGTGGTTGTAGGCATTGAGCTTCCAAGCCCTATCAATGTCTTTTTTCCATTGAGCTACAATGGAGTTTTGCATACAATCAACGTCTGTATAATAGACATAGCTCGACCAAAGCCCATAATTCATTTCCTCATGATTTCATCACTTTCATCTCGCATATCAGAAATTGCAACAGAATCCAGCTTGCCTAGCCTGTGCTGCCATCATCTGAGCCGAGTATTCTTGCAAACCAGTACAGAACATTGTATTGATTGAGTCTTGGTTCGATGAAGTCATCTGAGAGTCGCTTGCCAGGGGCCCGCATGCAATCGCTGTATCCAAGTCTACC
The DNA here is from genome assembly GCA_002785995.1 of Mycosphaerelloides madeirae. Taxonomy (NCBI): domain Eukaryota; kingdom Fungi; phylum Ascomycota; class Dothideomycetes; order Mycosphaerellales; family Mycosphaerellaceae; genus Mycosphaerelloides; species Mycosphaerelloides madeirae. The sequence continues at coordinate 450,780 of NHNV01000016.1, read as the reverse complement.
ATGCCGTAGAGGTCCAGCTCATCGTCAACCTCATAGCATGCCGAGTTGGTCTTGTCAGAAAAAAGATGATCGAAATCATTCGATTCACACTCTTCTGGCATGACGACGCTCCCGACTGTTGTTGACCTTCCACTCTCATCGTCTGTCAATGGGTCGAGGTCGTTCAGAGCCCTAAGGATATCAACGATGCTCGGCTTCCCTCCGTACTCCCTCAAGTCTGGTCCTTCCCAAAGCTGGGCCTCTTTCAAACGATGATACATCCACTTCAAGGCACTGCCTAGCCTGTTCTGCTGAGCTTCCAATAGATCGACGTAGCCACGAGGTTTTGGTCGGTTTGCTTGTCGCTTTATCGCACTATGATGCGGTCAATGTTTTGCAGTGGATATTGAGGATTGAGGTCACTGTACTTGTAAATACAAACTTCATCTACTTGTCTGCATTTCTGGCATGGATGAGAGCCATCGCACTTCGTTTTCTTCACCTTGCATCTTTGGCATGCTCTTCGAACTCGCGCTCCGGGTGGAGTGTTGCTGTCTGACCGCTTCTTTGACGATCCCATGGTCTGCGGCAGCTCTGGCTCGTAAATCTGGAAGGACTTGGGACTGAGGAATGATTATGTGGTGACCATGGACATTCCTCTCACCAACTCCCGTCTGCAAGCTTCATTATAATGCAGAAGGGGTTCTCATGCAAGAGAAACCAATGAATCCGCACAAGAAGGTGTTGAGCCCCACACTACAGAGTCCATAAGCACAGCGGCCACTTCTTCAGGAATGGGCTGCTGTTGAGACGTCCCCGGAGGAGTCTCGGAGGTAGTTGAAGAAGGTGCGTGCATATGGTTGCATCATTCTTGCGAGAACAGCTTTTGCGGTAGAGACACCGGAAGCGCTGGAAAAGCTTGTCATCAGATAGCAATGCTTGTGCATTGGCGAAGAGTGAAAACAACGTCCAACTAACCATTTGATGTTTCATGCACCTTCGGCGGATACGCGGCTCCTTGCCTGTGAGCCTTCCCGCCACTGCGTGGCCGAGAGCCGAGGTGGTGAGGAGCTCTTAGAAACAGAAGACGAGGCTTGATTGGTCAGCTTTCCAATGCCTCTCGTCCGCCTTGAAGCCCTCTGCCCTCACCGTCTCTTGCATCATTCTCACGATTGAGCGAGTATTCGTGTGATTGGCCTATTGCCTTTACCTCCAATCATGGAGATTAAGTCATATTACTCCTCAAAATATAGGGAAAGCTCACTACTGGAGTGCCTCCTATTCGAATCAAGGTTCTCCGCTATGCGCAGGGCCAACACAACATGGAGCCTCTTGAGGAAACTCGGCCCATCCAATATGTTCGGCTTACAGAGTTTGGAGTCCAGCGTTGTAACTCGTTCAAAGAGGTGTCGACAATTGCGGACCATGTCCAGTAGGAGCGTGGTCTCATGGACAATCGCGGGTCCGTGTTTGACGATGAGGTCAATGGTATTCCGGTGCTTCACTCTTCCGCCGATCTCATCGGAAGAGGTCTAGGAGACATGACGAGAAGATTTACTCGCGCTTCGCTCGGGTCCTGTCTCTCAACAACATGGCAGGGACGTCGACGAGTTTGGAAGAAGTGTGTAGCCTTGGAGGACGATGAGGATGTACGAAAGAAGTATCGCAGATTAGAGGGAAGGAAGGAAGCGACGTCGGGCAGTCCAGGGGTGATACGCAATAAGGAGTCTATATCATTATCACGTTATGTTGGATACCGACATTTCGGAAAGCCCGCCCTAACGCGAATCGAGCTCCATCATGAGCGACCTCGTTACTCAGACACGGACTCGAGGAACGACGAGTCGTCGACTTCAAGCCATACCACGCCTCGCCGCCGACTGCAACTCATCACACGCAAGCCCACGTGAGGATGTTCAACACTAACGCGGTCTAAGAACAGACGTAACCTACGAATCAGCACTCGCTTCCACGCTGTGATCTGCTGCCCGCCGGTTCCGACTCCGATATTCCACTGACGCACATTTGACATGGCTGCACTCGAGGAGAAGAGCACTCTGAAGCGCGCGAGGGTGAGATGGATTTGCTGTTTGTACACAGGACCACCCAAAGCTCACACATAACGCAGCCATGCACTGGGGAAGAGGCAGAGCCCAAGAAGCCACGCCGATCCGCTCGCCTGTCCGTCGACGACTACGCCACGGATCAGACGAAACGAGACCAACCATTCCCTTCCCCAATCACGAACAAAGCTACTGTCTCCACGGACGGTAACGCGACGGAGGCAGCCTCACCTCCAGACCGCTTGCGAACTCCCCCTTCAGACCCACCACATCCATCCCAGCGCAACATCGGTCTCTCGTCTCCACCCAACGAAAATACGCAGCCCTTCTCGCAGTTCCTCCCACCCTCCAGAGTCTCCTACGAAGTTGACAACGAGGAGGAAGAGGGCGTTTGGGGTTACCTGGTGCCGTCTTCCGGTTTCGAGAAGGCTCTGGTGCTCAAGAAACGGGCTGCTTGTCCAGTACCAGGCGGTCTGAAGGGCAAACCGAATGGCAGACAAAAAGTAGCCAAGAACCAATGGAAGAAAGACGAGGAAAAGTACGAGGCAGAAAAGGAGGTTGCGGGCGTCCCTGCAGGCGGCTACTTGATCGGACGACACCAGGAGTGCGACAGAATCGTCAACAGCCCTACCGTCAGCAACAGACACGCCCTGATATTCTCGGAGAACAAGACGGGCGACACCATCGCGGTTCTCGAGGACCTTAGTGGCAATGGCACATACGTGAACGATGCCTATGTCGGCCGAAACAAGAGACGGGAGCTTCAAGACGGTGACGAGATTTCGATAGTCGAGGAGGCTCGGTTCATCTTTCGGTATCCACGGAGAAAGGGCAAAGATGTCAACGGGTTCAAACAGCAATACACGACACACGGTCAGCTGGGCAAGGGACACTTTGCAACTGTCTACCTGGCGACCGAGAAATCCAGCGGTATGCGCTACGCCGTTAAGAAGTTCGAGAAGAGAAGCGGTCCTGGAGAGAGAAGTAAGGTGGACGGTCTTCAGCAGGAGATTGCGGTGCTTATGGGCGTCAGCCATCCGAACGTTTTGTGTTTAAAGGACACCTTCGATGAGGTGGATGGCGTTTACCTTGTTCTGGAACTGGCACCAGAAGGAGAGCTCTTCAATTGGATCGTCATGAAGCACAGACTCACGGAGCAGGAAACGCGGAAGATATTCATCCAGTTGTTCCAGGGCGTAAAATACCTTGTAAGTGAGAATCACTTCACGATAGCGATGGCAGCTAACAACATCCATAGCATGAACGCAACATTGTGCATCGTGACATCAAGCCCGAGAACATCCTCCTGATCGACAAGGAGCTCAGTGTCAAGATTGCCGACTTTGGCCTTGCCAAGATCATCGGCGAAGAATCCTTCACCACTACACTGTGCGGCACCCCTTCGTACGTTGCACCGGAGATTCTCGAGCAGACGAACCGGCGCCGCTATACTCGTGCTGTCGATGTTTGGAGTCTGGGGGTGGTTTTGTACATCTGCTTATGTGGCTTCCCACCATTCTCGGATGAGCTTTACACGAAAGACAACCCATACACTCTCAGTCAACAGATCAAGATGGGACGCTTCGACTACCCGTCGCCGTACTGGGACTCTGTCGGCGATCCTGCGCTTGACCTCATTGACAGGATGTTGACCGTGTCAGTTGAGAAGCGCATATCTATCGACGAATGCCTGGAGCATCCATGGATCACGCAGCAAATCGTCAGCCTCACCGATAGTACCGATGGCCTGACCGGTGCGCTTGCGGGCATGGATTTTGCCCGTCGCAAGCCTCAGCGCGAGCGTACACTGCTCTCTTCTATCAACGATGTCAAAGTCGAGCAAGTCTTGGAGACTCAGCCGGATGGTCCCAAAGTCAAGGTCTTCACTAAGAATGCTGGCCCACGCTTTCATACCCAGCGTCCGGCTAGCCAGCAGCGATTCACCCAGGGAGGCCCGAAGAAGAAGGACGGGAAAATCGTGGAGCCGACTCCAGATGCTGCTCGTGACCCCGATGAGTTTATTGAGATGGGCGGTAGGGGTGATGAGGTCTTGTTTGACTGCACAGGCAGTCGGTATCAGGACGAGACTATGAGAGCAGGGGATCCCACGGAAAAATAGGCGTTTGATAGGATAAAGGCGTTCTTTGTTGCCGCAGTGCTGTAATAGACTGGGGAGTGAAGGGCGCTTCCGGAGGTGAACGGGGCTTGCTTGGTCGCTGATGGCTGCTGCGAAGGAATGTACCTAAGAAAAGGTGGACAGGGCAGCTCTCGAATACGAAGAAACGCATGTATACCTCTCAGACACTTCCCACATGATCGTTTCCTTAATATTGAGTTCTGTTCTCTTATTGCAGGCAGCGAGCATGTCCGGTCATACAGCATTCAAGCCGCCGCAGCACGACGTGCGTAGTCTGAATACTGCTCGTCATGATATGGGCGTATCTCTGTTACCGCGCGTTCTTTCTCTTCCGAGCAAGCACCACCTCTCACCCACACCAAAAGATCTACTGCTTGCGCAGATCGCAGACGAAGCCCGACCTCATCTGACCCGTCCGCACGCGAAAAGAGCTCGAGTGCTGCGACTATGAAGTCTATTCGGCAGCGAAGATCCGTCCGGGTCTCCAGCGACCTCGTGTCCGCCAGCATTGGTCTCCACGACACCCTCTTTTGGTCTCATATGGGCACGATAGTCCGAACTGGGCCATCCTGGCGTGCGACCGATGCACAGAGCTTGCGGTCAAGGTTTGAGTTGGCGGTCTGTCATGTGGCGGTGATAAGATGACTCTGCCCAGGATGTTCTTCGTGACTGGACCTTTGACTTCACCTCACCATGTTTGGAAGACTTTTTCATGTGCACTTGCTGCTGGTGCTGGCGATCGAGCTGGCTGTCGCTGAAGCTTCACCTCTTTCTAGGATTTTTGCACGAGATGTGACTACGGCCAATGCAGAAGCTGCTCTCGGGGCTCTTCAGCAGTGGTATAATACGTCGATAGGTCTTTGGATTCCTAGTACGGGCTGGTGGAATAGCGCGAATTGTACGCTATCGAACAGAACCCACATGGATACTTTACTGATGAGGCACAGGTTTGACCGTCATCGCCGACTTGGCTGCCATTGACAACAATGTCAAGACTGAGGCGATCGACATATTCTTGAATACCTATGTCAATGCGCAGAAGTACAGTAAGAACGAAGGGGAGAAAGTATTCAATGTCTTACACATTCGCTGACCTTCCGCCCTTCGCTTTTTCTAGATCAGCAGATGGCTAAGGTTATGGGCGTCGAGACGCAGCCATATCTGCCGCATAGCTACTACGGCAATCATTGGCCCTACTTTCCACCTGCATGGGGACCCCATATGCCCCCGTGGACGACCTCCAGTGGCTTTTTGAACGATTATTACGACGACGAGGGTTGGTGGGCGCTCGCCTGGATCGCGGCGTATGATGTGACAGGCGACGGCGAATATCTCTCCGAAGCAGAATCGATCTTCTCTGACATGTACGCCGTGTTTGGAAAGACGAATTGCAGCACGAATAGCGGCGGGATCGGTGGCATTTGGTGGGATAAAGCCCACACCTATGTCAATGCAATCGCCAACGAGCTCTTTCTGGATGTTGCTGCCCATCTTGCGAACCGAGTTCATGGAGGCGAGATCGATTATGCGGCCATTGCTGAGCAACAATGGGCCTGGTTCCAAGGAAGCGGCATGCTCAACTCTGACAACACGATCAATGATGGCCTGAACCAATCGACTTGTCTCAACAACGCAGGTACTGTCTGGTCTTACAACCAAGGTGTCATCCTCGGTGGTCTTGCAGAGCTCAGCAAAGCCGGAGCAGGCGGATATGCTGCAGCAGACAGCTCATACATCACCACTGCGCAGACTATTGCGGATGCTGCCATAGCTGCTCTTGCTCCCGACGGTATTCTAGCGGACCCATGCGAACCGGACTGCGGTGGCGATGGATCACAATTCAAAGGCGTTTTCATGCGGAATCTCCAGATCTTGTACGAGGCCGACCCGCAGCAACGATATGCCAGTTTTTTCGACGCCAACGCGAACAGTATATGGGCGAACAATAGGGGCTCGGCGAATGAGCTGAGCGTGGTATGGGCAGGTCCATTTGTGTCTCCGGCGAATGCTTCGACGCAGAGCTCTGCGATGGATGCTCTGGTGGCGTCTTTGGCCACTGAGTGATCTGCGAGAGCTAAGTGCCATCTTGTCACACAGCGATGGGCTTACCCGCGAAGGAACAAAACATCTGTTGTGCTTCATGCATTCCTCCGGACTCAAGATCACGCAATCGGCGTATCATTGAGCCGTCGGTGGAATTCAACGCTGTGAGTTGAGGTACAGTGTGTCCGGTCTTGTACAGCTCCATCCATGACAAAGCGTCGATGAAGATGTCTACTCTCTGGAAGAGGACGAGCGGTATGCTGACCCATTTCGGACACCTCAGCGTTCTAAGAGGAATGATAATGTGAGCTAGATGTCCTGCAATCTACGACAGGCGGGAGGTCCTACCTGGTAATTTACGTGAGCAGCCTCATCAACAATCCAGCTGCCCCTCATATGAGTGGACTACGCCAACCCGATCGTTTTCGGGCGGCGCGATCCTTGGTCTAAAGGAGTGTAACAGAGGGTACTACAGGCAACGATATAAGAATCGCTCCGTGGATTGCGCGGGCGGCGAGAGGCATAATGTAGCAGAAGCAGAGCTACGGCCGAGGCATGTGCAACACAGGGCAATCTGGCTCCGGAATTGCCCCTCGACGCTGTGGTGTCTGGTGGCTGTGGAGACTGGGCGACCGAAAGAGCAGTGTCACCGCTGGTGTAACGGCGTGTGGTTGGTGCATCGCTGCGCAACCGAGGCTCATGATCTGCAAGCGTCAACGGCGCCTCCAAACTCTCGAGCCTCACCACCGCGAAGGCCAATTTATCAGGCGCGCTGCCCGCTTCACATGTAAAATGGCTGCCAAATCCTGTTGCTGAAGCCCTCCGTTTGGTACAGCTTCATTTCTTTGCGAAACAACATCTCCCACAACAAACAGACTCTTCCACACAGCAGCAACGATGGCTTGGGAACCACTGCCTAAGGGCGAAAACAACTTCGATGTGCTCGTCATCGGAGCTGGTATCTCAGGCATCAACTTCGGATACCGCCTCCAGGAGCGCTGTCCAAACCTCAGCTATGCCATTCTCGAGGGTCGCCACGAGATGGGCGGCACCTGGAGCTTGTTCAAATACCCTGGCATTCGATCCGACTCAGATTTGTACACTTTCGGCTTCGCGTGGCGACCATGGAGGGAGAACACCTCCATCGCACAGGGCGGTTTGATCAAGAACTACTTGAAGGAGTCCGCCGAGATGTACGGCATTGACAAGCACATTCAATACATGACCAAAGCACATGGCGCTCAATGGAGCTCCGCCGACAAGACCTGGACTCTGGAAGCTACCTACAACGGCAAGCAGCCAAAGACCTACAAGTGCAGATGGCTCCTGATCTGCTCTGGCTACTACGACTACGAAGTGCCCCTCCAGACCCAAATCCCTGGTATTGAGGACTTCAAGGGCCAAGTCATTCACCCTCAGTTCTGGCCAGAGGACTACGACTACACCAACAAGGAAGTCGTTGTCATTGGCTCCGGCGCAACCGCAATCACAGTCCTGCCAGTCATGGCAGAGAAGGCCAAGCGCGTCACTATGCTTCAGCGATCACCTAGCTACATCATGGCCATTCCCTCCGAGGACGGTATTGAGTGGGCCGTTCGCAGGTTCATGTGGTGGGCCCCTGCGTTCCAGAACTGGTTCCTTCGTGTGAAGTGGATCCTCGCCCCCCTCCTCCTGACCACCCTCTCCGCCAAATTCCCCTCGGCCGTCAAGCGAGTCTTGAACAAGATTACGACCAAAGCGCTCCCCAAGTCTCTTCCCATCGACCCTCACTTCACACCCAAGTACAACCCCTGGGAGCAAAGAATGTGCATGTGCCCAGACGGCGACTTCTTCAAGGCACTAAGAGCTGGCAAGGCGACTGTCGAGACCGGCGTCATCGAAAACATCACCAAGGACACCATCAAGCTCACAGACGGCAAGGAGCTGCACCCAGACTGCATCGTCACCGCGACCGGTCTCAAGCTCAAGTTCGCTGGCGGCATCGAGCTCAAGATCGATGGAAAGAAATACAACCCATCTGCGCACTATGTATGGAAGGGTATGATGTTGGAGGACCTTCCCAACGCCTCCTTCGTCATGGGATACGTGGACGCCTCATGGACACTCGGTGCAGACGCCACCGCTCAGCTCCAAACCAGAATGATCAACCAGATGGTCAAGGAGAACGTCGTCACAGTCATCCCCAGACAGACCCCCGATGACAAGGCCCACATGAAGGAGAAGATGGTCCTGAAGCTGAACTCCACCTACGTCGAGAAGGGCAAAGACCAGCTGCCGAAAGCTGGTGATCGCGGCCAGTGGGTGGCTCGCTCGACATACCTCAACGACATCTGGACTGCGTGGTACGGTAACATGAAGGGCTCCGCTGAATGGGTTCCCGCGTAGATGCTGTGAAGATACTTTTGTAATGGGCTCCATGGCTGGCTGTGGCGTTCAAGGCGAGAAAGAAGGGCATTGGGCTTTGGGAAGTTTGGATCACATCAGAAGAATTGATATCGACAGCATCATATAGTCTATTGAATAGATTGTTTATTATGTGTTTATGTACAGCCTGAGTTCATTAGGAGTCAACACAATGCATGGAGGAACCTGAGAAAATAAAGGACATTGCAATAAACTCATGTGTATTCGCGTTTTTGAGTTCGGGCTAGTGTCCAATTTTGCAATTCTCAACTCCCGTCAACCACAAATTCCAATACTATCATTTTGCCTTCTGCCACTGAACGACGATGGGAGCAGACGACAGACGAAGATGGCAAATCTGTCGCATCCGAGAATTCTGGAATGGCCGCTATGACAAGTCCGATGGCCAGAATCCTACGCACGAATGGTTTCGCTCTTTCGACGCGCTGAAGCCTTTCTTCCAAAGATACCTCTTTGACCTATTACCAGCAGAGCAAAGGCCAAAGATTCTGCACCTTGGATCCGGTGACAGCGTAAGAAGTCTCAGCCTTACTCCGCGAGTGTTTTCTGACTTGGCGAACAGACTATCCCGTACGATCTCGCGGCCGAAGGATACGACAACCAGTTCTGCGTGGATTTCTCTAATGTTGTAGTTGAGCTGATGAGTAGTTGGCATGGATCTTGATCCGGCGTGGAGTGGAAGTACGCCGATATGCGTGATGTGAAAATCTTCCTTCTGGCTCGATTGTTGTCGCTTTCGACAAAGGAACTATGGATGCGATGATCCATGGGAGCCCTTGAAATCCGCCGGACGATGTGCTGGATAAAACTGGACGCTATGTGAATGAGGTGAGTGTCGACGGCTTGGAATTTGGAGTCTAGACTTTGTGCTGATGAGCAAGAAGGTCCATTGAGTTCTCAAAGATGACGGCGTGTTTCTGTATCTTACGTACAGACAGCCTCACTTCATCAAGCGCCTCTTGAACCGGGATGATATCTGGGATCTGGAGATGGAGTATCCGAATGATGACAAGAGCTCGTTTGAGTGTCACGGGGTCATTCTGCGGAAGCGATCCAAGCGATCCATATAAAATGCAGACGCCGCAAGTTCTACCCCTGCTCGCCAAAAATCGCGTCTCACACAAGCTCTTGGTATACATACCTAAAGTCTCAGCTTAGCTTTGCGACAGCACGACAGTGTTTTGTCGCCATCTGCTTCGGATTACATACTGCATCGATGAATAATGGACAAACATAGCACCGGGAATGTACAGGCCGACGAAGCCTCCGTGTGCAACTACAGTGACGGCGTTGAAACGACCAGAGAAAGGGATAAAGACCACTCAGTACCATAGAGAGCGGCGTGTGACAAGTTCTCTCAGGCGGTGAAACCTTTGCTTGAGAGAGTGCAACCTATGCTGGAGAAGGCACAGGAGACCTATGTGGTCGGTGCAGCATCTGCCGCTCTCAGCACCGGGCTGGATCGTATCCATGACGCTCTCAAAATGAATTGCACGATCGTCTGTCCGGGTCTTCGTGGACTTGGCATGGTGTGCCATCAACCGAGATGGGTGGCTTTCCACATTCTATCTACTACGCACGTTGAATCATTTCCCGAGCATCGTCGACGAGAAGCTGCCATCCTGGTGCCCAGACTGGAGGACACTGGAAGTTCCCGAAGCATTTGTGGATCACGCGTTCTTCGAGGGTCTCCGGGCGTACTCGTCGTTTCACCACCGCAGAAGGCTGCACTCAGCATCGCGCTGGAGCAAGCTCCAACTCGACTCCTCTGGAAAACGAATTTCTTGGCGAATGATGCGACTCCGAGGTCTTTACGCAGGCGAAAGCATGACGCGCAAATTCATCGTGAAATTGAAGTTAAATTTCTCTGCTGCTGTTAAAGCTCAACTAGCCTGGCCCACGGTTATGAGCATGTCCGTCGATCTTGTGGCACCTAAAGACGCACGCTTTGCGGACACGTTTGTGCTTTTTGAGGATGAGCCTCTACCGGTCTGCACTCGACAATTTTCACAGGCGCCGAAGCACTGGTTCTTTGTCGGTACATGCATTTCGAAGATGATTAAACAGGTCAAACACCGCTATGTGTGGCAGACCCTCTCGGGAATCTGTCGCGACACCGGATCGATTCAGATCTATGATTTTGCATGAACTTTTGCAGCACTGATATTCAGGTCTCCAGACCAAGTGGGAACAGTCGATGAGCGATTTCTACCTGAGAACTTCAGGCTAGTATTCCACAACCCGGTCGAACAGGGCTATCGATGAGGACTCTTCAACGAGAGCATCTCAGTACTTGAGGCTCTCTACTGTTCAACGAGCGAGCCTGCTAACGAAGAGTATTCCAACTGTCCTAGAGAAGCTCAAATTGACGAGATGCTTTGTAAGGCTCTAGGCTCCTGGAGGAGTTTATGCGAATGCGTGAGGCACGGCACAGCTTGCGGGGAGCTCAGCTCGTCCTCGGATAAGAATCGGCTGAGTCGACAGAGGATACTACTCTCTTTCACGATCACTCATCTGATGAAAACAGACATTCAAGGTCATTCTACTGACACCTGCAACTTCGATACCGTCAATACTAAGAATTGCTATGAAAGCCGCTCGATTCCATGGGAAGGGCGATATACGCATCGAAGACATCGACAAGCCTGAGCTAAAGGATGGAAAAGTCTTGATTGAGATTGAATGGTGTGGTATATGTGGGACGGACCTTCATGAGTATATCATGGGTCCCTTGACGTGTCCTCGAAAGGAAAGACCACATCCCGTCACAGGCGAGACAATACCTGTTACTCTGGGCCACGAATTCACAGGACGGGTCGCCGGTGAAGCTAGCGGATCGAGTTTGAAGCTTGGTCAGAAGGTGATGGTCGATCCTCGATATGCATGTCAGTCGTGGTACGTTGCTCCTCGTTGTCGAAGCCAAAATGTTAGTCTGCCATATGATGGATTGAAAACTGACGACTCAGCAGTCACGCATGTAGGAGCAACCACGACAATCTTTGTTTGACATGGGGCTTCGTAGGATTATCTGGTGGAGGCGGAGGTTTCTCTGAATACGTCGCCATCGACCCACGAATGTGCTATGCCCTCCCTGATTCTGTCAAAACCGACGAGGCCGCGCTCATCGAACCCCTCTGCGTCGCGCGACACGGTCTGGCAGTCTCTGGAGTCGAAGACTTCTCGGACCTCGCTGTGCTTGTCATCGGCGGCGGTCCTATTGGGATCAGTACACTATGGAATCTGCGAGCTCTGAAGGCGAAGACTCTCATCGTATCGGAACCAACGGAAATTCGACAGGCTCACACGAAGGATCTGGCGAATCATGTCTTTTCGCCGATGAAGGTTGATATCGGCACCGAGTGTCGATACTTAACCGATGGCGTCGGCGTTGATATCGTCTTCGACTGCGCTGGGATCCCGGCAGGTTTGCAAGCTGGAATGGACGCTCTCAAGCCGAGAGGCGTATATGTCAATCTCGCCGCGTGGGAACAGCCCGTAAGCAATCTGTGACGGTCGCAACAACTAGCACTGACGACAAGTAGTTCACTGTAAGTCAGGAGCTGGCCATGCTCAAAGAGATCTCGATCAAATGGTCCATGGCATACGATCATGCGGACTTTAAGGCTGTCGTCAGCGACTTCATTAAGGGTCATTTTTCAGGTGTGGAGAAGATGATCACAAGTCGGATCTTGCTGCAAGATCTGCCTGGGCGAGGCTTTGAAGAGCTCATCAATAATAAGGACAATCATGTCAAAATTCTCGTGACGCCGAAGGAGGAGCTGTTGCAGCAAGCGGCACGAGATGTGGATGCAGCGATTGTACCTGCGGAGCACGGCAAGGGAGGCGAGGCGGTTGAGACGAAGTAGACCAGCTGATTTGCAGATATCAGAGTCAAAGTCATGAATGAACCTCTTCCTCAACAGCCCTCATCCATCAGCAGGAACACCCACGGCCTCGCAACTAACCCTCCACAACTTCTCCGCGTTAGCCACATCCATCGCATACTCCGCAACAAACTCTTTCCCCTGAAACACCCAGCCCTCTCCAACGTCCGCCAACACCTGTCCTCCCTTCTCTACATCCTCAAAATAAGGCTCCACAACCGCCCACACAGCCGTAGCAGCCCCTTGCTCCACACTTTTCAACATACCCTGAAACCTCTCCTTCCCACCTATCAATTCGTAGTCTGTATCTTCCATATGTCGGTACAAGGCGGTGTCGACTTCGCCGGGATGTACGGCTAGGCCGGTGAGGTTGAGGGGGGAGTAGTGCGCGGTTATGTAGTTTGTCATGAGGATGTTGGCGGTTTTGGATTGGCCGTAGGCGGCAAATTTCCAGTAGGGGGAGGTGCGGAAGTGGAGGTCCGAGTAGCGGATGTCGCTCATGCGGTGGCCGCCGGAGCTGAGGTTGATGATGCGGGAGGTTGTGTGGGAGGTGGAGGCGGTGTGGATGAGAGGTTCTTTGAGGAGGTTGAACAGGAGATGGTGGGATAGGTGGTTGGTTCCTGGGGGAGGTGTTAGTCGATGCTTCTGTTTCCAACATCAAGGCTGTTGACTACGGCAACGCAATGGATGGTATGGTATTGCGCACCGAGATGGGCTTCGAAGCCGTCTTCGGTGAGGGTGTAAGGCAAAGCTGCCACACCGCCGTTGTTGATCAGGATATTGAGTTTGCCGCCGGACTTTTCTTTGAACTCGTAAGCTGCTTTTCTGACGCTGGCCAAGGAGTCCAAATGCAATCCAATTGTCTCAGGGCGAGGAGTATTGGCCTTTGAATTAACCGTGATGTTTTCGATGACCTTATCGAGTTTTGGCATATCGCGAGCAGTGAGAAACAGTTTCGCTCCGGTTTCGTACAAGGCTCGAGCAGTTTCGACGCCGATTCCGCTGGTACAGCCTGTCATGAGGATGTTCTTGTCTGCAAGCTTGCCCTTCATGTTGTAGTCGTCGATGATTTGAAGGGCGGTTGGGGGAGGCTTTCCGGCGTATGGACGGTATGGATGCTCGACATTAGTTGCTGAAGCCATGATGCTCATGTGGCTATGGAATCAATGAAGGCTGAGTTGAAAAGGGGAGGACGTGAAGAAAGAAGGTCTGAAGTCTTTATATCTGCTTCTTATTGAAGCAAGAGATTGGACTTATCCTCAACGATGCCCCGCACCAAGCGGTGTCCTGTTCATATCCGTCCGTCATTCCTTATGCAGACTTTGGGAATCTGAACCCAAATGACAGGTAAGATAGAGCGGATGGGCAATCGAGGGCATTTATGAAGGATCATCCGCACAAAAAGGGTAACACAGCTGCATATGCAGATGAATAAATCCGGGAGCGGACTTTGCGTCTTCGATGTTTCAACCCAACAATCCAGGTTGTGAGAGTGCACAGGTTGTATAGATCGACAAGTTTTCGGCGTTAATCGCTCGCCGTCCGTTTGGGTGACTCTTGGAAAGGAATCCTTCTGTCTTTTGTCCAATCAAGAAGATCGTTTTCCGAGCGAGCCAGTCAAGGAGGGAGGCAAACATCGTCGGCGATACCGCACATCAAGAAATCAATACCGGCATCCAGAATCCAGACATATCAGGTAACATTATGGCAGGAGGAGCCATTGTCGTCGCTGCAGTCAGACTAATCCTGTCGATACTGGTGATGAGTGTGGCCTTTCCTGTGATTATTTCAATGACCAGCCTTTGGTGTCTGCGACATCTCGCCGCGAGCCCGGTGGCGAGCCCAGTGTAAGTTGTCCGCAGAATTTGTGGAGGAGAGGGGAGAGGAAGGAGAGAACGACTCCCATTGTTTTAGCGGCGGCAAGGGCGCTGACTTCAACCTTAACGGGCATTGGCTTTTTCCACCGTTTTTCCGCCGGGACGACATCATCTGGCCCTTCTTCAGGTTCGCCTGCAGAAATACCAGACGCCCGTATGGACACGAGGACAACCACCACCTGACCACCCCTTCCCCTCCCGCCCCAACGCCGCCGTCCGCTCGCGCACGAGACCCGGCGGGAAGTCAGCAGGCACCCTTATCTTCGCCCAGCCACGCTTACACAGCCGGGCGGCAAGTCCATTGTGCAGCTGATCGACCGCGAGCTGCAGCTGTTTCTGACCAGCTCAAAGCGTATTCGACTTGCACTTTCTTGCTCACGCCTTGGCAGCAACAACCAGACGATATGCCTTCCTCTGAGAGGAGTTCTTCAAGTCCCTCCGGAGCGCGGCCTATCCCGCAACACAGTGGCAGTTTGTCCAACGCTTCCCAGACCGATGCTTCGAGCTTCGTCGGCTCCCCTTCGCGAGCCTCCACTACTGCTCGTCTTGCCAACCCGATTGTCCCAGGGTCACCGAGTGGCACATCGACCCCAAATGCCACCGCACAAGAGATAAGGCAGAGCCAGGAACCGCTGGCTGGTGCATCAGGGACTTCAGTACCCGGTCCAGGTCCTTCATCGCTCTCACAAGCCCTGCGCGGCACCTTCGGTCACTCACCCTCGAAATCTAGTGCTCAGTCCATTAGAGAATCCCAAGGTACGCGGCGGTACGAGAGCCCCAGTGGTGGAGACCGAACACAATATGGCTCGTTCACGCCGCAATCATATGCCACTCAGTTAGGCCGCAGTCCAACTCCGAACAATAAAGAGGATATTGAAGTACTGAAGAGACACTTGGTCGCTCCGCAAGCAGCCTCCCCATCTGGATCTCTATCGAGAGGGGCTAACTTCCCTGGCGAGCAAGGCCAGACCAGCTCAACGGCCGGAGAGGAGACTGACTTTTCGAGTCTACAACTGCAAGGCGGGGATACTCATCGACACATATACCGCTATGTCGAGAAAAGGGAGCGAGAGCAAGGAGAGCGTGAAGGTGGTCGTATGCGCCGGAGTATGAGCTACAGCGCTCCGAAGAAAGATGACGACGCAGACGAAATCTCGTCCATACAAATGCCCGGCGGCTTCAGAAGAGACCATCTGCGGCGGCAAGCAGCCTCGCCGGCTCCTTCGAGCACACATAACCGGGTTTCATACGGGACAACGCGTCGTCCCGTTCTCGACCGGAATGCCTATACCGAACCCACGAGGCCCCAATTTCTGACGAATAATTTCATCGAGTTTCTCACCCTTTACGGCCACTTTGCAGGTGAGGAACTAGAAGAGGACGACGAAGTCTTGGAACGAGACGAATACTTCTCCTCGGATGCATATGACGAGGCCACATCCGATGACAACCGATCCGATCGTGACTGGGGTGAGGACTCGGCGCTTCTTGCACCTGGTCGGCGTAAACGGAAGCGCAAGACCCGTGCAGAAGGCAAAGGCACACCATTCGGCGCCGCCATGCTGCTACTCAAATCTTTCGTCGGCACTGGTGTGCTTTTCCTTCCTCGAGCCTACCTCAACGGCGGCATGCTCTTCTCGAACGTCGTCCTCTTCATCATCGCACTCCTTTCGTACTACTGCTTCATCCTACTCGTCAACATTCGGCTGAAAGTTCACGCTTCTTTTGGCGACATGGGTGGCAAGATCTTTGGCGCATACTTCCGGAATCTCATCAACTTCTCGCTGGTCATCTCCCAGATCGGCTTCAGTTCTGCTTACATCGTCTTCGTGGCCGAAAATTTGAGAGCATTTGTGCTTGCTGTCACTCGATGTCGGAAAGACATTGATATCGGATTCATGATCTTGGCACAGATGATCATCTTTCTGCCATTGAGCCTGTACCGCAATATCAACCAGATTCAGAAGATGGCTCTGGCGGCAGATGTATTCATTCTACTGGGACTGGTATATGTCTACTTCTACGATGTCAAGACTATCGTGCACCACGGTGGCTTTGCAGATTACGAAAACTTCAACGCCAAGTCCTGGACACTTCTCATCGGAACTGCAATTTTCACATTCGAGGGAGTCGGCTTGGTTATTCCCATCCAGTCTGGTATGGCCGAACCCAAGAAGTTCCCTCGCGTGATGGGTACTGTGATGGTCATCATCACTGTCGTCTTCATTTCCGCTGGTGCTCTCTCATACGCGGCCTACGGCAGCAAGACCAGGACAGTTATCCTGCTCAACATGCCGCAAGACAACAAGATGGTCAATGCTGTGCAGTTCATCTACAGCTTGGCTATCTTGCTGTCCACTCCCCTGCAAATTTACCCTGCCATCGAAATCACCAGCCAGCAACTATTCTCTAGGACAGGAAAGTACAACCCATGGATCAAGTGGAAGAAGAACATCTTCCGCTTCTTCATGGTTGCGCTATGTGCGCTTATCGCCTGGGCTGGAGCGAACGACCTAGATAAATTCGTGGCAGTCGTTGGATCTTTTGCGTGTATTCCTCTGGTGTACATATACCCGGTAGGTGCAGTCGAAGAATGAGCTGCGACGGAGCCTCTACTGACCGATGTCACAGCCTCTTATGCACTACCGAGTTGTCGCGTCCAAGACCTGGCAGAAGGTTGCTGATATCCTTCTGGTCGTTCTCGGTTTCTGTCTCATGAGCTACACAACCGCCCTGACCGTTATCGCATGGGCGCAGGGCGGCGAAGAGAAAGCGCCAGGATACTGTGACGAACTTGGGAAAGTCTTCTAGATGCACGAAGGTTGCATACGTGCCGCACGCCTTATTTTGATTAATGTACATGCGTTGCTGATCGACTAGCGAGGCGTTGTGAGAGGCATGCGCAAAAGCATAAGAGCGATTAGAATAGAGAGTAGACAGAGACGATACACATGTCGGTGCACATGCACGCCAATCGAGTGAAAGTCTTCTCTCGACTTTTGCTCACACGATCAGCCCTAACAGAAAAGCCTCAATGACGGCCGGCCGTCATGATGCATGAGAGAGCAGTATACAAATACTGCAAGCGAAACCCAACATCTCCTTCCGTCTCTCGCTACACTGCACTCCTCCATCAACAACCCCCCACCGTGCCAACCCCAACACCGACCCTCATCACCCCTTTCCTCAACCGCCCCATCGAAATCTGCATCGTAACACCCACCCTCAAAACCACCCTCGACGGCCTCCTACAACTCGGTATAGGCCCTTTCCAAATCTACAAATTCAATCCGCAGACCGTTAGCGAGCAGACTTTCCGTGGCGAGGATGGGGCTTGTGAGATCGAGGTGGCTTTTGCGGAGCAGGGGGGAATGGTGTGGGATGTTGTGATGCCTGTTAGTGGGCTTTCGGTTATGAGGGAGTTTTTGGAGGGGATTGGGGGGAGGGGTGGGATGTAGCATGTTGCTTTTGAGTGTGCGGACGGGAGGTTGGTGGGGGAGGGGGCGAGTGAGGAGGTAGGGAGGAGGAAGAGGAAGTTTGAGGGGAGAGGTGAGTTGGCTCTTGATGCTTTTTGTTGGTAACGTGTCCGACCGGTCTTTGGGATAGGGTTTCCTCTGATTCAGTCAGGTGTGTTGCATGGGAAGAGGAATACATGCGAGTTCATGTTCTTTGATACGGCTGGCGCGATCAATACGTGCTTTGAAACGTATGTTTTTTTCTGATAATTGGGAGAATCCGGATGATGTGGAGTATTATCCTGCTCGTTCGTAGAAAGGCAAGAAGATATTCGGGGCGATGGGTTTGGATGAATGTCTTCAGGCGAAGAACAAAGAGAATATTCATCACATCGAAGTCTTTGCCATAATTTCCAAACTCGTCATCACATTCTCATCGGCCAGCTCTCTAAAACGACGCCGATACATCACCCCAGTGCTCATTAATGACCTTTCCAACCTTCTTCACCGCATCCTCCCACTCAAACAGCCCATGATGCGTACAATCAATACACTCCTGCACGAACTTCGGATAATGCTCCTTCCACCAAGGCAATGTTCCTTCCTTAGCAACCTCGCTCGAAGCAATATGCAAACCCCTCCCCTCATACTCCGGCTCCTCCCTAGGACTAGCCATCAAAGGGCCAAACTTCTTGAAATGCTCCATCACATAGTCTCTCTGTTCCTCGCCAAACAAACGCAGCCCGTAAGCAACTTTCTCCTCAAGGAACTCTTCGCTCATTTCGTCTAGGGTGACGGGTGCCCAGACTGCGGGATCCAGCAGGATCAGGGAGACGAGGTCCGCGTCGAAGTAATCTTTCCACATTGAGGCCATTTTGAGAGCCGTGAAACTGCCGAAGGAGTAGCCGCCGAGGATGACTGGGCTGTCTCGTGGTAGCCGCGCTTGGAGTTCTTTGAGGAGGAAATTTGACCATTCGTCTAGAGTTTGTGGTCCTTCTACTTTGCCAAAGAACGGATCATGTAGGATTATCACGTCGAGGTTTTTGGCCAAGAGCGGCTCTAGTCCTGCAAAGATACGCCCTTGGCCCCAGAAGCCGTGGATTAGAACAAGTGTCGCCCGACTCTGGCTCCCGCGGGAATATAACTCCATGTATGAAGGCCACTTGGTGTCCAGCGACCCATTAGCGTCGGAAGTTTGCTGCGTGTACAAGGCCCTTGGGGTGGCGTTCTGGTAAAGGTCTCGAAGCAGCATATGCCATCCCAGACGCTGGCTGACCTTCGGCAACAAGCGCATAGCCATGAGCGAGTGGCCTCCCATCTGGAAGAAATTGTCAGTAGGGCTGACATCAACCCCTAGCACATTCGAGAACTCTTCACAAAGAGCACGCTCTTCATCATTTTGAGGAGGGACACGAGTGGTTGTGGTCTTGAATATCGCAGTACTCTCCGCAAGCTTGGACAGTTGCTTCCGGTCAACCTTTCCGTTGGCATTCTGCGGCATTTGTTCCAGCACTGTGATTCTTCTTGGGATCATGTAGGACGGAAGCTGAGCCTGCATAGCTTTGCGCACTCTTCTTTCCACCTGCATGTTTCGCAAACCCTGTAGCGGTCTATTGGATAGTGAAGCAGGCTTTGAGGACACATCGTCGCTGGGGAATCGAAACCTCACTCGAGAACCATTGTTGGCAGGCTCATAGCGGTGGAAGATTGCGTCCAATCCACCACTTTGGGATGCTTGCCGGGACCAGCTCACCTCCGTGTGGAAGCCTGCTTTTTGGCCCAACTTGACCAGTTCTTTTGTAGAAAGCGACGGGCATCTGTTAGCGCACTCTTTCGCCATTAACAGCCAGTTCGCTCTGTCGGCTGCGTCCGCGTCTTCATCATCGTCAAGCATCTGTACAATGTGTCGCTCCAGGATCGTCTTGCTGTGTGGGATATTGCTTACGGCAACCATTTCAGCATTACCAGAGTCCTCGAGGATTTGAGTAAGAACACAACTGTCAATCCCAAGAGCGGAGAAATTTAGCCAGTCACTTTCATCAACGGTATGCACCTCTTGCTCCTGCTCACCAGCACGCTTGATATGGACAACAGCTGTGTATCGATACGAGCTGAGTTCGTTTGTGGCTTCCATCATCTTCGGCAAAATCTCAACATGGTCAACGAGATCGGGCATTCGACTCCGCAATCCTGTAAAGAAGGCCGGGCTGACGAGCAGCTCCTCCTCGCGATCTTCCAATCGAGCCATTTCCTGCCGAATATCGGCCTTGCTTGCTTCGTCGCCAAGCTTGTAGAGTACTCGGGATGCGAGGAATTGTCTGTTGATAGGGTAAGATCGAATGTCGCCAAAGAAGATTCTTTTGACGTGGGAAAGACGTGCAATGGCGTCGACTACCTCGAACAGGTACTCTGGCGACGGAAAGTACTGCACTACAGAGTTGATCACGACCAATTCTGAGCACTGGTCGTCGATTCGACTGATATCCGATGCTGTGCCGACGTGAATATCGGCCTTCTCAGCTAGACCTGGGATTTCTCTCATCTTCTCTGAAGCAAATTTGACTGCCGGTTGGGAGGGATCGAGGCCAATATAGTTCTCGAGCCGTTCTCCCAGGTTGAAAAGGACCATGCCGGTGCCGGTACCAATCTCAAGCACACGGCCAGCAGCCTGTCCATCGAGCATCGTCGTCATAATGTCGTTGAGCCATTCCCCCATCTCCAGCCGATCCAGCTTGCTGCCATCGTACATCGATGTCCACCCCAAGAAATCTTCGCCCAGGGTAGAGTGGTCAAGATCCTCGATGCCTTGGTAGAAGTTCTTGTCAAATTGCAGACCCCAGCTTTGAACCTGGTCGCTAGTGTCTTCTTCCCGTCCAACTGCCGTGTCATCTTGGGTCGTAATGAAGCCAATCAAATCTGGATCCTCACCTTCACGCTGAGAAATCACCACGGCAGCATCGTCGACTTCATCCTGTCTGAGCATTGCGTGCTCCACTTCTGCCATCTCAATTCGGAAGCCGCGGATTTTGATCTGTCTGTCAAGGCGGCCGAAAAACTCAATCTGGCCATCCTTTGGCCGATGTCGTACACGGTCTCCCGTGCGGTACGCTTTCACCCGTTTGTTGTCGATTTCGACTTCGATGAATCGATCGTGGTTCAGGCCGGGATCGGTGTATCCTCGTGCAACACCGTCTCCGGTAACGACGAGTTCTCCCATGACCCCGATTGAAACCAGATTCTGCTTCGCATCCATAACGTAAGCTCCCGAGTTACTGATTGCATGCCCTATGGGAACACCATTGATAAGCGGATCATCTTTCTGCACGTCATATATCGTGCTTAGTGCAGAGTTCTCGGTTGGGCCGTATGCATTCACCACCCTCCCTGGGATGAGCTTTCGCGCTACGTTGCAATCATGACTATCAAATCGATCGGCGCCGTTGTAGAATGCTACCAAGCCCTTCAGCATATCAGGGCAGTTCGCTAGGCAAGTCTTCAGAAGCACTGGTGGGAGCATGGCTGCTTGAATGTTCTCTCGGGCAAAAGTCTGCTCAAGAGCTTTGGAATCCAGCTTGGTGGCTTCGTCAATGCAGACGACTGTACCTCCATTGAGCAGCGCCGTGTACATCTCCCACACCGAAAGGTCGAAAGCGATGTTGAACAAGTGAGCTACTGTTACTGCAGACGGGAGCTGAGATAAGATGTTGGTTTGCTTCACCAGCCTTACGACACCGCGGTGTTCAATCATGACGCCTTTCGGGTTGCCTGTCGACCCTGAGGTGAACATCACGTAAGCCAGACTTATCGCTGATGGCTGCATAGTTGTGATTCGGTGTTCCTGGTCTGCTTTTTCATGGGTCTCGGACATCCGCACAAACTCGAGTCCCTGAATTGGAAGTTCAGGAGCCTTGACGTCGTCTCCGAGCAGGACAAGTTTCTGTCCTTCGAAAGCGGACAAGATATTCTCTATACGACTAGAAGGAGCCTCAATGTCCAGCGGAACATACGCCAAGTTTGCTTTCAGAATGCCAAGGAATGCAACAATAGTTTGACAGGATCGAGGTGCTAGCACGCCAATCCAGGTCTCTGGGGGAAATCCGCGTTTACGCAGCCACGTCGCAAGCGCATCGGCTTGACTATTCAGGTAGGCGTAGGTCAACTGCGTGGTTGAGTCTTTCACTGCGATCGCCTGAGGACTTGCGGCGACTTGTTCAGAGAAGACGTCCACGATGCTCGAGCCTCGAGGATATTCTGCCTGAGCGATATCAAGCAATCCCCGACTTCGAAGCTCTGCAAGCCCATCATCCAAACGCAGCGAGGCAATCGGAATCTCAGGCTCTTCTAGACCGCGGCGCAGCACTTCCTTGAAAGTGTCCACAGTGGCACGAATGGTCTCGGGCTCGAAAAGCTCCTTGGCGAAGAGCACATTGCCATGTATCTCTGCCGCCCTCTGAATGAAATGGAACTCTGCATCAAATCTTGTCGACTCTGTTCCTGGTAGCGCTTCTCCTTGCAGACCTTCGAGGTGAATTTCGCCAAGACTCGGCTGAGAATGTACGGCAAACATGAGCTGCACAAGGGGATTCCGAGAGGCGTCTCTGGAGCCGCCTGGAAGCACCTCTGATACGATTCTTTCGAAAGGCACATCCTGATGTGCGAGAGCTGCTGTGACGGTGGACTTCACCTGCTGAACTAACTCCTTGAACGTCTCCCCTTCGACAGTGATGCGCATGCACTGGGTGTTGCTGAAGAAGCCGACTAGATCCTCCACTTCAGTGCGATTGCGACCTGCGTTGGGCACGCCTATGGCTGCATCCTCTGCACCGGTCAGTCGGTAGTGGGCAGCGCGGAAAGCAGCGAGTAACACGACGAATGGAGTCGTCTGTTGAGTCTTACAGAACTGCTGCAGACTCTGATATAGCGAGCCGTCAATGATGGTCTTGACAACACCAGCTCTACCTGATGGCAGTGCGGGTCTCGGTTTGTCGATGAAGAGCTCGGCAGGAGCGCTGTCGGTGAGCTGCTCAGTCCAATACTGCAGTTGCTCCTGTTGTTGGGCCTGCTGATCAGCGTGTTGCTGCCACGCGGCGAAATCTCGATACTGGATTGGAAGCGGCTCAATCTCTTTAGAAGCGTCACGACCTGCAACAGCAGCAGAGTAGAAGACTGCGAGGTTGCGGCGGAGGACATCGTCCGACCAGCCATCTGAGATGATGTGATGCATGACGATAGAGACAATGTGGTCCTCTGCGCCCAACTGTAACACCGCCACCCTCCATGGCGGACTGGACTGGAAGTCGAAGGCGGCGGTCTGCTGGCGATTCAGCTCGTCATGGAAGTCCACATTGGCTGCTATATCGATCAGCTGCAAAGTATCCTCGGCGGAACGACATGGATTTATGATTTGCACAGGCGCCCCGCTGCGCTCTCTGAACGTTGTGCGCAGCGTCTCGTGTCGTTCCTCCAGCGCCTGGAGAGCACTCCGCAGAGCATCGATCCGCAATGGCCCACACAGGCGGCCTGCAATTGAGACATGGTATGCCGGTGTGCCAGGATTCAGCTGTTCTAAGAACCATAAACTCCTCTGGGAAAATGACAACTCAGCCTCATTGTTGTCTCGGAACTGGACTGGGATCACCTCGCTTTTGCTTGGATGAGACGACTCACCCATCGTGGCTACGAGATCGGCGAAAATGGGATTTTGAAGTATATCAGCCACCTTCAACGGCAATCCCGCTGCTCTCGCTTTATTGACCATTTGAATCGCAATAATGGAGTCGCCGCCCAAGTCAAAGAAGTTGTCTTCCATGCCAATAGGGCCAGTCTCGTTTGGCACGCTTCGAGCCCAAAGATCCGCCAAAGCAGCCGCAGGGCCGTCAGTCGGTGCCGGCTCGTTCGAGCGCGCAACATCTCGTGCTGAGTCTCTGGCTTCGAGGAGCCCAGCACCGATTGCTCGGATTTTCTTACGATCGGCCTTTCCCGTTGCGCCTCTGGGCAGATTCTTCAGCGAAACGTAGCACGTTGGAACCGCATGCTGTGCGACTTGAGTTTCCATCTGGGAAATGAACTTAGAAGCGGCAGAGTGGTCCATGATATATGCCTCAGAGTCTTCCGTCTGACCAGAATCAGCCGTGTGGAGCAGACCGATGAGGAATGCCACCAAGATATCACGCTGAGCGGCTTGGGATCGCTGCACGATTTCGACTACGGGAGTAACGCCGTTCAGCATGATCTTGCGGAGATGGAACTCCACCTCGCCCAGCTCCACACGCTGGCCGCGGATCTTGACTTGCGAATCTTCGCGCCCGAGATTCACGATCATCCCATTGGACTGGTAGCAGCCTAGGTCTCCAGTCTTGTAAAATTTGGCAATACTCAGGGGCTCACACCCTTGAGGATACCACAGAGGTGCTTTAGTCAGGAACTTGGAGGCACTCATTTCTGGGAGGCCTAGATATCCTCGCGACACTCCGCAGCATTCCACCACCAGCTCTCCGGCACAGCCCACCGGTGCCAAGCGATCGCTGTTGCCGGGTTCGACGATCCAGAGACGAGTCCCTGATCCTCGACCGATAAGACGCACATTGGGTGTGTCCACGTTAATGCGGGCTAGACTGGTCCATGTACACTCGCTCTGTCCACAGGCATTTAAGAGCAGGACCCGGCCTGCCCAGGCATCCCTCGTTTCAGGTGTCATTGGTTCCCCCGCCAGCACCAATATTTCAAGAGAAGGAACACTCTCAGGCTGGATCGTTCTTGCAAACGATGGAATCAAGATCGCATAGTTCACCTTGCTGCTTTGGATGTAGCCAGCGAGGTCGTTGACGCGATCGTGCTCCGAGGGAATGCAGAGACATCCACCTGTCATCAGAGTCCCGAATATCTCGGTCATGCATACCGCGTAAGCGTATGAGGCGAACTGAAGAGTCCGGTTGTTCTGATTCATCTTGGCCTCCTTTCCGTACATAGAAGCATAAGATGTCTGGCCTCGATGCTCAACCACGCTGCCCTTGGGCTCTCCAGTGCTACCAGAAGTAAACTGTATGTATGCCAAGTCCTCTGGTTTCGAGATCGGGTGCGATGTATTCTCGGCGCGAGGTAGCGACTTCAACAAATCGTTGTCAATCGTAATACACCGTGACACGATCGACTCCACATTATGACGCTGACTCTCACAAGCAAGTGCCACCTTTGCAGAAGTTTGTCGACAAATGGACTCAATTCTGGTTGTTGGCAGCGATGGGTCGATAAGTGTAAATGCCGCTCCAGATTTGAGCACTGCCAAGATGCTGACGATTGTCCACTTAGACTTTTCGAAGCAGAGTGGGATGACAGATTCTTTGGCAAGACCAAGAGTCTGTACGTGAACGGCGAGGCGGGAGGATAAGTCGTCGAGTTGGGCATACGTAAAATCTCCGTCCCATGCGGACACTGCAAGATTCTTTGGTGACGAGATCGTCCGCTTGGCAATCACCTCTGGAATGGAGCATTCTGCTGTTGGTGGAGGAGCCATATTCCAATTTCTGATTTCTTCGCGATCTTCTTGGGTCATGGCATCGAGTTCTTGCACAGACAGATCAACCGAGTCGCCTCGAAACTGCTCGATCAAACCACCCAGCTGTCTGAGGAAACGATTTATTTGAGCCTCGTCGATCACGTCTGGGTCGTACAGCGCCAACAGCGACACCGAGTTATCGCTCACTTGACACTCGAGCAGGAGCGCTCGATCCGTGTAAGGCACGAAGATGTCAGACTCCGATAAAGCTCGAAGCAAACGGGAGCTCCTGGCTTGCTCATCTTCTTTACTGGTAACGGCCAGCACAGTCTGGGAGTTGACACGAGTAGCACTGCTACTCTTGCCGCGGTATTCCAAATTATGTAAACCACACTGCTCAAATTTGCGCATGGCAGTGTCCTGGATCTCCATTTCTCGCATCAGATCCGCTCGTGATTGTTGAGGCTCCAAGAACACGTTGCATGGCACAATGATTCTTGTCGGACCATCGATCGGATATTCATGTTCGTGGAGTAGGGGAGGTCGTTCCACTACGATATCAAACGCTACATCGGCAACACGCGTGTAGCGGGAGAGAAGTGCTGCAAGAGCAGCTCGACAAGTGATAGCGAAGGAAAACTTTTGCGATGCTGAAGCAGAGCATCCAGTTCGATGCGTAGCGCGTGCATGGGCGTGAGGTGTCTTCAGACCGGTTGGGAGAGACGGGAACGAGCTACAATCTACGTCGCCTCGCTGCGGCCACGAAGACTCGTGCGTTTGTTCCAAGGTGGCGATATGTTGGAGGAACTCCTTCATTCCGGGTAGGCTGTCAAATGCTCACCACCGTGTACCGCAACGACTTTCTGGAGTATGTGCTTTTGAAATGACTTGTCCACAACGGCGTAGCTGAAAGTCCAAAGAAGACTTCTTTGGTTGCTGTCTGGTTCTCTGACGACGGCGTACCTGTTGCACTGGGTCCCATGAACAGCAGCAGACGCCTTTTCTTCCGCGGCAATTTCCTCGATGTTAGAGTTTTCGACATATTTCCAACTGATGTCTTCAGAGAGTACCACTTGGAGTTGGCTTCCAGATGGCGCTGTGATTATGCGAGTGCGTAACGCCGGAGTCAACCGCACGACCTCGCTCCAGGCTGAGAACAGCCGCTTGGTATCGACTTCGTCTGGAATTTCGAAAATTGCTTGACCAATAATGGACTGTTGATCGTTCGCTGCCGAAGCCACGACATCACGCTGGAACGGCGAGCAGGGTAAGATTTCCTCGATTTGCCTTCGGTCCACCAGGCATTGCCTCGTTACTTCAGCAGCGACGATCTCGATATTTTCATCGACTCCAGTAAGTAACGAGAATGCAGAGGGCGTAGCTTCCAGGGATGCCATGGGTGCGTTAGTTTGTCCACTGTCATAAATTTAGTCAAAAAAGACTGTCAATATTTCGTTGAACACTTCTTGGGGATATATTCAAACTGTCAGTTCCTGGTGTTGATGAGATCACAGAGAACTTACGTCAATCGCGTTGTGTGGTACAGTACCATAGTGTGCATAGGCCTGAAAATGGTGATGCCCTAATGGGAGGTACCGTACCACAGCCTCCCATAGGGTGTTGCCCTGTTGAGGAAAATGATATGCAACGAAGCGCCTTGCCGTCGGGTGATTCGCTTGCTAGGTCTACCATCAGAAGAACGGTGTTCACGCCTCCAAACCCAAAAGAGGCCAAACCGAAGGCGAGTACGAATGACACATGAGTAATTTGCGGGGGCCTCCACATGTCTTCTCCACACAATTCCATTCGTTCCAGAGAGCTTGGGACGACAGGTGAATGCCATGTTCGCAGAGGCTCGGACGCAAAGACGTCGTAGGTGTCGATAGAAAGCGAAGCTCGGGAAGTGAAACAAGCAGGCCATCGGCACAATCAGGTGCTGACTTTGTCAAGTGGAGGTCGCCTCTTGGACGCTTGGTTCTACGATGAGTATCAGTAACCGGAATGATAGACTGTAAAAATGCAAACCCTTCTTCAACTCCATCGCTATGCAATATGGTCCCCTCCCCAATATCCAATTCCCTATACACCCTTCGCATCCTTCGTCCGCTGCAACACTTTATAGTAGCGGTGATGTACACTGCTCGGAATATCCGCAAGTACCTCGCGCCTCAATCGTTCACTGTCGAATGGAAGGCTTTCTTCCGTGATGCTTTGCATGACATAGCTTGCCACTGTTGTCAAGTCCAGGGGTGGGTTTCTCAGCAACGCGGCGACGTCGCTGACGCTCAGACGCTGCTCATGCCACAGGTGATATGCTCGAAGCTCGTTGGAGCGAGCGACCAGTTTGTAGTCAGCAGGGCAAGAAGACCGAAACGCCTCAGCCCAGGCCTCAGCATCGCGGGTCTCTTGCGTGTCAGGTCGTTCGATGTTGTAGGGGCTGGGCTGAGATTTGGGGATCTGATCGATAGCTGGTAATGGCGATGTCGAAGTTGGTACCGATGGTGCCGTTGGCAATTCTGGTGGTCCCTGGTCGTCTGCGGGTTAGTTGCTTTCGGATGCCAGGTTCTTTGGAAGAGGAGGATAAGCAATCTTGGTAGCAGGGGAGTCAGACGAGGTGAACTCGTAAGGATCAAGCTCCTCAACCGCATCGAAAAACTCTTCACTTTCCTCGTCTACATCCTCTGCAGCTGCTGTTCCTCGCTTTGCCACTACCTTTTTCTGCGCTCTGGTCACCTGAGTGCCGTCACCAAGAACCAATGGTCGATAGGTCTCGAAGAAAGCCGGTCGCGGCGGCGTTGGCTTCATAGCTTTTCGCTGGTTATCCAGCTTGTGGAACAACCGAAATCCAGCATAAGCATCGGAAGCAGCATAGTCTGATTGCTGGGCATTGAGTTTTCGTGACCAGCTGCTCGTACGGTTGTCGTCTTTCTTCAGCGGTAGCAAAAGTACGTTCAAGACCTGGGTAGCAAGAGCGACCAGGCCGAAGTTCACCAGGCGTCGCTCGTTGACCGAGAACTTGACCACTTTGTAGAGGTGACTCAATTCAAAGATCCCCTTCATATCAACGCCAAGGTGTTCCTTTACTCGGCGCATATCTCCAGATATGTTGACGCCTGCTTTGATCACGTCTGGAGATTCCAGTAGCTTGCGCAGTGACGGTGGAAGCAATTCTGCCGCCGTGGTACCTGCGAAGCGAGCGACGTGGCAAAGAAGTATCTTGTCCTCGGCCGCAATCTGTATCAATGAGATGTTCTGCTTGATACCAGAATTGCTCTTCGCAAAATGCTCCCATTCCAAGTCGAAGCCGAGCACGGGCTCGTCGAGGAAAAGCTTTGCCTGAGCTTCGGCTATATCGAAGTTCTGGCAGTACAGGACCATCGGATACTTGCCATCGACAGATTTGTACATCTTGTACGACCAGAATGCAGCGTGTGTATTGGGCGAAGCCATCACGGCGGTACGATACTCAGCTGGTGGGATCTGGTAGGCCAGCTGGATCTGTGGTTCTGCGGGAGCGTCGTCGGATTCAGTGGCTGGAGGCTTGTTGTCAAACTCTGTGTTATTGACTCCAAGACGATCTGAATGAGATATTTCTTCAGAGGACGATGCGTCTGTGTCAATCGGCGCGGGGGGTGACTCTGAGGTCCCCGATGGGCCAGGTGCATCAGTTCTAGAGCTCGCGCAGCGCAGCTGTGGCCCGTTGAGAAGGGTGGACTCTAAGGCAGCGTTCCCTGCAATGAAACCGTCCACACTCATATCGCTGTATTGACTGTCTTCCCGAAACTCCCTGGACTGATCGCCGAAAGGCAAGCCGGCATGAGGGCCTCGTCTTGAGATCGTTGGCTTGAAACTCAGCATTCCGCTTGCTGCATTCCGCTTCTGACCGTCTGCCTCAACTTGTTGACGAACTCGACGGGTGAGGTGTGTGGGTGTCGAAACGAGTTTGAGTGTAGGCGGTGTGTATGAGCCGCTCGCTTCGCCACCCTCTTCTGCCTCCGTGACTAGTATGTTTTTCAAGTGAGAGTCAAGCTCGGCAATCCGTCTAGTAAGCGCTGCGATGTCATGATTCAGCTTGAACTCAGCTTCTTGAGTGAGTCCTCCATGTTTCTCTTTTTTCTTCAAGTCTTCGAGATTTATCCGTGCGATTATTCGTAACGCTTCCGGTGTGTCGCCGAGTCCTTTCTTCAGCTCAGTGTTAATCGCAACAAGACGTTTCGTAAGCATCGAAACTCCCCGCTCCAGCTCCGGATCAGATTTCTCGGTAAGAGCATCACCCTTCTTCTGCTTCAGACTGTCGAGCTCATTTGATACGCGAATTTGTAGCCCACGTAAATTTTCGGTGATGCCATGTTTTCTTCTCGACGACCGAGTTTGCCTCACAAGACTGCCCGAAGCAATCTTGGGAGCGACGAGAACTTTTGGGCCCGCCAAAGCAGGCCTTCTTGAAGACGCAAGCTTGGCCAAAGACGCATTGCGTTCGCGCTCGAGCTGCTTGATCTTCGTACCAATCTCGTCGTCAAGCTTTGCCTCCTGTGCCCTCAATTCACCACATGCAGCTTCGAACATTGCTCTTTTCCTTATCTGCAATTCCAACTGGTCGACACCGCGCTGTGCTTCTTGTTGAATGCGTTGGTAGTGCTCGAAAAACTCCGCTCGCTCAGTTCCGTTGAGCCCGTGTTTCTGCTGCGATTCGACAATTTTTTTGTTTCGAGCATTACATTCTCTCAGCTCTTCGCGCAGCTGAAAACAACGGAGGTAAACTGTCTTTTCGACCGGGTCGTCCACCAATAGCGCTTGCAGAGCTGTGATTCGAGCAGTGACCGAAACGAATTCGGATATCAAATCAACTTCATCAAGTTGTCGCAGAACTTCTTTATTCTTGCGCTTCCCAAGTTGATTCGCTTTCAAAGATAGCTGTCGCCAAACGCCGCGAAGGGGTTCAAGATGCAGAATGTTATGCACCAAATGGAGGCCTACGACCAGCCCAGGGTCTTCATCGAAGCGGAGATATCTGGTGAGGGTTCGCGACTCGTGCATAGGTATCCTAGAAGCAGCAACATCTTGCACTAGTTGGTCACTAACGGCATTCAGCTCCCTAGCTACCGCATCTGTGTCGCTAGATCGACTGTCCAGGTAGTCCAGAATGGCCAGCTTGATGTCTTTGTATTTGTCCATCTGATGGAACAGCGCGAGGACTGGAGATCTTTGGAATTCTTGGGCTGACTCTCGCCATTGCATGGTGGCTCTCTCAAGCTGCGAAGATAGCGAAATTGTTCGGTGCTTTACGCCGTGCACGTTGTCGAGTAGGGTGTTATGCATGTCCCGATAGATGGTGTAGTTCGCTCTGTCTTTCTTGCCGCGTTTTTGCCTTGAATCGAACAGCTGTTGCAAGCTCTCGAGCTCAGTCCGGAGTTCGTCGTTCCTCTGAGCCTGCTTGTCAATCGCCTGCATTCTCTCAATGCGCATTTCCTCGTTGCTCAGGGCCTGATTTTCATTTGCATTGACTCTCTCGATCCGAATTTCCTCGTCCCTCTGGGACTGATTTTCATTCGCCTGCATTCCCTCAATCCGGTTCTGCTCGTTCCTCTGGGCCTGCTCAATGGCCTGGGCCTGATATTTTTCTCGGAGCTTGGGCTCTAGCCTTGATCTGGCGGCTTCTTCAGCCTCCTGACGAATACCCGCCAGGACATGCTCATTGTCCTTCCTCTCTGGGTTTGATTGCTCGCGAAGGGTGTCGAATCGTTGAGACCATTGGCGTTCCGCTTCACGCAGCTCTCGTTTGTGCTTCTCCTTCTGTCTAGCCAGCTCGTTGATGTGCTGAGTCTGATTCAAGTCCACTCTTGAGTTGGCGTTTGCAAGTCTCTTTCCCAGGATCTGCAATCTACCATTCAACTCATCGATCGTGTTCTGATCTTTGGTTGTGGCGGTCTTCGCATCCTTGAGCTTATCCGTGAGCTCCTCTCTATTTGTCTCGAGAGACTTCTTCTCAGTCATGAGCTGTTGGATCTTCAAACTCAAGTTCGTAATGTCTGTGACAGCAAAGCTCAGCCCGCCACCTCTGTGGGCATCGTCAAACCTGGAAGCGGAATTGGAGACAGGCGATGCCTTGGGCGTGCTTCTGGAAATAGCAGTTGAGGCACGCGGTGCGCTGGGCGCGCTTGAGCCGCTGGGCTTCCCTTCAATTGCGCGTTGAGCATATGATCGGGGGGTGGCTGGCGTCTGGCTGAAGACAATGCCGTTGGACGGGGACCAGGTGCCATCGCGAGGTATCGGATGCTTCGAAGTGCTGAAGTGAATGCCGCGAGAACGGTCCCATCGACAGTCTATTGGGCGGGTCGAAGGCAATCGCTGGCCGGCCGAATCGAACACTGCCGTCGCCATAGTCCGGGAGCGGAATCGAGAGGCGCCGTCGAGGAGGGTGGGCGCAGAAGTCGACATGCCCGCGAACCAGACATGGTTCGCGCTGGGCATGTGGAGGAGTATATGAGTGGAAGGGTGGACGAAGTGAATGCGGCTCGAAGCTTTCCTGGGCATAGTCTCAGGCGGCAATTCAGGCAGTCAAACCCAAATTCCTGGTCTGCGGAGCCACAGCCGTCCATACAGCATGCCCAGCACTTCCCTCTGCTGAAACATCGACCGCGACACCATCAAACTCCTCCGCCCCTCATCCTCCCTACCGCCCTCACCCGCCACCATCATGTCGTCACAGCTGCTCCCGCTCGAGCTCATCGACAGGTGCGTTGGCTCGCCCATCTGGGTCATCATGAAGGGCGACAAAGGTACTCCCATCTTCTGCACTTCCCCAGTCCCTCGCTCACAGCCCGACGCAGAATTCAGCGGCACCCTCCTCGGCTTCGACGACTTCGTCAGTCAGTATCGCCTCCTTCCAACTTCGACTGCCCCCACTGACCTGTGCAGACATGGTGCTTGAAGACGTGACAGAATAGTACGCTGCTTTCCCATCCGCCACGCAGTGTTCTCATTGACATATCCACAGCGAATACACCGGCGCCCAGACAAAACTTTCCAAGATCCTACTTAACGGCAACAATGTCTGCATGGTACGGCTTGCGTAACTGCTGCTTGCTCGATATCAAGTTCTGACGTCGAACACAGCTCATCCCCGGAGGCATGCCTGACCAGCAATGATACTGAAGGTTGTGTCATGAAGGAATGACAACAACGACCGCGAGAGCCATCTGAGTGAAAGTGGGAGGCGTGTGTGAAAGGCCCAAATGGACTGAATCTGGCCAGGGTCACTACTCATTCTACAGAAAGTCGAATGGGATGTCGTACCGATTCTGGATGCGCGAAATCATCAGCCGACGCAGAAATGCGCTGCGAAGCTTCGCGGCTACGCAAGGAAGAGAACGAGGCTGCAATCCAGGCATTGGAGGAGAAGAACATCCGTCACTTTGGCCACCATGTGCAATCCTCGAGAGCTCCGCAAATTATTGAAACACTCGCTTGGTGGCACGCATCTAAACACAATGGCCAACGAGACGTGAACGAATCCTTTGAGAATTAATTGATTCAGCTCGCATTCGCATCATCCTTCCGCGTCGCTTGCACGCGCTCGCCCCGATCATGAGCCGGGCAAACCATCCTTCCGTCACAGCTTTCGCGCTTTTCTCGCGCATCCATCGCGGAATATCTAAATCCTCCTCCAGGGCATACGACGTGAGGATTCGCTTTTTTGTCGCGACTGTGCCGCTTGTCCAGGACGGTAGCTCGGCACACCGTCACGCAACTCAATTCACCAACACAACGGGACCTAAATGTGGTTCAAGTATGCATCCATGCAAGGAATATATAATAGCTCTCAGCTGCCATGTCCCATCTCCCTTAACGTTTCCCAGAGACTGCAAAACACTACGACTACGACTACGACTTTGACTACGACTACGACTACGACTAACACTACGCCTCCACAACCAACTGTTAGATACGCCCAAGGCAATGTCCGCCCAACCTCAAAAGACTCTCGCCTTCTTCGGTGCAACAGGCGGCTGTGCAGGTTTCTGCCTCGCATCAGCTCTCAATGCCGGCTATAGCTGCACAGCTCTGGCTCGAACACCAGCCAAGCTTACCGCATCTTTAAAATCCAAAGGCGTGGACTCATCTACCTTGACCTCGAGCCTCACCATCATCGAAGGAAATGTTAAGGACGTCGAAGCCGTCAAGCGCACACTCGCACTCAATGGCGAGATGGTTGACACGATCATGAGCGGCATTGGAGGCACACCCAAGCTCGAATGGTCCATTATTCGACCGGTTGGCATGTACGACCCTACGATCTGCCAGGACGCTGGACAAAAGATATTACAAGCAGCACAAGAAATATCGAGCACGAAGAAACCATTCTTAATCAATATGTCTACCACTGGTATTCCGGCTCCTGGCTGTCCTCGGGACGTTCCGCTTCTGTTCTACCCTCTGTATCGATGGGGTTTGGCAGTACCACACGAGGACAAGGAGGTTCTGGAGCACCGACTGCAAGAGGAGGTGCAGAAACCAGATAGTGGGATCAGAGGCTTTGTGAACGTGAAGGCGAGTCTGTTGATGGATGGAGAGGCGGTCGGATTGGAGAGTGTCAGGGCGGGAGGTGAGAAGAACCCAGCAGTCGGGTATACGATTCGAAGGGCAGATGTCGGCAGTTGGATTTTTGAGCGAGTGATCAAGGGGGAGTTACCAGCGGAGTGGCGGAATTCGAGCGTATGCATCACTTACTAGAATTAACAGAGTGAAAGAGGTTGATTGTAGGTGTATTTTGGTACTGCAAGTTAGCGACTGTCGGGATCAGACGTTTTCGATCATCCTCATCGACTAATCCCTCTCGTTCTTGTCGCAAAAATGTAGTTTTCGAATGCGTGTCAGATCTCTTGATATTGTTCTTTCCTTCACTTTGAGCTCTTTCCTTCCCAGTCGAAGCTTTCCCCACCATCCACCCACTCTTCTCCCACCTCACTCTCCCCCATCATTCACAACACAACCCACTCTCCAGCAAACATGAGCAAATACTCCTCCGACCCAGAATGGGCCGACATCATACCCCTTCCCACCGACGAAGGCGGCCCAAACCCGCTCGCCGCCATCGCCTACAGTGACGAATACAGCGAAACAATGTCGTACCTGCGCGCAGTCATGGCCGCCAACGAGTTCTCGCCCCGCGTGCTCTCCCTCACCGAAGACCTCATCTCCATGAACCCCGCTCACTACACCGTCTGGCTCTACCGCGCCCAAACGCTCTTTGCCCTCAACGTCGACCTCAAAAGCGAGCTCGAATGGCTCAATGCGATCGCCCTCAACAACCAGAAAAACTACCAGATCTGGCACCACCGGAATCTGATTGTGGATAAGATTGGGAGTGCGGAGGGTGAAGCGGAGTTTGTGGAGAGTATGTTTGGGCTGGATGCGAAGAATTATCATGTGTGGAGTTATCGGCAGTGGTTGGTGAGGAGGTTTGGGCTGTGGGAGCAGGGGGAGTTGGCTTTTACGGAGAGGATGTTGGAGAGGGATGTGAGGAATAACAGTGCGTGGAATCATCGGTGGTATATCGTCAATGGACGGGAGACGGAGGATGTGCCTGGTATTACGGATAAGAAGATTCGGGAGAGGGAGCTGGAGTTTGCGAAGACGGCGATTTCGAAGGCGCCGCAGAATCAGAGTCCGTGGGCGTATGTGAGGGGTATTTTGAAGAAGAGTGGGACTCCGTTGAGGAGTGTGAAGGGGTTTGTGGAGCTGTATGCGGATCTGAGCAAGCCTGATGATGTTAGGTCGAGCTTTGCGTTGGATTTGATGGCGGATATTCTGGCGGAGGAGAATGCAAATACGCAGGCTGCGGATGCTCTGGACTTGCTTTCGACGAAGTACGACCCGATCAGGAAGAACTATTGGGAGTATCGGAAGGGTCTTTTGGGTCTGGCACATGCGAGTGCTTGAGCATGGGAGGATCTGGCATCATCACGGTCGGCGTTACAGGACGATACCCCAGGGGTTCAATGATTCAATAACATGAAAGGCGTTTTGTTTGATGAAGTTTCGGGGAGTTCATTCCGCTGCATTGCATACTGGCTGTCATCGGCATTGTGGCAATCCGAGAGAATGGCTTGAAGATCAGTTTCATCAATTCATAAAGCGAATATTCCTCTCGCTGAGAAACACAAATCCCACCCAAACTCCAGAACGAAAAACCCTCAACGTCCCTCAAACCAAACCCAACCACCTGTGCTGCGGCGGTGGCTTCACTGCAAGCGCTGCACTGGGAACATCATGCACGTGCCCCTTTCCATTCGCCTTACATCCCGCATCAACCAAACCCGCATACTCCCTCTTCCACTCCTCCACCATACCCGTCGTAACATTAGAACCCCCACAAACCACAATAACAACCTTCTCCTCTCTCCTCACGCTCCTCCCCAACGCCTTCTTCAATCGATGCCCATAACACAACGCGATGTTAACGCCACAAGCAGGTTCGACGAGCATTCTTTCATCTTCGGCGAAACGCCAACATCCCATCGCGGCTTCGGCATCGGTTAGGACAGTGTTGAAGGCTTTGCCTGTGCGGCGACCGTGCACGGCGAGCTCGAACGTGCGGTCGGAGATGCGGGCGCATCCGAGGGAGGTTGCGACGGAGGTTGTGGCTGGAAGGGTGTAGTTTTCGTTCTTCTGGAGGGAGTGGGCGAGGGCGTCGGCGCCGACTGTGTTCACGGCGAGGACTTTGGTTTTGTCCCAGACGGTATTTCCGGTTGAGGTTTGGTTTACGATGCCATCCATGAGCCCGTTGAAGAGGCCTCCGCCGCCACAGCTGCAGATGAGGAGGTCCGGGGCATCTTCGCCGAGCTCTGCGAATTGGTCGGCTATTTCGTCGACCATGGTGGAGTGGCCTTCCCAGATGTCTGGATGGTCGAAGGGCGAGACGTAGACGGGTTCTTCGCCGCGGGCGGCGGCGAGAGGCATCACATGTTCGCGGAGATAGGCGTCGGCGTCTTTGATCGAAGCACCATGCTGAATAACTTCGTTGGCGCCGGCTGTGAGGAGTTTGGCGATCATATGCGGCTTGGTAGTCGTTGGAACGACGACCTGACAGCAACACATCAGCTCCCACTCATCCACCGCATTAACTAGAAGCAGGACACTCACCGTACTCCCCCTCCCCACAAACTTTGCCCCATAAACACACCCCAACCCAGCATTGCCCCCACTACTCGCATAAAAATGCACCTTCTCCGGATCCCTCGCCCTCTCCATGGACCTCATGACCAGATTACCGAGTCCTCTCGATTTGAAGGAGCCCGAGGGCTGTAAGTTCTCGAGCTTGAGAAAGATTCTGCTTCTACGACTTAACGATCGCGAAGGTGACGGAGGAGGGAGAAGAGGGGAAAGGGGTGGGAACGTACCATCCTGCTGCTTTAGAGAGGTTTGCAGATTCCACGAGGGGTGTGGTGCGCCAGGGACGACGGCCTTGCTGGTGTTGGGTTTGGCGGAAGTGTTGTTGTTCTTTGATGGCGCACATTTTCGTTGTTGGAGGAGAGTGAAGAGGAAGGCCAGTCTACCGCCCGCCCAAATAAAAGAGGAACTGAAAAGCGAGAACAAGAATTTCCGAATGTACGCAGGAAAGAGGATCTATTTCTGTGGAGCAACAGCAAGAAAGGGAAGGGCCGATCACCTTATATCAACCTCATCCCTCAAGCTCCATCGATAAACAGAAGATAGGACCAACGGCACATATGCAGTCATCCCGAATAATTCCTACAATCTCACAGGGATAGCAAGAAACAGAGTTCAAAACTTCCCGTAATCCCTGGTTCGTTATCAGAAGCATGTCTAGGGCGTAAGGAAGGCAGCAAAAGCTCCGCTCCGCAATAGCCATTGAGAGACCAGAAAGTACCAGTCGCAGGGTGGAGAGAGTGGACGTGCATGCCTCATCCGGTTCGATTTGGCTGACCCGTGGCTCAGTCCGATAAGCCGATGCTGGCCGATTGTCTTAATACAGTTCGCATTACCCCATCGCGTCCCCAGTTTTCGAAATCTCATCACGATGCGCAAAGCCATCGAAAGAAGGATGCAGAAGGAGGGAGGCACCTGCTGTATACAGACATTAATAACGTAAAAATCATCCTTTCTTGCGATCGTACATGGCGCCTAGCTTCGCAGCTTCTATGATAGTAATTACGCCTCGCTGACATCTTGTCCCGTCAGTGCTATTCCAAACAAATATTTTACAAACTCACGATCTCCTTCAAGGTTGGATGCTGTATCTGTCATCGAAGCGAGCCGTGGCGTAGAACAATTGGGCATCGTAGGAGCGATGAAATTGGCGTGATAATAGCTCTCTTCAAGGCCGCCAGTACTTCCATGCTTCAGCGTCATTCTTCCCTCCGACCAGCTCTTCAACACCTTCCCGGCCTTCTACTGTCAAGAACATATCGAGGTCGATCTCCTCGTCATTGATGATGGCCGGGTAAAGTACACCAACGCCGTCACCGCCAAGGGTTGTGTGGTACCTCTTGAAGCCCTCGCTATCCAATTGCTTCTCGAGATGCTGCAGTGGCGTGAGCTTCGAGGCTTTCGACATGGCAGCTTCGCCATTGAGCTCGTGCGCTTCGCCATCGAGCTCGTGCGCTTCGCCATTCGCCAGTTGTCGGGGAAGTGACTCGGGTCTGAGCAGGGTGATGGCACATCCACCTCCGCCGGCACCCGTAAGTTTCGTCCACCCGACGCCGGATCGGTCAACGAGGTATCGTAATCGCTCCAGTCGGGGATGTGAAACGCCCAAGCTTGTCAGGAGGCCGTGGTTGATGGACATGAGCTCGCCCAGATGCTCGATACATTCTTTTGAAGTTGTGTCAAAATCGTCGCTTCTCAGCTTCTCGTAGACAGATCGTGTTATAGAGTCGATAGCGTTCAATGTGTTCTCGACGACTGCAGGGTGCTGGGATTTGAGCTGTGCGACTTTTGCAACCTCCGCAGCGGTGGATTTTGGTTGGCATGTGTCGACCAGGAGCAACGGAAGTTCCGGAAAATCTCGTAATACAGAAACTGAGGGAGGCTTGTTGTAGTCCTTCCGTTGAAAAAGCACCGCGTGTCCGTTCGTCGAGACTGTATTGTCAACACCACTCGGGTTGCCATGGATGCACATCTCGCCCACGAATGCCCATCGATTTATTCGCTCGAGTTGTTCTTCCGCCTCGTTTCCTTGCTGGTCGGGATGCGGCCCAGATAACGCTCGACATTGCACCAAGAGAGCAGCCGCAACGCACACACTCACACTCGCGCTGCTACCAAGTCCTGCTGCTATGGGTATCGCCGAGCGCATTGCGTAAATGCAGCCTGGGCTGTGTTGGCTACCGAGACTCAGGAACAAGTATAGAAAACAGCTCGCTGCAGCCTGGTGTATCTTCCTCTTCTCTGGTGGTTCATGCTCGCTCACAGGGTCGATGTGGGGTTGCATGGCCGCGATCAACTCTGGATCCAACGTTGTCACAAGATCATAATATCTCTTCTTTCGTCCTGGTTGCGCGAATTCCTTCCAAGGCAGATCTTTGATATGCCATGTATGGTCCAAGCCGATGTCGGTAAACCTCATCGATACGGTCCGTTGCGATTTGGTGAGAGTTGTGACGAGGAGGTATGATCGAAGGGAGATAGCAGCTGCGATGGCAGCCTTTCCGTGTACGACGGCATGTTCACCATAGACAATGGTTTTTCCTGGTGCCGAGACGATAAAGGGAGGCGCGAGGGGGTGCGACTCTCGTCTCCGGGTGGGTGACACGCCTGTAGGAGAAGTGGAGTTGCTGTGGTGGCCATTTGTTGCAGGTTTTAGGCCGTTGGAGAAGTCTGTCTGTATCTTCTGGTCTTTGGTGGGCGAGGAATCGTCGCTGGAGCTGTACCCGTTATGCGCATGCGAAGCGCCATTCACATGCAGGCCGTTGGCGGTGCCATTGGAGTGCATGGCGTCGAGTGATTCCTGCAGCTTGGCCGCTGATGGCTCTCCAAATGTTTCGTCTTGTCCAAGCGTGTCTCAGCGTCTTGCTCTCGCGAAGGGATCCAAATTGAACCACAGGCGCGTCTCAATGGGAGCATGAGGTTTAGGAGTACGGAAGAGGAGGTGGCGGCGGCGAGGGTTGTATGAAGAATAGAAGGACGAGTCGGGTCAGAAACAAATGGCCTGATTCCTGGAAGCCACGATGCGTCCCTGCCAAGGAATCTGGGGCAGTCGCGCTAGACCGTTAGCTGCTGCCGGCAGTCTGGCCAATCGAATATGCGTGGTGAGGTCAGCGACGCGACCTGCTGAAGCTCATCGGTCCTCCAACATACGAAAGAAAAGAAAACAACGAAACCTGGGAAGGAGGAGATACCAGGGATAGGTGCAGAGTGGCTGCGTACGTCAGCTGTGGCTCGCTGCAGTCATACGCATTCGCTTTGTGCCCGGAGCTGAACAAGACTACCACCTACCACCTACCACGACGCAACACATGACCCATCCTTCACAGGGCATCAGCATCTGAATCCGCATCGCAAGCCACGGTACACGTGTGAAGAATGCTGGAGGCCAAGCTAATGGATCCTCTTCGCCCAGAATGTGTAACAGCGCCGCCTTATGTGCCCTCATTTTAACCTAGCCCTCACATCCCCAAGAAGAGACATCTTCAGCAGGTCGTCCTGTACGATCCTCCATCTGGACTTCTGAAGCTCCTCCATATCCCACCGCGCATCGACATAGCGACCGGTCAGGTACTCAGCATCTGGTGTCGTTACATATAGAGCCGTTCCGGCCGCGAGTTCAGCTATCCCAACCAGTCAGCACAGGCGCTCCCATCAGTAGAAAGGTTTTCTTACCACTTTCCGTCATGAAAGGTGCCAG
The DNA here is from genome assembly GCA_002785995.1 of Mycosphaerelloides madeirae. NCBI lineage: Eukaryota > Fungi > Ascomycota > Dothideomycetes > Mycosphaerellales > Mycosphaerellaceae > Mycosphaerelloides > Mycosphaerelloides madeirae. The sequence continues at coordinate 410,554 of NHNV01000016.1, read as the reverse complement.
ATAATCCGGCACATTGGCCGTCATCTCCGTCCCACCGACGCCTCCGGGATGAAAGGCCACCGCTTGCACTTTGCCCTTGTTCTCAGCCGCGATCCATTCGGTGATGCGATTAAGAGCAGCTTTGGCGGCTCCATATGCGCTCGACTCTGGAAGAATGGCGTAGCTCCCGATGGAAGAAACCATGACGATCGCTGCCGAACGCTGGGAGTCGTCCCTAAGCTGACGAAGAAAGACGCGAGAGAGCATGTATGGGCCTTTCAGCATTATCTCCTGCCAGAAGTCAGCATTGGACGACGCATAATCCGGCGTGGCTGATCTTCATTACCCAATTCTTCCACCATAGGTCGATATCACTCTTGGCAATGGAAGACCGGCCGAGATGTACGCCGGCGTTGTTGATCAAAACATCTGGATGGATCCCTTGATCGTTGAGATCTGCAAATAAAGCATCGACTCCAGCGCTGTCCGATACGTCAAGTGCTTTCACAAGCACTGTAACTTCCGGCGACGACTTGGCGATCTCCTCCTTCACAATCTCGAGCTTTCCAAGCGTCCGGCCGACCAGAATGATTATTTGGGCTGAAGCCCGAGCAAAAGCCTTGGCTGTCGCTTTGCCGATTCCGCTGCCGGCTCCAGTGATGAGGACCTCTCTGCCTCGTGCTGCATTTTTCAGATTGTGCTCTGTTGAGATGAATGGATAGACGTCGTGGTGAGTCGGGCTGAGAAGTGCGATCTCCGCCATGTCTTTCTTGCCGGCCGTGAAAAATAGCAAACAGGGGCTTGAGGAGATCCGTTCTGCTGATGTGATACTTTGAAGACTTATAGTCCATGGCAGATGGCCCTCATATCGCGGCATGTCGCAGCTCGGATTCGGACGACGGCGTCCCGATCGTCAGCTCCTGCCCATATTGGCCATCTCAACAAGCCCCACGGCGTCGATGAACTGCCGCATCGGAGAGTATCTTACCACTCAATACACTTTACGAGCTGCAAGCGATTCCGAGTGCGGGAGTCGGCGGAAGTGGTCGGGTCATACAATGCTAAGTCCACCTCAAGCCGTAGGGACGTCGGACTTTAACATCTCTGCGCCGTCTGATGCTGAGAATCAAGACGATGATCGCAAATCGATAGTCGGAGGTAGGAAGATAGAGCTTACTTTCTTTACTGTAACAACCAAATCAAGATTGAGCTCCCGTGGTATACTTTTCCCGTGTTACGAGCCAGCCTATCCGGTCGACCCATGCAGGCGGCTGACGTCCCGAGGGACTTCACTTCACTTCGTAACTGACTAAGCAACAACTGATTTCCCGACCCCTCCCGCATGAAAATCGATTTCTTCCTTAATTTCTGTATCTTATCGCGGTGGGATTATACCCGAGACTGAGGACCATGAGAAATGGTGAAGGGAGAAACATCTGCTGATGCTTGGCCAAAGCGCTGCGCCATCAAAAGTGCGGGTGGTGTAGGCGTGAGGAAAAGGCGCAATCTTCAGGCGATGAATGGTTCAAATAGCCTCGGTCCGCTCGAGAGGTAAGTGACGATTACAGGACGAGGTGGAAGAAGAGTGAACGGTGATGAGACTTTGGCCTTGAGGGCGTGGCGCGTGGTGGGCAATGAAAATGTTTGGTGAACAGGTGAACAGGCGATGTAGCAGGACGGCGAGACGAAGACGAGCATCATGACCAAAGCAAGTGAATTCGGCCACTCGAACGAACGTTCTCCCATCGAAACCACCTCGCTCCTACAACGATCGATATCCAAACAATCCACCCATCCTCGAACCCTCGCCCCAAATGCCAAAACAGACATAACAAAAACAAAACTAAAACTCCAGAAAGAAAACCCCCTGCGCGCCAACTTCTATGGGTGATGGAGGGTTAACCAACCCATGCCTTTTAATCATTTCAAAACGCAGCGGGATAAAGCACACTCTGCAACGCCAAGGATACAGCCCCCCCAACTTTTGATAATTCCGCTAAGATGATGGTGTCATCCGCATGTCCGGTCCGATAACTTCGCTCTCGTTTGGGACCAAATCATGCTTCATGATTGGTGTGAGGTTGGTTTTCGCTTTTGATCGGATTTTCCGCGTGATTACTTAATATATAGGTGGTGAGGAGGTTGCCGGAGTCGAGCCGGAATTTGGGAAAATTTGGGTTAGCATGTGAAAGTAGAAGTACTTAGTTTCTTGCCTTTGTTGATTGATCACGCTCCATTCTCTTCCTCTCCGCTATCATCTTGTCATATTCTCCACGCTGCCATGAATTCCCATCTCGGTCAAATACCTATCAGGCCTATTCTCCCACTTCGTCTGCGCACCGAAAATAGCTCGAACATCGTTTCCTCGTCTTCCTCCAGCACATCAATCGTCCCCGCAATCATCATCATCGGCATCCTAATAACTTCCACCTCCTGCCCATCTTGCCGAGAAGCCCAGCGATACGCAGCTTGGATCACTTTCCTGAGATTCGTCTTGTGCTCGGCAGTAATGGCCATTTCCCGTAAGCGGGCCGATTCAAGCCCGACGTTGCCGCAGAGGACTAATACTTTGGCTACCATGGCAGCGTTTACTCGATGAATGAGGTCGGGGCGAGGTTCGTGCATGACGCGCCAGCGATCGTCGACGGCGAGGGGCGTATGGGTGACGAATTCGGTGTTGCTGATGTTTGCGAGGCCGGAGTGGAGCCAGGCGTAGCCGGGTTGGGTGAGGAGCTCGGTTTTGATGGAGAGGATCTTGTCTCTGTGGATGAGGAATTGGCGACATATTGGGCCTGTTTGTATTGTCAGATATGCTATGCATTGGATGGAGGGCTGGATCGCATACAGCTTGGTGGCTTTGAAGCGCTTTTAAGCCATGAGACTATGCACTCACGGTCGAAGATGTGTCCGCAGGCGACGATGCGGGCTACATTGGTAAACGGTGTTTAGCAAATAATGCAGCGGCCATCTTTCGGTGCCGTGCAAGTTACGAGATCGGCCTTGTCGAACTGATCGACAGTTATGATAATTTCGAGCTCCTTCGGCATGGTGATTGGTTTTGGAGTTGAACCAAAGAGACTGCGAGCCACGGGCAAGAAGTATAGCACTGGACTTCCTAATAGTTGTTTGGCATGGCTCTGCGGCCGTGAAGCCATGAAATCTACGTCAGCATGGCGATTTCGCTTCGTGAAGAATAAGAGTCCGTGGTTTCTCTTTATTTTGGAAAATGCAACTCACCCGCAACTCCCAATCCAACCGTAGCCATGAGCAAATTCGCCACGCATGTAAGCCTTGATTTCATCAGCTACATCAACACACACCCCACTCCATACATAGCCCTCTCCACATCACTCTTGACAAGATACCAATCCGCCCGCCTCTCAGCAAACTCATAAACCTCCTCAGCCGGGAAAATTCCATGATATCTTTGCGAATCCGCAATAATCGTAGCAAGTTCCTTCGCCTGCACAGCCGTAATCGAAGCCTTAGTCGATAACAAACTCGCCCTCTTCCCCGTAGCTCCAAACACCGAAGTCGGAGGCTCAACATACACGAGATATATCTGCGACATCTCTCGGAGAGCTTGGTAGTACGGCGCGAGGGGTTTTTGGCGAAGCGTTGTAATGAAAGCGCTGTAGTGGTTGATATCGCTAATGAGCTTGATGGCGCCGTCGACACTGATGCGCTGACGCTTGAAATGTTTGCAGAGCGCGCCGAAGAGGCGCAGACCGACTTCTTGGTTGAAGACGTCTAGCATGTTCTTATCGGTGCTACCGACAAGCATGCCCGTATGTCCGCTCACCATGTCGACGACTTGCTTGGCGGTTGGGCTAGGTCCTATATCGACAACGCGGTCCGGGTTGAAGTCGGTTGGGACTTGGCTTGTTGCGCAGATGTATTCGACTTCGTCCATTAGTACGTCGATGCCCTTGTTTAGACCTGCGGCGACGCGTTCGTCGAGCATTTGCTCGAATCTCTTCTTTTCTTTCACGGCTGGGTCCAGGAAGTCGTCTCTATCCGTCAAATTTGTTGCTACGAGCTCTTGAGAGTAGAAGACATCAATCATCTGCTGGATGAGGTCGCCAACATTGACAAGCTCCAAAAATGTCACCAGTGGCTCGACTCCCGTGTGAGCGCTGGAATCGGCCGCAGAGCCCTCCTTGCTTTGCGCTTCTTGTTTGAATTTGCGGACATCGCGAGGGTTGTAGTTTCCCAGATGGCCGACCGCTTTGTCGAAGCCATTCTTGACGTGGCGATTTCCCAAAATATCAAGCATCGTGACAAAGATTCGTTCGCATGTCTTCTTCGCCTCGGCACCCTCAGATCCTCCCATCTGAACCATAAGGGCTGCTCGCTCGATGCAAGCCTTCGCAAAGTGTGTCAGATTGAGAGCAATTTCGAGGCTGAAGAGCGATTTGATGCCTTCCAATCTGGAGTTCATGATGGCTGCTTTGGCAGCTAGTTCGGTTCTTGGAGGGTCCTGCTGAGGCGTCGCTGCACGAGGTGGCGTAATTTCACTAAGCGTGGGAGTTCCGGGTCTTCCTCCGGTGTATGAAGTGTCTATCGTGTCTAGACTAGCGGACGAGTTGCTGACAACCGTTGCGGGCTTGGCAGATGCAAATGGTGAAGACATTGGGAATGCATTGACTGGTATCATGACAACCTTTCTAAAAGACGAAAGGAAGTCTCGCTTAGCCGCTTGTCGATTGACGTTGGACATGAAGAAGGATTCTGTCGAAGCTTCTTGCTCAGATTGTTCCTTTTCCCAATGGCTAACTTCCGAGTCGGCTTTTGTTCGAAATACTTCGAATTCTTCGGCAAGATATAGATCGATGTGTTTTTCATAGCAATTGATGAGGACTTTCTTGGCTCGCTCTGCAAAGTCTTCGGGAGATGCTCTTGCCGACTTCAATGATGCTACGAGGCGAAGAGCTTGTCCGAATGTACCAGCAACGGCTTTTACATATGTGTCAATTCCTCGCTCGTGAGCTTCATCAAAGAGCGCAGTCAAGTACTCAGAGATAACTTGCTCACATAGGCGTGTCCAGAACGGCGACAGAACATCGATAAACGGTGGGAATACGTTGTCAATGATGTCAGCTTGCCGGACCATCACAGCCGCTAGATGCTCAAAAAGTCTTTGCGATGGGTTCAGGTCAACGTGTCCAGGAGCGACACCTTCGAGACAGTCTAGTGGATTCGCAGCACGGGAGTTCCTGGCCATGACAGGATTGTTTGAGATAAAGGAGTTGACGCCCGCGTTTCCACCGTTGAGAGCGACCAGCACGTGCGCATAACGATGCATGCGGCCGCTCACATCAGCGGCAGCAAAGCCTTGCTCAAATTCTCCGAGGACAGCATTCTCGAAGACAGCGATCATGGAGTCTAGTTTTGCCTCTCGCTCTCCCCAGCCATTGGAGACGTCGCACTGGGCGAAGCGCTTGATGTTGCCGAGTATCTGAGCTTGTTGCTCCGGATCACGGTACGTACGAAATATGAGAGCATCAGAGTGGCCTCTCGACCGCGCCAGATCGAGGTAGATGGGAGCCAGAGCACCATAGATCTTACTGAATTCTTGCCTTGCATATCCGCGGATCGAGCGCACCTTCTTGAAGATGTTCAGAGCAGCTGGAGCGTTGAGGGAGCTGGCCAGATTCTCGGATGCCGGTGATGAGACCGTCAGATTCTCGAACCCATCTGAAAGTGTTCCCTTGCGCTTGTGTTGGGGCGATCGAGGCTGGTCTTGAGATGCTCTGTGGCGTTGTTCTTCCACTCCAGCATCGAATATGGTTACGCTGCCCGCATGCGTTCTGCCGCTTCCTGAAGTGCCATTCGCATAGCCAGGCTGTTGTTTGGCAAGCTGAGCCTCAGTCTTTCTCTTCATAGCCTCTTCTACGCGCTGCCTGGCCTCACTCTCGTTCCACGCGCCCATCTGGTTGAGCTTCTGTACCCAACGCGTGTCATCGTAGACCATTTCCTGCAGCCTACGCGACACGCGAGCAAATCGCATCAAGTCGGAAACAGGCAGGTAGTCGAGAATGCTAGCGATGAGCTCTGCAGGAAGCACAGGCTTCGAGTTCGAACCAGCCATCTGGGTGGCGCGCAGAGAGGCGAAGACATTGTCGTTGCTGCGTGCAGCGGCGGAACCATTGATTTGGACCTTCTTGAGGGCGTCGAGCTGGGACAGGTTGCGCGAGTGCCTGGCATTGTTGTGCTGGACATGGGCCGGAGTCGATCGGCCGCTCATGTTGGCCAGAGGGGTGACGACACGGAAGTGTGTCTGGTAGTGATATGCTGTTGCCGCGCTGACCGCATGCTCAGTAAACCCGTTTGTAGTAGTGAGTGTGTGCAGTGAAGTGCCAACCAGTGGGGTGCGGCAGTGGACGATGAATGGACTCGGGACTGACGACGCTCTCTCCGAAAGCGAGCTCCTTCTCTGCCACCTGCTTCTAAACGGACGTCACTCTACATTGCATTTATTTTCTCGCCAATTTCAAGGTATTCACCGCTGTACGCTATTCGCTATGCATCTACCATCTGGTAAGAGCCGGGACGGAGTTGGGCTGCTGTATCTTGACGCCATTCGCACTGCCGCCCAACGCTTGACCTGCGTGCCGCGAGGACATGCCTGGCACTCGCCTGCAGAACAGCTCGCTAACCGGCGCGGCCATCACGAGGCCAGCCACCGCATCGCTGTATCGCAGGCCACTCCCAGATCGCGTCCTGTCGCTACAGACTCGATCTCACGCTGCATATCTACGGCGTAGCTCGGTGGGTACAGCTGTCTCATCCTCTTCCCTTCCTCCCCTCCAGTTCCTGTCTGTCACAGAACCATCCATCCCCCATTGTCTTTCTCATTCGAACTGAGAGCTTCGCTCCCATGTGTCTCATCGATGTCAAGGAGGACGGGCTGTACAGAGACCCTCCCAGAGTACGCGAAGTGCGCCGGGAAACAAGACGGTGAGCTTGAAGCGCAGACGATGGGACCAGACTCAGTGCTCAACCTTCACAGATACTATTCTCCCTCCCCTCCACCAGCACGACGAGTATCGCGCACATACGTTCGAAGACTGTCGCAACCTCCACCGCCCGAGACATATACGGTAGCTCCTCCGTCAAAGCCGCCGACTGTAGTCTACGATCCTCCAGCGTCTGTCGCACCGAGCAAGCCGCCTACTGGAGCACCAGCGCCGCCTCCTCCAGCCAGTACAGCACCGACCCACACATCATCAAAGGCGCCCACGGAAGTAAGTCAGATCGAAATGCGCTTGGTACAGCTAGAAAGAGGGTCTATACCGTCAAGCACGTCGCACAGTTTGCGAGATATAAGTGAATTGTATCGTTTGTGTGGAGTTGATGAGGATTAATAGGTACCGCCACCTGCGAGCACAGCTCCGCCTCTGAGCAGCAAGGTACGTAACAAGGCCAGTTTGAATAGGCGCCTTTTGACCAGGAACAGGCCACTTCGAGGGCACCCAGCGAAGCCCCACCTGCATCTTCACGCGCTCCGAGCAAAGCAGCGACTGTGATCACAAGCGTCACCTCTGTAGCTCCATCCCACGTCTCAAAAGCCACGAGCAGAGCAACGAGTGCAAGCAAAGCGCCAACCGAAAAGCCACCTCCTTCTCACGTCAGCACCAAGTCCCGATCTCGAGCTCCCAGTGCCGCCGAATCTGCCAGCAGTTCATCGTCGGACGTGCGCTCCCAATCAACGCTGAAAACGTCGCGCACACATACGAGCCATCACTCCAAATCGAGCCTTCCATCCGAGTATTCGATGCACGAGAGAGAGCGAGAGATTCGCCGGTACTCGCGGCCTGCTGCGTCCCGGGATGAGTTTGAAACGTACCGATATGTTGAAGCACCAGCGCCGCCTGGGTCGCATCGGTCGCAGAGTAGGCATACGAGCGTGAGCCGGAAAGAATGAGAATAAGATATCGAATTGGCCATTATTTTGTTTTGAACGTGCAAATTATCTCTTACAAATTTCAATTGACCGTGCTACTAGAATGACAGTTCTATCTTCGTATGAGCATCTTCGAGATGTGCCTCTCACAATTGTCCAATAGATGGATGAGAGACGCGAATAATTTTGCTCTCCATGTCCTGTCCAAGCATGTGATTGCCCTGTCTACGACATTGTGCATCGGCTCTAGTCTCAGCGCTCAGACTATTCTTGCTTAGCGGCCAATGATAAGAAGCCCAGCCGCTTTTACTATAAAGGTCTGAGGGATGAAGTGGGGGTTTTAGAAGATAAGCTATAGGAACTTGGTTAAATAGTGCGTTTATAAGGTATAGCTTTATTTCTTACTATATACGCGCTATTAGATAACTACTACCTCTATTAGGAATTAAAAATTATAACTTTATATAGTAAGATATACTAAGGTAATTATTTGAATTTTTAGATATAGGAAAAATCGACTAATATAAATAGTCTTAGTATACCTATTATTCTAGACTTTATTATATAGTAGCTTTTAAACTACTATAGAAATAATAATACTCTATTAATATTAATAAATTTAATATTAATTAATCCTCTTTAAAACACTAAGTAAAGTTATAGTCCTCTTTATAAAAATACTAATATCCTCTACTACTAAGCTAGTATTATAGGTAGGACTTAGGTCGTAGGTATAGTTACTTTAGAGTTAAGTATAGGGACTATCTATAGCTAGTAAAGAGGTAGGCTAATAACTAGAACGTAGTAAAAAGAGCTATAAAGGAGAATATAGTATATATATCTCCTAAATTTAGAGATACGTAGATAATACTAAATAGCCTATATTATATAGACTAGAATCTATAATAATATTACGAGCCTATTACGAGCTAGCGTCTATATAATCCTACTAGCTAGTTATAACGTATAATATATAGCCTATATATAAGCCTATAGGGTTAGATATTCCCTTTATAAGAGCTATACTTCTCGTACTCTTCTTACTTCTATATCTCTAAATATAGGTTTACTTCTAAACTATACGTTCCCTTAAACTACAATATTATATTATTATAGCTAACCCTATATATTCTCTTTAGGACCTTAGGTTATATAACCTAGGATAGCCTATCCTAGCTACCTATTTAGATTATAGCCCTTAAACTTCTATATTAAGTAGATCGCCCTTTAAGTATCCTCTTAGGTAGATTAATATAAACTTACTATTAAGAATTAACTAGATATTCTGAATTAACGAAGTATAAAGAGTCTAAGAAGAGACGAGATAAAAGCGAAGAGATATCCCCTTTAATAAACGACGCTCCTAGGATACCTAGGATACCTATATACCTTAGGTATTAATAAGTATATAAAAGCACGAAGTTCGAAAGGTACGAATATCGAGATTATAATACTTACCTTATAAGTAAATATATACTCTTAAGTATCTTAGGCTTATATTTATAATATATATAACCTAGGATAGCCTACTCTAGCTATCTTATTAGATTTAGAGCTCTTTAACTTCTACCTTAAGTAGATTTTCCTTTAAGCCTCCTCTTAGATAGATTAATATCGACGTATCTTATGACTAAATGTATACTCTTAAGTATCTTAGGCTTATATTTATAATAATATATAAGAGTTTTGTTTATTATCTAGGCTTATTAATAATACTATCGCTTAGTCTTATATAACTACTTAAAATAGCTTTTCCTAGCTTATAGAAGGTACTAAAGTAATACTATATTAGAGTATACTTTTAGCTACCTATATTAGTAAGCTTAAAAAGTAATTAGATATAGTAACTAAGTAAAGATATATAAAAGGAAGTAGCTCTAGTATAGTAGATTGATAGATTTAGTAAAAAGTTAGTAAATGTAGCTATAGACTTGTCTATAGCTACTTAGTAGTTAAAAAAAGACTTATAGGTTACTTATTCTTAGATAGACCTAGCTAGATATATAGGACTATATAACTATAGTAGGACTAGGTATAACGCTTAAACGTACTAAAAGGATAAAGAAGGGCCTTTTAAGTCTAATAAAAGTCTAATACTTATAATTTCTCTATTTAATAATAATATAAATAAATAAGATATAATATAAGTTAGTAGTACTTAGAAATTTTAACTAGCTTAGTAGTATAGTAGTATAACTAGCTTAGTAGTATAACTAGCTTAGTAGTATAGCTAGATCAATAGTGAAATACGCTAGCTTGTCTGCTAAAAAGCCGGCTTCGACCCCCAGGCTGCCTGCGGCAGTGTTCCCTTTTGGGCTCAGATTGAAACACTGCCAAGCAGGCGGCCTGTGCGCTGAGGCTACATCGGCCCGTAGCGAGGCAGCCGCGAGACAAGAATGAACGCTGACTGCCAACTTCCTCGACCATCGACACTCTTGCCAGCAAATACTACAGAGCCGACCTCGTCTCGCCAGCATTCTCTTCGGCACTTCTTCCATACTCATCGTGACACTGGTTTTGACTGTCACCAAGCTCTGGGAGTCGCCATCTTATGCCCGCATAATCGAGCGCTCGAAATTTCTGGTCAACCCTTACCTGGATAGCGATGAATCGGAACCACCATGCCTGTACGCGTGTTTCTGAGGGACTCTCCTCAGCGCGCGATTGCGCTCGCGACCGACAGTCATGTCCTCATCTTCCGCCACAGTCCGTCCGCCACCGACAAAAGCGCTAGGCAGAACATCTCTTCGACATCCATCAACGAGACCGGCATACCCAGGTGTATCGTGGAATTTTCGCCATGGGAATCTCAGGACATGCACGGGTACAGATCGCTCTCATCGATGAGCGTACAGGGTACATTGGGCCTGGTCACGCTGAACAATGATGTTTTCCTCTGCGTTGTTAATGGGAGCTCTAAGGTGGCGACAGTCCGGCCCGGAGAGAGCATACAGAGGATTTTGAGCGTGGAATTCCATTGCTTAAACCGGAGTGATTATGATCATTTGCTGCATGATCAGGTAAACCCATTTCCCACGGACGGCTTGGACGCGGATGGAAATGATCATGGTGGATATCGGGAACCTCTGCATGAACACCCTTGCATGGCTTTGAAGAAGCTATTGAGTGGCGGCAGCTTTTACTACAGTGCCGACTTTGATCTGACCAAAAGGCTCCAGGATCGGCCTACGGAAGCCAGCACTGTCGCGATTGATAGTCTGGATGGAGGTTTTCTCTGGAACACATACATGATCCAGCCGTTGGTGGAATTTCGGAGTCGGCTGTCACCGAGAGAGAAGGCCGCACTGGATCAGTCTAGGATTTTGACCAGTGCGATTCGTGGCTTTGCCGGAACTGTTACGGTGCCTGTATCGAGCTCACCATTGAGACAAAAGGCCACTGGTATGCCCTCGAACATGACGCTCATCTCGAGGCTTTCGTGCCGCCGAGCAGGCACAAGGTTCAATGCGAGAGGCATTGATGACTATGGAAATGTTGCGAATTTCGTCGAGACCGAAACCATCTTTACCACAGACACAATGGCCTTCTCCTACGTGCAATGTCGTGGGAGTGTGCCACTGTTCTGGGAGCAGGCTTCTGGGCTCCCTACACAGCAGAAGATACAAGTCACAAGATCTTCAGAAGCTACACAGCCCGCATTTGATATACATTTCCAGCGCTTGCAAGAAAACTACGGTGACATTGTCGTGGTCAATCTGCTCAGCGAAGAGAAGACTCAAGAAGTGCAGCTCACACGGCAGTATATTTCTCATATCGAACAGAGCAAGTTGAATCACCGCTCCAAGGAGACGGGTGAGCTTGAGCACAAGCATCTCAAAGCCGTCAATTACGACTTTCATGCCGAGACGCGAGGTCCCAATGGATATCAAGCTGCTCAAGGGATCCGCCGATGGATTGACGACACTGCTAGAGCCTTCGAATACTTCTTGTCTCAGGAAATTGCCGAGACCATACACAAAGATGGACGAGAAATGACAGTCCTCGGCCGCAATGATATTCTCAAGCAAGCAGGCATCTTCCGTACGAACTGTCTCGACTGTCTCGATCGCACGAATTTGGTGCAGACCATCATCTCTGAAATGGCGTTTAGTATTTTCCTTGAAGGTCAAAGGGTCACCAATCCGACTTCCGATTTCTGGGCAAGGCATGGTATGCTTTGGGCGGACAACGGTGATCAGCTCTCTAAGATATATGCCGGGACTGGAGCGCTTAAGTCATCGTTCACAAGATCAGGAAAAATGTCTCTTGCTGGCACACTTGCAGATCTCCGAAAGTCTGCACAGCGACTGTATATCAACAATGTTGAAGACAAGGGACGACAAGAGACCATGGACATGCTTCTGGGGCGGATGATTGGGCAGACGGCTGTCAATCTGTACGACCCGATAAATGACTGGGTCATGACAGAACTTGGCAAGCGATCGAATGAGTATACGTCCAGCGAGAATATCAACATCTGGGTTGGTACATTCAACCTGAATGGCAAGACCAAGGGGATGAATGACGACCTGACACCATGGCTGTGTCCTAATATTGATGAGCAATATCGATGTCCCGAGATTGTCGCGGTGGCTTTTCAGGAAATTGTGGAGCTCGATGTGCAGCAAATTATGTCCACTGATCCTAATAGGAGACGATCCTGGGAGGATGCGGTGAGAAGGACTTTGAACGCGAATGCCCAAAAACATCGCGGTGAGGACTATGTGCTTCTCCGTGGCGGCCAACTGGTCGGAGCCTCCTTGTCAGTGTTCGTCAGAGCTAGTGTCCTGCCGATGATCAAGAACGTAGAAGGCGCTGTCAAGAAGACCGGACTCAGTGGTATGGCTGGTAACAAGGGAGCGGTGGCGATCCGAATGGAGTATGTGAATACATCTATATGCCTTGTCACTGCACACTTAGCAGCTGGGTTCGCAAACTACGAGGAGAGAAATCAAGACTACAACACCATCGCACAGGGCCTGAGATTCCAGCGCAATCGGACAATCCAGGAACACAAGTCCATCATCTGGTTTGGAGATTTCAACTATCGAATCGGCATGGACAATGAACGAGCTAGAGCACTGATCAAGGAGCGTGCTCTTGGGACACTGTATGAGAATGATCAGCTGAATTTGCAAATGGTGCATGGAAAATGCTTCCCTCACTATTCGGAATCGACACCCAGCTTCTTGCCGACATACAAGTTCAATCTGGGTACAGACGACTATGACACCTCAGACAAGGGACGAATCCCGGCTTGGTGCGACCGAATCCTCACTCGCGGCGACAATTTACGACAGCTATATTACGACTCTGCACCCTTGCGCTTTTCTGATCACAGACCTGTTTGGGGGGTCTTTCAATGCACCATCAGCGTAGTCGATCAGAGCAAGAAAGATAGGATCAGCAGCGAGCTATACGCCAAGCGGCGGTCCGTCGTTGGCAACCACACAGCATCGCAAGTCGCAGACAGTGACGACGAGTCGCTCTATGGGTACGAGTCGGTCGAGCCAGGTCTCCCACCGGCTAGCTCCGACAAGAGGAAATGGTGGCTCGATAATGGTATGCCCGCGAGGTCGACTGTGCAGCCGCCAAGCTTGAAGCACATCCTGAATCCCGCTCGTCCATCAAACCCGTACACACCCACCAACGAGCCTGACTGGGTCAACGTCGAGAAGCCTAACACGCCTCCATTCAGACCGACGTCGCTGTACAGCACCTCATCGATGCAGAGTCAAAATCAGGCGTTACCTAGTAAGCTCCTGCCTCCATTCCAATCTGCCGGTGGTACCAGCAGTTCCCCAAAGTCTAATCTACCCACGACCGTCGATGGCTCTGGCGATACACAGACACGTGCGCATCTGAAAGAGACTCTGAGGAAACCTGCCCCGCCGCGACCGAATAAACCTACGCTCCTCAGGTCAGAAAGCCAGCAGTCTGCGTCGTCGGCGAAATCTATCCCGCTACCACCAGAACCGCGACGTGGAGGCACAACCACATCAAATGCTACCACTGTTAGAAGCAGTACAAGCAGCTCTATCCTCCCACCTCCACCGCCCAGATCTAACGGATCCGTACACGGCAGAGCTCCACAACCTCCTCCACCGCGCAAACCTGTCGCGGTCCTCGACGACGGACCGCCTTTACCGCCGCGACGCCCTACGGCTGGACTAATGGACGAGGACGGTGACGACTTGAAGGACTGGGTTCCATTGAAGCCGCAATGATTATTGTAGATTATACGATAGGATAGGATTCATGACATATGGGGAAATGTTGAGACGTTCTTTGACCTCTGAGGAAATTAAAGTTTCTCGTCCTCATATGTCCTCTGCTCTTCGTTATGGACGCGAGTCCAGTGAAGATGACTATATAAATCACTGCATGTCGGCTCTGTAATTTCGTTCTGCATCCAGCATCCAGCATCTATCCTGCTATTACCACCACTGCGTTATCTTAGTACTCAAGAAGAACAACTTCCTTCGGCCTCAGGCTTACTGTTCACCTCAACCATCCGTCTACCAACCACAGTCATGTCTTTCGCCACCGTTAACAGCTACGAGCCCTACTCATCTTCCATCTCCAACACCTCCGTCGACTCCAACGAGACCTCGATCTTGACGGACTAAACGATAGAGACCTCCGCGCGGACTTCGCATTCTACTACCGTAACCCACAGTACCTCCCAGCCCGAGATTCGCAGGCAGAACTCCAAGCCACAGGTAAATTGGGGACTTTCCCTACCATCACGGCTGGCGTGTTTGACGAGGAGTTCTCTTTCTGCCAGGCTGGGACTATTGCTGAGGGGGAGAAGTGGGTTAATGTCGCTCCCGAGCAGAAGAAGCCGGACCGCGCTGTTGGATTGAAGGAGCTGGCCATGAGCTCGCTGTCGTTGTTGGAGAGCCTGGAAAGTGGAAGCCCTTCCCCTTCATCCCTGTCTCTCATCAGCGTCAACGACGACCAGGGCGCTACACTGGCTTCCATGGCCTCCAGATCCCCTCCCCTGCTCAAGAAGCTGAGCGAAGGAACCCCCTCCCCTGCGTCCTCCCAAGCCGCCACGCTGGCCGACGTGGCCACCGCCTCCCTCCTCCTCCTCTCGAAGCTCTCCTCGGATGACACCCCTCTCTCCGCGTCGATCCCTACTTCACGACGCCCGACCAAGCCGCCGCACTGATGGACCTCGCCATCACCTTCCTCGCTCTGCTCGAGAAGCTAGGAGGAGAAGCCCTCTCCCTCGAGCTCACGAGCCGGAGGAGCTCTCTTTCGAGAAGTCCGAGACTAAGGCAGTCGACAGCTTGCCAGCGGTCCCAGAGTTCTTTATGTCGAAGAGATGGTGCCAGATTGGCATGAGGGGTCTGCTCTCCAACGCTGCCAAGATGTTCGGCAAGATTTCGAGGGTGTAGGGAGGTGGACTGTTTTCTCAGTTGATGGCCTCTCTCATGGGTTTTGTCGGTGTTCTGTCGGGTCTTGTGCGGTTTTTTGTTTTTAAACTCTTGTTATATTAGCCAAGATAGTCTGCAGGATCGAATGAAAAGTCGTCAAATGTCCATTCCGCAAATTCTCCAAGAGACAGCATCGGTAGCTCGTGGTCTATCTGAAATCCATTGAGACCATCCATGCCCACGTTCGAGTTCTCAGGTTGCGTCGACGCAGGCTCTCCAGTCATCTGAGCGTCTCGTTGATCGGCAACGTTGTCTCCCGACATGGCTATCAGTCGGTAGTAAGGCCTCGCGAAGTTCTCCACAGCGGCCGCGATAAAGGCGCCTCGCTTTGCATTTTCGCCTTTCGATTTGAGCAATCCGTCAGCAGCGCTGATCAGCCACATGTGTAGCTTACTGCCTCCGTATCGCACGACCTTGTCGGAGTAAATGTCAAGGAGTTGCTGAAGAGCAGCGGTGGCGCTCTGTTGCGCGGAGTTGATCAGAAAAGAGTCGGTCAGGGGGTCTGCCGTGGTGTAGGCGTAACATATCGATAGAGCTGCTCGGACGTGATCGCCGTAGGCAAGCTCTATGAGATGATTGTCCTCGTCGTATATCTCTTTGTGAATCCTGATCATTTGCATCGCGCTATCGAGCAGAGCCATACGTGCTACCTGTCTCTCGACGTGCGAAGCTGTAGGATGTCGCATCTGCTGTTCGTGTATTGCCAGGATGTATTGATGTAGATTGAGAGCCAGTAAAGATTTGGTAGCTTTTCCGTTGGGTCCACTCCACGCTTGAGGGATATCTTGAAGGTGCTGTCTCAAAGAAGTGGTATAATGACTCGCCTTGTGAAAAGATAATATCTGCCGCATGTCATTCAAAGTTGTACAGAGGTGGTGCCGCAGGCTTATGCTTCTTTCGGAGATTACCAAGAAAGAAGTTTTGGTGAATTGTTCGGTGGGATGGACACACTCCAAGTTATCGTCGTTGATATTGGGAGGAGGACCAGTATCGGTTTGCTGTGGCCAGGGAGCGGGTGGCATGCCATGATCGAGCGCTGCCTGTAGCTCAAAGTCGGCTATCGATGCCCATAGTCGCTGTCGCATGATCTTGTCTAATGCGCTTGCTTGGGTTCCCATGTCTTCCGGGTCGCGGTGGAGACCAGCGCACATAAATGTGCGCAGAACGCCGCCCGTATTTGCCCAAGTTCTCTTGTGTCTTTTTGAGTTGAGCTGTCGTCCGAGAAGCAACAAGAATCTGATTTGAAAGTCAATGAGGGTATCGTATCGTTGTATGCGTGCGTATAGCCAGTAATCACAGCTGTCAAGAATGAGAGTAGCCTTATTGCGCGGAATCTGGCGATCACTCGAGCCTGGAAAACCCTCGGGAATTGATATCGTACAGTTGGCGATTGCAAGAACAAGCAAGACGACAACCAGAGGGCGAAGATCTTGCGGCTTCGCTTGGTCCAGCCAGAGTCGAGCGTACTCTTCTTGCAAGAATGGAAGATATAACACGGGATATAACAGGTCGAAGGTGTCAAGGTATGTACGAAGTAGCTGATCAGCTTCCTGGCGTGGTGGCAATAGAGCCCAGAGGTCCATTTGTCCAGAATCTGAGGAAGACCTTACATTGCCAAGTAAATCTCGAGCTTCCGACTTCGCTAGGAACTTATTTACCTGATCGAAAGCTGGCGAAGATACGAAAGCGTCCTTGGTGAATGCTGGCAGGCCTGATATGTGCTCGGCCCAGCTCGCCGCACAGGTACTGCCATTGAATTTGGTCCGGAACGCATGCCCACGAAACAAGACGTTGTGGGGATCGTTCAAGGTTGGTGATGTGATGGTGACATGACCTGGAGGTGAGATGTTCATGACGGCCTTTTCTGCTGGGTCTGATGCTCTCGTGTGCTCCAATTCCTTCAGCTTCCCTTCGAGGGTAGCCAGCCGTGAAAGCAAGCGCTCGGTATCGGTTGGAACAGCCTGTATTGGGGGTAATGTTGTCGGAATGTCCTCGACATCAGGAATCACATTTGCCCAGATTGGCTGAGAGTTGGCCGTGGGGACTGTAGTGTACATGCAGCTGGCAGCAATCCCGGATCGTACACATCGGCCACAAGCGGGTAGGCCATGATCGCATTGTAGCTTCTTCCGCCGGCATTCTAAACAGGACCAGATCTTTCGCGGGCGCTTGCGGCTGTTGGTCTGCCGCAATGGACTGTGTTGGGTCTTCTGCGACTGCATGCCAACTTGTTTGTATAGTCTCTCCGAGACTTTTGAGGTGAATTGGGAGTCGCGAGAATGCAACAATTGTCTCGAAGATTTGGCGAGTGCTGACTCAATGGCTCCTCAGCCGCACGTGGTCTCGTACGAGATGCTTGGAGGACCGCAATACAGTTGAGATATTGACGGATGGCAAGAATGAATGCAGGAGATGGAGTGAGATTCGGAGGAATGTTGAGCGAAACGATCGGCCGATACAATTCGGGCATCGGCTCTGCCGAAATGTGCAATGACCCTATCTCCAGATCAGATCGATCTGCAGCTAGAAGTGTAGTAAGTTAGGTGGCGGCCAAATCCTCGCTTGCGAGGATCTGAGAAAAGATCGCGCCGATCTGCGATTCTCCGGCTTTCCCTTCGCCTCGACACACCGAAACACAAACTTCGAGATTATTTAATACCAGTTCCTAGGGATATATTTAGAGGCATTCGGAGGCATTTGCACTTCTCATGCTATCGAAAGAGAGTGTTATGGTAGAGAAATCACCTTTCCTAAAAGCCGACTCTAAAGCTAGAGGCCGATTTTTGGAAGCTGATTTCGACACCTGGACTGGTTTTTACGCCTAGGCCTCGATTTTGTATTTAAACAAACCTCCGTAGGCGACTCTTTAGGCAATTACGCGGAACGGGGTTTCTCAGAAACCCTACATCTCGTCGTTAGAGGTATGTTTTTGAAGACTCCGTAAAATCCCTAGTCGAAATGTCGCAGACTACCCCGATCTTTCATTAGGCGCTTCGCAGCTCTTCTCCGCTTGCTAATGAAAATTTGATGATATCGGTAGAAATTGATGAGAGCTGCACGCGCCTACCGAGGACGAAACATCTCGGTTCGACCTCAATCTCCATCTACATCACCATCGACATCGAAATCAACACCGCCGCCCGTATCACAATCTCGGCTGTAATGAGGAGTATGGTGCCTGGAGAGCTGTGCCCGGCGGCATGGTGCTGTCTCGTGTGCGATGGAGACGGCGAGGTGCTGACACCGACGCTGACCATACCTCAGGAGGCCCATAGCCACGACTTCCTTGTGTGCATCTTCCCTACAGCGAAATCAGTACGGCTCTGCTAACATACCTACACTCACCTTATTTTTCTGATCACAAACGAACGACCGGAGACTTCAATCGCATTACTTGACGACCGACTCCCTCCTGCTCCGAGTCGGGAATAACTTTCCGTCTGCGAACCTCACGAGATTTGCCTTTTCGATGGATATTTATACCCCAAAGCAACCAGGAACTCCAAGAGACAACCAGCGGCGCGAGTTCCCTATTTTCACCTGGATCCACCACATAAGCCGAAGCCGCACACGTCCGACGTCACGATTCGCTGGCGATTGAAGCTCGATGAATCATCAGGTAAACAGTTCCTGGGCGAGCACGAAAGAGCTCAATACCCTTCTTATAAATTCTATTCCGTCTTCTCCAACATCCGTAAAATACTCTATTGCAACAATGCCTTCTTTTGACCAGACCAAAGCTTACGTCGAGCAAGAAGACGTCTTCTTCGACGATGGTCGCGAAATCGAGCTTCTGCATTACATTTATGACTTACCAGATTTGGACTTGATGCGTGGCTCGCCGGAGAAGGTCCTGGAAGCAATTGATCTGTATGGACGGACAAAGAAATACTTGATGAATGTGGGCGAAGACAAGGGCAAAATTGTTACGGATCTGATCGCAGACGTAAAACCGAAGACCATGGTGAGTGTGCTCTCGGGGGATCTAGTATTTGAAGCTGGAGGGACTCAAAGCTGAATCTATATGCTTCAAGGTCGAGCTTGGAGGCTACGTCGGCTACTCAGCCATCCTTTTTGGATCTGCCGTGCGCAAAGCCGGTGGCAGCAAGTACCTCTGCCTCGAGCGAAATCCCGAATTCGGCGCCGTCATCGCCTCACTCGTCCATCTTGCAGGTCTCAGCGATATCGTCCAAGTCGAGATAGGCTCCAGTGACGCTTCCCTGGCACGACTACATTCATCAGGCGTTTTGAAGAAGGTAGACATGATGTTCCTGGACCACTACAAGCCGGCATACACGACAGATCTGAAGCTTTGCGAAGAGTTGAAATTGGTGTGTGAGGGTACTGTGCTGGCAGCCGACAACGTGATCAAGCCTGGCAACCCGCCGTATTTGGAGTATGTGAGGAGCTCAGTGCAGGATAAGAGGAAGAAGGCGGAAGAGGTCCGTGGTTGATCTAACAATCTGAGTTACGCACGCTGACAACAAAAAAGGCGAAGGAAGGCATGAACGGCGACACTAAACCAGACGAGCGATTCGCATCACGACAAGTTGCTCAATATAAAAACAGGATATCGCAAGAGAAGCTGGGCGCCAGTCTGGGAAATCCACATCTTGTGTACGACAGTCGGCTGGTGGAGAGTTTCGAGCCAACGGGCATTCCGGTGCGTGGCAGTCTTGCATTGTTCCTGCTTGAGGTACTGATATTGTCATAGGATGGAGTTGAGATATCGCGATGCGTCGGCGAGGAGCGGTCAAATGGGCATTGAGAGCGGCACCTGCGCGTATGAGTTCCCATGATCTACTGCTGGCGCCGTGCGTGTGCCTCAGCAGATGAGCGGTTAGATTGGTAGTAAGATACACCGCCCACGCGACTCAAGACGTATGATGCTGACCCGCTGCCACGCAGGAAAGAAACTGGACGAGTATCAAGAGAATTTCGGTCTCTCAACAATGATCAGGTGTTCCGTGCCACTGCCTCGGAATACCGCCCTATCTCAGAGTGAATGAACTCGAGACCTCACTGCTACTTCGGCTTGTTGAGTCTGCAAAACTCAAATCTTGTATGTTTGTCTTCTTTGGTACTGATGCTCACTTCCTTCTTCTGTGCAGAATCTTGGAGTTCGCGGTCATAGTCATGACGAGCTTGAGGATCAGCAAACACTTCGCTGCTCTCCATGAGACTCCCATGGATTTTCATGACCTTCCGCGTCTGGCTCACTTGCTCTTCTTTGCAGAATCTTGGACTTCCTGGTCATGGTAATGGTGAGTATGAGGATCAGCAAACACTTCGCTGGGCCCCCCGGGACTTATACGTTGTACTTTTACGGACATTCATGACCTCTTTGCGCTGGCTCACTTGGTCTTCTTTGCCGAACCTTGGAGTTCCTCGTCATGGTCCAAGCGAGCATGAAGATCAGCAAGCACTTCGTTGGTCTCCGCGAGACTCCTACGTCGTGCTTTACGGATGATTGTGACCTCTATACGCCGGCTCAATTGCTTGGGTTGTCGTGCTGGAACTGGAAATGACCCATCGCTGCGCTAGAGCTCGCCTGCTCGGGCTGTCATACTGGCGCTGCCACTGGGGTACAAATCGCCGGTCCTCCTCGATTAATTTTACAATCACTACACATACGGGCTCCCACAACTTGGATCAACTACTCAGCCAACCTCTTTCTTCAGCTTGACACCTCTGGGCCTATTATCTTGGAGACACCTATCCCCCAGCTTGTGTTGTTGGCTCACTCCGATCAAGCCTTACCCGGTTCCATCGAGGAGTCTCAGTCATGGTTGCCATCATGACGCGGAATTTAGCCAGTGAGTTCCTACTCCTGCTACTTGCTTCGAATGCAGCATACGACCTCCCTGCCCCTGCACAGGATATCGATCAGCCATATTACAACA
This sequence comes from Mycosphaerelloides madeirae, assembly GCA_002785995.1. Classification (NCBI taxonomy): domain Eukaryota; kingdom Fungi; phylum Ascomycota; class Dothideomycetes; order Mycosphaerellales; family Mycosphaerellaceae; genus Mycosphaerelloides; species Mycosphaerelloides madeirae. The sequence continues at coordinate 389,324 of NHNV01000016.1, read as the reverse complement.
AGGTTTTCAAGAGGAACGAGGTCGATATCAGAAACCTGACGAATCTCGTGCAGCGGAGTCCAGCTGATAATCCAAGGCCCCCTCCGCCCCCTCAGGCCCCTCACGCATATGCAAGTGCTTCTGTACAACAAATCGGGCTGTTGTGCATGGTAGGCCGACAGATGGTCAATGAGATGTGGAATTCCCCAGCAGACCCCGAAATCAGCCTTAGGCAAGCTGATCTTTAACGTGCTGGATGGACAGAACAGGTTCTGGACGTAAATATGGACATGAATTTAGATGGCTTCCTCAATGGTCTCTGGAGGACAACCTCCATGTATCCGGACCGCAGACTCCGCAACGAACCAGTCGACTTGCGGGACCCGGCCACTTCACATAAGCTCTGTGTCTCACGAAATGGCCCGGGAGTGAGTATTACAGAACGTAAATATCTTCCGACCGTACTGACTGTACGCAGTGCATATTCAACAACATTTACAATCCCCAATCCTTTCTGATCAGTAAGTTCGCTTCCACACAACTTGAGGTCGAGACCTGACGTGGATATGCAGTTGCCTCTGAATACGTGGGTGAGACAATCAACCCTTCACAAATCTATCCAAGAGACTAGATAGACGTCACCTTCCTTGGCTTGATGAGAGCTGTTTCCCCCAAGGCACCCCCCGGAAATGGTACACAGGCTCCGCGGTGGATCATGTTCAGAAGCGTCCCGCAACATGACACATTGACCGCGATAGCATATTGTCTCCGGCAAGCCATAGATACCCGGGTTCTCGCTTTTCAAGCACCCGGTCATCCCGGCGCACATGCGGTCTCTTTTCCCATTGGCACCGAATGCTTCAATGCACTCCTAGCACCAAGTACGGCAACGACGTGCTCAAGTTTGAAATGCGAACGCTTCGTACTTCGGAAGGTCTGTGCTCACGTCGATCCATACTTTCCCATTGCCGTGAGATCCTGACGAGACCGGCGCCCCTCTACCAGGTCTACTTTTCCGGATCGAACTCATAACTACACCGCAGTCAAGGGCCGACCTCCAGCAGATTCAGCACGATAATTTTGTCAGTCCACCTGGCCGCCCAGCGAAACTTATGAAACTTCAATACAAGGTGCCTCGAGCGGGATCCCAGGCCGGTCCGTCAAACCAGAGACCCCAAGCTGGTTCGTCAGGCCGAAGACCTCAAGCTGGTTCGTCAAACCGAGTGGAACGTGGAGGTACCTCGTATCAAGCATGATACATACGCCGGTCCTTCAGATTAGAGTACGGTCAGTGCGATCGTCTACTGTTACCTCATCCACCAAAGCAGGGCTAGCCATCTCCTAGAATACGAAGCCCAATGTGATACATGCTGGGCGGATCATGGATTGGCCTTGCAGCTGCAGATGATGGAGGGAATGATGATGATCGTGAATTTATTTGGATGGTTTCCAGCAGTGTGACATTCTTGCGAGTTATTTGCTCACAGGGCTCTGAGATTTGGTGGGATCGTTATGTGCGTCACGACCAACATCAATCCGACCAAAATCAATCGAAGCGGCATGATATTGAGACATGGGTTTTCTGTGGGAATCTGAGCGGGGCATTGGAATTTTGAGAGCGATTCTCACTGACGCTCCTTTCATTCTCGGGGAAGACGACCTCCTAGAGCTAGGATACCTGGTTCATACCTCCCCACTCCATCAAAGAACCAGTTTGCAGGTATCCGTTAGCCTCCCAAAGAAAGTGGCCAAAGAGACACTGTCTCGCCCTTCACGCATGCCGCTAGCAGGGCGTATGCTAAGGATTAAGAAGACATTCGTTAGTCGTACTCTTCGACCACCCAATAGTATCTGACAAAGATAACTGTGCAGGCGAATGATTCGACAAGCAGGTTGCAGAGACACTGGAAACGACAGAGGTCGTGTGCTACGCACGTCGTGGAATGTGCTTGCTCGTGCTACGTACTTCGCTTAGCTGTCCTCCTCGAATTGCCAGTAATCATACGCTTTGCCGACGACGATAAATGAGCAGGGCACTGCACAACCCAATTCACACCCAGAACGCTCGTGATATTGTACTTCGCTTAGCTGTCCTCAACAACCAGCTAGTAGGCAGGTGTTTTCCAGACGACGGTGACTGTGCGGACAATTGATCCGATAAGTAGGTTGTGGAGAAGGCTTGTGCTACGTACTTCGATTAGCTGTCATCCTCAAACGATCAGTTGTATCGTTGGCCCTCGCAGCCGAAAGCCACACGCGGGATCTCGTGAGAGGCCATGGGCTAGCTGTGACAGGTTGTCTTCCTGTCAGGAAGTGTTAGAAAGGATAGCGAATGAGTTTATCAATAGGAAGGGAGAGGGATCATCGATGCAAAGAAGAAAAAGTAGGGGATGAGGATTCCCGTTCTCCGACAACTGATGGATCTTGATGAAAAAGCGATTTGAGTAGCAAAGAGGAACTTTTGCTTAGTTTTCTAACTGTATGAGGAATGTTTTTATGCGCCGAAGCAAATGAATCAATATGAGGCTAAACAACGCAACAATGAACGCGCAAATCGAACCCCTTCCTGCATCTGATCGCCACTGCATTACACTCCCCAATTCCTCTCCCTACCCCGAAACCATCAACCCTCTAACCCTGGCATCCAATTAACTCCACCGATCCAAAAGGCTGGTAATTGCACTCCCCGTAAGTAGGAGCATTGAAGTTCTCCCAAAGGTCATAAGTCGACGAGTCGCCATCGCAGTTGGGGCCAGACCAGAAAACAGCCTGAGCGACCTGGCAGCCGCCGCCGAAGTTGCTCAGCGAGTTGCCTCCGGTGTTGGAGAAGCAGTAGTCGAAGGAAGTGTCGATGTAGAGAGTCTCTGCTTGGCTAGAGCAGTCGTCGGCACTGAAGATGTCGACGTTGGTGAGGTGGCCCTGGGCTGCGGCCATGGAGGCCAGGAGGGCCGCGGCGAGGAAGTTCATAGTTGAGAACATTGGTGCGGTGTGGATTTGGCTAATGGGTTGAGTGGTGGATGGTATTTGAAGATATTGAGTCGAGTGTTGATTGTTTTGTTTTGTTGAGTGTGTGATGAGAAGATCAAGTTCGTGGATTTTCTTGGGGTGTTATATGTTCCAGGCTGTCGAGTTTCCGTCTTAGCGATTTATCAATTCGTCGGCTGAGCAATGGTTTGTGTTGAGCATAAGCCAACAGTATCGACAATAACAGACCAGCGTTGACTGAAAGCACGCATGGCTAGGTTGTCGTGCTCGTAGGAGAGCAACAGTTGAGGCTAGACTAGTGTGGAGCAGCAGATGCATCCGGTCTAAAATGCTATTTCTCTCTTAGCGTTCGTATTTAGCCCGTCGGCTGAGTCTGTGGGGCATGGTATTTCCCAGCATTCTTTCAGCTATAGCCGTATTCAGACTTTGCTCACAAGCGTGCCTGCGCCCGTGCTGCTGCAATAATGGTCGAGGCTGAGGTGGCTGTCGGCGCGTAGAGCAATGGACTAATCCGATAGGATTCTTATTAACGTGAACGACTTCGCCTTTGTGCGGAACTATCCACTTCCATTTCTACCTTTCTAGACCGGGCGGACGAATGAATAGAGGATCAAGGCAGAGCGAAAGGAGATTGTGGTATTGGTAGACCAGAGGACCACATCCAGCGACAGCCGATTTTAGAGTCCGCTCCGCAGAGGAGGTCACCTTTCAACAACACTTCCGACATCTATCAATGTAAGCGATCTAGAATCTACAAATGAGGAAAATTTTCGATGGGAGGAAATTGTGATTGTTGGCAGGCTCTATGGTACACGTACGACAGCATCGCATATTTCCAGCTTGTCCGCAAAACGTCAAAGCTCTTCATTTCGCCATCACGTCGTGTCCGTAGCCGTCCCGGAGCGTCAGGGTGCCTCCATGTGCGGGTAGGCTTGTTGAAATCTGCTCCTATTGGCCCTTGCCTTGAGGAGGCGTGTAGGTGCTGCTTCCAGCGCCATCGTTGTAGTAGGTGGAGCCTGAGAGCTCCGTAATCAGCACGCTGCTCCGAGCACATATGAATGGCACATGACACACCGTTGGGGTTCGAGTAGTAGTACGAGCCGTCGGTGTTCGAGTAGTGGTATGAGTTGGAGTTCGCGGCAGATGAGCCGTAGTCACGGGAGCAGTAGTGGTTGCCCTGCGATAGAAGACGATTAGCGTCGCCCAGAGTGAGTGATTGTTCACGATAAGTCTCACCTGCGAGTTGGTGCCGGAAGAACTGACGGAGTAGCCAGAATTGCCAGAGCCGCTGCCGCTGCTTGAGCTGCCGCTTGAGCTGCCGCTTGAGCTGCCGCTTGAGCTGCCAGAGTTCTTGGAAGACATTTTGTCGGGTTGCTGGTGGTACGTGGACGCTGTGTGTTGAATTGATGTGTGCGAATGTAAGAGGATAGGAAGGAGAGGAGACGCGGACTTTATGAACCTGGAACAAACAAACCACTCACCGCTCCATGTGACAGGTACCAGGCAACCAGGCAGCCGTCTGACATTGAGACACTTGGTGGAGTCGCGGGGACAGGCGGAACCTGGTAACAGCCAGGGGTCACCTGGATAACGGCCCGGAAGCCAATGTGCACGCGTCTTGAAGCGCGTTCTGTCTTCGAAGTTCCGGCGAGCCTGTAGCTACCCGCCCGTCGTGGCATGTTCTAGCGCGAAGGCCGGATGAGAAGAGTACGACCCATTTGGCAAGAGAGACTACGTGATCAATTGACGGGAATATAATGGAAGCTTCCGCGTCCGAGATGGCCAAGCATCGATCCCCGACGAAAGAACGACAACGAATCACTGAGAATAGCGAGAAACGCAAGAAGCATCGATCTGAACCGGAAGCGACGGGTAGTAAATCGAAGCAGACCGGAACACGGGTGAAGAAAGCCAGACATCCCGGAAGCAGTTCTACGCTGCGAGAAAAGGATAGGGAACAACAGGCGACGAGCACGAGCGTGATAGAACACGAACTTCCTAGGCCGTGGCTAGACTGGAGCAACGAGCATGGAGAACATGATTTGACCTGGATGCCCGTAGAGATTCGAGCAGGCCTCGACAAGCTCGACGGGTGCAGTCCTTGGCTCCGGTATAGTGAGTGTTTCGTTCCAGGTCACTCACAGCTGAAAGCGCTGATCATGAACTCCAGTGGTGTACGCGAAAGCCTGGTTTGTCTTCACAAACCCGCAACAGCTGGAGTCAGGTATCGGAGGCGAAGAAGTTGCCCCGTCTGTCCCATTTCTACCGCCTACAAGGCAGCCAACGAACCATACGACCGATGTCAGGGACGCGATGTATTCGCAGGACTCAGGCTACATGTCCGATGTAGATTCGCCAGAGCAGCCAGAGAAAGAGACAGCGCCAGCAGCAGCGGAGCCTAGCAGGATACCAGAGAAGAGCGCGCCAAGTCTCGGCGGTGACGACGGCGGCGGAGGAAACCCGAACGCAGGATGTTCTGCTGAACAGCTATCGGAATATATAGTGATTCTGCAGCAGCCATGCGATTTGCAAGCGCGAACGATGTACCAGTGCAACGAGCTGGGCAAAGCGAACAGGCTCGCGCGAAAGATCTTCCACGGGGTTTGTGACTACGGCCTAGGACAAGCCCAGCTCATACTGACGAGAGCATTTCGGGCGAGGTGCAAGCCGCTCGAGGCGCTGCGGTGGTTTGCAGGCGATGGTACGGTGCGACTGGAGTGGTGCGATGAGTTGGGCAGAGAAGGAAGGGTCACCGTCGAGCGCCAGCCCGTACGCGTCTCGGTCACGGCGGACGCGTCGTAGGCGGCCGGCAGGGTCCAGTACAGATATGCACCAACTCATCATGTTCCCAGATGCAATGCAATTTTGATAGAAAAAGTTGTTGGAGTATGATCGAAAATAATGAGGTGAGTTATTGGGTGTTGGGTGTTGGGTGTTGAGTGTTGAGTGTTGGGTTGAAGTTGAAGCTGAAGTAGTTGGAGATAGGCAAGGGAGCCGTGGCCGATTATCGCCGACTTCGGCAGACATTCTTGCTGCCAACAACTTCACCTCCCATTTATTCTGTCAAGAACTCACATCACTATCAATGCCATCAATGCTGCATTTTTGATCCCATCGGGTCATTCGTCGAAGACCTCTTTGACTCACCATGCGCTCCCTCCCGGCCGAACGGCGCTTTCACTGCGAGAGCGTATGCATTATCGGCGCCGGTACGATATGAAAGCATGAAGCATTAAGATGATAGGAGTTCTTAGCTGACAAGGCATCGAACATCAGGACCAAGTGGTTTGGCAGCAGCAAAGTAAGGTCTGCAAGTCTCTACCTAATTTTCCACGCAAAAGACTTACGGCGACGCAGATATCTCGCTGCCGAACAGGTTTTCTCCCGTATCGTTGTCGTCGAGCAACGATCGACTGTCGGCGGCCTGTGGAACCACGTCCCGTGTGATGAAGACTCGGCCACCCATCTGTCTGTTCCGCAGACCAGCGCTCATGTGAATCCCGACTGGCCGATTTGGGAGAAAAGCGATGAATTCAAGGATGTTGCGACTTTCATGAGTCCCGTCTACGATCGGCTCGAGACCAGTGAGTACTTCTTTCGCAGATGTGTACACGTCTTGTGAGATACTCAGGGCAAGAGTGCTGATTCCTATGATCAACGAAAGACATCCCCAGAGGACTCATGGGCTTCTCACAGCTACAATGGCCCAAAGATTGGCAGCTCTTTCCCACCCACAAGCAGGTCGCCGAGTACATCACCGACTACTCCGAAGACGTTCGACACCTGATTGCTTTCGAGACACGAGTTTTATCAGCTGTGCAGACAGATCAAGGTCGATGGGACGTAACCAGTCGAAAGCTCAACCCCAAAGACGACGGCCCAATCCAAAAGGAAACCTTCGACAGCGTCATCGTCGCCAATGGCCACTACTCCGTCCCCTTCATCCCCGACGTCCCAGGCATCACACAGTGGCACCAAACCCACCCCGGCATCATCACCCACTCCAAATTCTACCGCAGACCCGAGCACTACACCAACAAGAAAGTCATCATCGTAGGCAACTCCGCCTCAGGTGTCGATATCGGCTCCCAAATTCAACCCTTCTGCAAACCCCCCATGTTAATCTCTCAAAAATCCGAATCCTTACTCCTCAGCGACTCCTCCCCAAGCAGAATCGAAAAGCCCGAAATCGCAGAATACATTCTCGAAAACCGAGGCGTCCGCTTCATCGACGGCACGATTGAGTCCGACATCGACGCTATCGTGTACTGTACCGGTTATTTCTACTCCTACCCCTTCCTGGAGTCTCTGTCACCTCCTGTAATCACAACAGGCGACCGCGTCGAGCAAACGTACCAACATATCTTCTACCGTCCAAATCCAACCCTAGCCTTCCTCACCCTCAACCAGAAAATCATCCCCTTCCCGATCGCCGAAGCTCAGTCCGCCGTTATCGCCAAAGTCTTTTCCGGGAAGCTGTCTTTACCCGCCGAGCAGGACATGGAAAAGTGGGAGCAGAGTGTAGTCGCTGAAGCAGGCGACGGCAAGTCTTTCCATGTCCTGAAGTTCCCCAAAGACGCAGAGTATCTCAATCTGCTGCACGACTGGGCTTTGAGTGGTACGGATGGGAAGGCGAGTGGGTTGCCTCCACCTTACTGGGGAGAGGAGCAGTGTTGGGAACGCGAGATGTTTCCTCAAATCAAGAAGGCATTTCAGGATGCTGGTGAAGGGAGACATGAAAAACGTACTCTGTCTGACGTGGGGTTTGATTTTGGCGAGTTCAAGGCTGGGACGGCGTTGGAGGACAAGCAGTCGCTCTGAGGACATGCTGCTTCCAAACGCAGACGACAGCTGTCGAGAATATCCGGGAGGATAAAGACCTATTACCGGAGGCAGTGGTACGATCGAATGTTGCTTTCGGCGCGAATATAAATACAAAATTATTGAGTTGCTCAAAACCGAGCCCGCACGCTGGCCTGCTCGATCTGCCCAATGATTCCGCTGCCGGCCAAAGTCCACTTCTCACTCACCAAACCGTCGGTCACTGCACTTCTCATCATACCTGACCGAGCGTAGTACTCGATTATGCCTTTCGCCTCCTCTTTGCTCAATCCTTTCAATTTCCAGACGCTGACTGATTCGAGCGCATCCTGGACCCACTTATCGTGTGCCACATACGGATCCCACTTCGGAGGCTCACTGTCGGTCTGTATCGCCAGATTCTTTTCCAGAAAATGATGCATCGTGCGAGCTGAGGCTGGATTCGATTCAGAGACGGCGGCTAGCACCATACCACCGTTTGGAAGAGCAGTCTTGCCGGCTAAAAGGTCGACGTATTGTCGGATCAAGGAGAGTTCGTGGGCATGTATGGGCTCGGTTTCGGCGTTTAGATAACTGGAAATGCGCATGGTATGATCGAGACCATCGAGGGTGAATAGCACGGGCGGTCTGTTGAGACTTTTGCCTGATTGCGCAGGTGCCAGTAGCTCACTCAACAGCGCTTCCCAGATTGGAGAGGCCAGATCCGGATCTCTCGCGCCCAACTCGGCAAGGCGAGCCAGGGAAGTGTCGGGCTGAAGAGCAATGGGAAGTTTATGCTGCTTGCTCAGGCGAAGTGTGGACAGGATGGCCTGGTTGGCCTTGAAAACGTTTCCCAGCAATTTGGCCGTGTAATGGGGTTGGGCATAGAGGATTCCCTCCGCAGTGGAAACGGGCTGATAAGAGGTATGCGCGTTGGTGAGGTCTTTGGCTTCTGGGATGTGCACGACAATCCAGCGCTTCAACGAGGCCATTGCCAATGTCTGCAGTTGTAGTACACTCTTGCCACTGAGACGCTCACCGAAGAGCACACCACGCATGGATCTTTCCTCACTGCCGCCCTCCATAATCCATTCGAGGTGTTCGGCCATCTGCGCCGTCTCTTTCCTGATCAGTGAGGCAGGGCGACGGAACAGTCCCCATCCCTGAGTCGGCTTGAAGGCTTCGAGCGCTCGTAGAGTATCCACAGTCTCGTTTTTGAAGGCCAGTACACTGCCACGGGCCGCAGAGAGTCGGCTCAAATCGGCAGTCAGCTCCTGCAGGCCAGCCACTTCAAGAGCGTTTGTGTTGCTAAGCACGACTCGTTTGCGCAATTCCTTGCGCTCTCCGGGGGCAGGCGGACGAGCATTGACGGCTCGCTTGTTCTTCGTCAACTTCAGAGTGCGACCCTGGCGCGCACTGGTTTTGGAGATGGGGCCCTTTTTTTTGGGAGGGTTGGCGGCGAGAGCAGACGAGGTCGAGAATGCGGCGCGCTGATGGGAGCTGCTCTCGATCTGGTGGAGGGAGCGTCGCAGGCAGCGCAGGCACAAGGACGCCGACATGGTGGCTGATGGAGGGGGCGGAGGGCGGAGGGGACAGGCGTCGGTGATATGCTGTGTTCTCGAGGAAACGTCGAATGGCAAGAAGGGAGCTTCGAGTCCAAATTGAGGCCTAGAGGCTCGCACCGCTCGGTTGCAATCCCAGCCATTTGTCGCGTCCAAGTCCGCGACCTCACCTCAATCCTCTCTTCTATTACATCAACTTCCACTCGGCAGCTGCGTGCTGCACGTCACGGTCGCACGCCATGTTCAAGAAGCGACCGACGAGGAGCTACGGCGCAGACAGCGCAGTTGATGACTTTTCAAAGCGCGTCAAGACAGAACATACCAGTAGCCAGGATGATGGCGACTGCTCGCTTGAGGCGTATGTCGAGCCGCCTGATGACTCTTCGGACAACGAATTCTTCAAGTCCATATCACAAGTCGTGGCCTCGCCAAAAGTGTGGGCTCTCCCGACCGATTAAATCCCCCCTTTCCCCCGGGTACCAAGAAGGTGTACTGCGTTAAGGTCGACAGAGTCCCAGGCTTCTATTTCGACTACGAAAGAGTTGCACAGTCTCAGGTCGAAACATTCCCCGGGAAGCTCTTTGAGTACTTCCCTGAACGCAAGAAGGGGAAGGACGCAATCAAGCCACACAACAAGGAGCAGACCATCAAAGACGCAGTCGAATATATGAACCACGATCCGGATTGGTGCTCATATGGCTGTGCAGGTAAATGCAGGATCGACGTGACACCCACTGCTGTCCCTGCCATGGTTCTGGCCCCGCCACCGCGGACACGCTGGGATTCTCCAAGTTGTATTGAATGTGGTAAGCGAGCGCCTACCGGGCCTGCGAGGGTCTGCGACGAGTGCATGCTCTCTTCTGAAATTTCGTCAAGACTGCACACATGTAGAGAAAGTTTTACGCTCAATACAGAACAGTCAAACATCCTCAGGCTTGTTGCCTCTGGGCAAAATGTCTTCTGTACGTACTATGATCCCTGGGCACGATTTGTTTGAGCAGCATGCTGACATAGTCCTTTCACTTGCCAGTTCCTGGCGCTGCAGGCACAGGAAAGAGTCGTGTCATCGAAGCGACTGTCAAGTATCTCAAGCACTCTGGTGCTAGTGTTAGAGTCGCGGCTCCCACTGGCATTGCCGCTCTTAACGTTTACGGCACAACTCTGCACATGTTTGCAGGATGGACCGTGAAGCACGGAGAGAGCAATATGTGAGATCTGGTAAAGGTTGCACACGAGAAGATAGTTCGGGATCGTATTCTCAACACTGACGTCTCGATCGTGGACGAAATCAGCATGGTCGACGCTGACACATTTCGACGTTTGTCTTTATGAGCTGCGAAGCGCGAGGAAAAGCCGCCCCTTTCGGAGGAATCCAGCTCGTAGTTTACTGTCGACTTCTTTCAACTCCCGCCCCTGTTGCCCTTCAAAGTCTGCCTGGAGTGCGGAGAAGAGCTGCACGAGAGAATAGATGGTCTCCGGACCAAGATTTGCCCAGAACACGGCGAATTACGAGACGAAGACAAATGGCCGTTCCGCAGTAAGCTGTGGTCTGATCTCGGCATCGCCGATATCAAGCTCGCCGAAGTTCATCGCCAAAGCAACTGGGAATTTACAGATCTACTGCACGCCTTGCGGGAAGGTCAGTTGACGGACAAACAGAACGACTTGCTTCTACAGCATCCTCACGACGTTGTTCTTTCCGAAGTCATCAGGCTTTGTCCTCTACGCCAAGAGATTGACAAGATCAACGATACTCACATGAAAGCGCTGCCAGAGCCTGGGCATAAATACGCGTGTGTTGACGACTTATGTTGGCAACAGATAAAGGATCGCGAAGTGTACCAGTCCCCAAAGGCCACTTTGTACAACCACAGATACGGCGACGTGCTCGAACTGAAGGAAAGCATGCAAGTCATTCTCGTTCAGAATCTTGACGTCCAAGCTGGTCTGGTCAACGGCATAGCTGACAAGATCGTCGGTTTCGAGGAGATGAGAGATCAGACTCTGCCGGCACAGGAAGATCCGACGAAGGATCCTCCCATGAAGGAAGATCCCGAGCCTCTGATCACTCCAAAATACCGCAGCTAAATCCATCAGCAAATCCGTACATTTCGCGATAGGGATCGATCACAATACTGACGTATTGTGGAATTCGAAGGCGGAGTACTGCGCACGACATACTCGCTCTGTTCCATCGCGGAGCTGGGCCAGACCGAGCCGTACAGTCTGCTCTCGCGCACACAGATACCCTTGATCGCTGGATGGGCGATCACAATACACAAATCGCAAGGTAAGATAAGGTTAGGTTTCAAGCATGCATACCGAGCTGACACCGATTCACAGGCATGACTCTCTCCAACGTTGTCGTGAGTCTAGACAGAGCTTTCGCAACTGGGCAAACGTATGTGGCGCTCAGCAGGGCGAAGAGTTTAAGGGAGACGGTCGTGCAGAGTTTGCCTGCGGTTGCGACGACGCCTGGTAAGACTGTGCAGGAGTTCATGAAGGAGACTTTCGGATGAAGAAGAGGGTTGGTTGAAGAAGATACGAGGATTACAACGAGGTCTGGATTTAGAAGCGGCGACACGCCTGTAGGAGAGAGCTATGCAGTGAGCTTCACCCCTGAGTGTTTGAAAGAGCTCTGAGTAACCGCAAAAGACCGTCTAGCTCATCTGCCGCGAGATCTCCAACATCACAAGCAGGTCCGATCCCGAACTCCCGCCTAGCCAGAGTCCTAGCCGCGCCCAGAAGCCTTCGATGACTCCCATGAGGATCATGAGCGTCCACGAGACCAAGGAAGAGCTCCGTCGAGTGTGTGTGGAGATACGGAACAAGCCTGCGGAAAGGCATAAAGTCCTCTCCGACAACCGGGAAGTGCCACCATGCCACGCGGCGTTGTAGATGCGAAAGCAGAGCAATGGCGAAGTCGACTAGAGGTCCGAGTTCGGTGTTTGGACTGCAGATGTGGAAGCCTAGGTCGACGTTGCTAGGGACCGCATTCGCGAGCCTCTTTACTCCTTGTATGCACGCTGAGCTTGGCAGACGCAGATGGCATTGGATCTGTATTGCCGGTTCGCCGCGAGGGACTACCGCTAGGATGCGTTCGAGGGCTCGAGCGAGGGCGGCTTCGTAGGAAGGTAAGACGCATGCGCGGAACGTGGCTTCGACCCAGGGGAGGAAGGCGATCGGGAGAGGAATTGATATTTGGAATTTGACCGCGGCGGGGATGAGGCCTGCGGCTTTGAGCTGGCGGAATGTTCTCCATGAGGAGATTGCGTACTGGTCGATTCTGGAGATGGTGTCAGACAAAGTAGAGAACAAACGCAGAGAGGTCGTGCATACCTCGTGTCCAACATTGATAAGGTGGCTACGGTTCTGGCTATATCGCCTTCGTTGAAGTCTTCGTCGTCGTCTTCCGGATCGTCCTTCAGGACGTGCGACAACCCAGCGTTGACGAATATCGATCTCTGCCTATCAACGGAATGCCAACTCACTTGAGCATCTGGCATTCGTCTCAAGATTCTAGGTAAAGCTTCGGGCAGCGTTCGAAAGACCCGCTCAGCCGATGAGAGAGGTATGCCGCCAGGAAATTGGACAGATCTGGGACCCACTTGCGAAAGCGGAGAGGATCCCAGGCCTGGAATTGGGAAGAACGTGACGTCCACTTTGAAAGGTGGTGGATTGGATGGTTTCTATGTAAAACTGAGATCATTTTGCAAATCATTTTATAAAGAAGACGAGAAAAATAGAGGGAACTCCATTGCAAGAGCTGGCGGCCTGGATGTACAATACCGAGAACGGGAAACGAGGCAACTTGAGAAGTTGTTTGCGAAAATGCGTACAAGTTGCGAGCATGGCCGTCGCGGGCTCCTCCGAGGAGAGCTCTTCCGAGGGGGGCAGAGCAGAACCCGTCTTCATCACGAGCAGGATGGGCTCGAGGGAGAGATAACAGCACTTCTCCATACTGATTCGTCTGGAGGATATGGGATGCGGGATCTCGTGTATATGCCGCATGCATCTGCTATTTCAGCCGCAGTTCGATGAGGCGTTGGTACGACGAGGAGCCACGAGGCCAAGGGGCGAGATGCGATGAGCGAGGTCGCCAGTTTGGTAGGGGCGGTGCAGAATCGGACATCCTCCAGCAAGGAAAAAGGTGCGCGGGGGCTGTGTTATATCGGTTTCGCCACTGTGATGGTAGCGTGAAGGAGAAGGAGTGAGGTTGTAGATCTGTTGCCGTATCTACGGCGTACTATACCGGGCAACGCGTCGCTCCGCACGCGACTCCATGTTATCGTCACACCACCAACTCCCCTCTTCTCTTCTTCTTTTTCCTCCCCATCCGCCGCTCTGCTCAGCTCTTCTACGGAGCGAGGCATCGGCATTAACCTGGCTTTGGCAATGGCGGTGCCTTCCTCTCCGCCTCTCTTCCCGGAATTGGGGCCACCCTCATCACCACCCCTGCCAACAGGCTCATTTCTACCACCCACGCTGCCCAACCACAACCTGCGCAAACGGCATCTGCCCGAGGAAGAAAGTGGTCTGTCCAGCGACCCATTTTTCTCCGAAGATCCATCTGAAGCCGAGGACGCCGCCCTCTACAACAATCCGAGACGGAAGAAGCTTGTTCGCGGCCCGTGGTGGGGAGCAGGAGAGTCGAGCTCACAAGCTAAGATGAAGGGCATGGGGAATCGAGAGAATGGCATTAGGACTGCGGACAGCGGCGTCTTCATGGGAAGCGATCTCAGCAGCGATGATCTCATCACGCTTCCCCGTCCGCTACAATGTCTGCGGCGCACGCGTGAACGACCGTACATAGCGACAACAAGACAATTACAACCCGACGTCCAGCCTGTAGCGCAGCAGATCGTCTTCCAGTCTGTCGATGCTGGGAGAGAGACTTTTGATCTTTCCAACTTGGACCTGGATCGACTTTCCGCTGACACTCTGGCCCCAATACGCCACTTGATCCGGCAGTCTCACATCAACCTCACTCATCCTCCATCAGAAGATGAATTTGGGTCCATGATACCAGAAGTGAAATTATTCCTGGCTCACAACAGGCTATCTCGCCTACCACCAGAGCTCTTCCAACTCGAACACTTGACCGTGCTCAGTCTGCGGAATAACGAGCTTACGGAGTTGCCTCCTGCCGTTGCTCATTTGAAGAAACTTACGGAGCTCAATCTTTCGGGAAACCAGATCGATTGTCTGCCATGGGAACTCTTAGATTTCATGATTTGTCGTGGAAATCACAAACAAATCACAGTCCGACCGAATCCTTTGCTCGAACCAGTAAGGATCACAGGCCGCTCGGTGCTAACCACTATCCTAGTCGAAATGATCGCGGACGACTCAGCCGTCAAGGAACAGATCCAGCAAGCGAGTAACGGAGATGCCATCCTTCCGCTGCTAAAGCGGCATTTTGGGCAATTCAGAGAGCTAGACCAGCGAGCCGATCTCGAACTTCGTCTTTTAGCAGGCCGCGCAATGCGTGCACGCCATACGCCCAATGCCTCAAGCCAAGAAACCAAAGTCAACGCCTGCGGTGAAGAATTGGTGTATCTGGCATCTTCCCCTATCAAGTTCTTCGGTGTCACTGGTGGTCCAACCCAAAGGCTGCCGCCGGATTGGGCTTTCCCGGTTGATCTGGACTCAGCGACGCAACAATCAACTTGTCCACCCAAGGAGAGCGTGCCCTCACTTTTTGAGTGTGCCCTTTCAAAATTTCAGCGGGACTGCGTTCTCGACGAAATTCCCACGGGACTCCCTGAAGTGGTCAGCACTGCTATTGGACTTGCGGCTGACGCGGCTGCGTATGGCAATCCACAGTGTACGACATGCGGGCGTGAATTTGTGATCGCACGAGCGGAGTGGGTTGAGTACTGGTTCAACGGTGTTTCCTCGCAGCTGGAACTCACGCAGGAAACGGTCTTGCCGTTCAAGAGGAGAGCGTGTAGTTGGCAGTGCGCGCAACCTACTGGAGTGGGAGGGTTCAAATCCTGATGATCAGGATATTCTCACGTAAATATTGTTCAAAGCACACAACCAGTTCAACAGAGTTCTCACTTCAATCTCTCAGTGCCTTTCTTCCATTCTGATGCCACTTTCATTCGTGGTAGCACACAGTTGTCTAGACCAAGAAGTTGGGAGTGAGAGCTTTACGCACGCACACATCTCAGTCACGCACATATTCAATGCAACAACATATGCCCCCCTCCCCCCGCCTCGGGGGAAACATCCTCAATGACCTCCACGTCAAGCAACCAACACAAACAACATCATATGCGTCGGCTACATCACCCAATATCGCTGCGGCCACGAGTCGCGGAATATCACCCTGCGACGCGAAAACAACCCTTGTGCCGGGCTGGGCAGCAGGAGTGGAGTGCAGAGATGTCGAGCGTGCACGTCTGAGGGGGATGGGGAAGAAGATTGTTCGGTCGCCTGCGCCGGGTGGCGAAAGGCGCTGAGCAGGGTGGGGTGTGGACGTGGTCGCTTTTGGTTTTATGGAGCTCTGAGTTGGAAAGGACTTTAGAGGACTTTGAGAATCTTGATGGTTTGTTCGTTAGGTCAGTCTTGACGTCTCCAGCTCCCTTCGAGGTTTCCTTGCGCTTGTGGCGGCGATGGAGATCTGGCTCTGCGCGAGTCTGCGAGAGCGCCATTAGGGGCTACACGCAATTTTTCGCGCTGCACGGTGGTTGGGTTCTTATGGCGAGCGGTGCGCACTTGTTACTGGCCGCCGTGCGGCGTCTCCGTATTGTGAAGCCCTCCTACAGCGGCTTCGGCATCCTAGGCGGTGGGCAGGTCTACAAAGCAGTGGTAGTGCGATCTAGGCTGAGAATATTTGGACTGGTGAGGGGAGATCAGCTTGCTGACGGCTTGGATGTCGCATCCGGTGAAGAGATATCGCATGTGGGCTTGGAGGGCGTCTTCGTTGGGGATCCGAGGGAGGCCGCCTACGTACAATCTACGCTTTGCTTCGAGGGACTCGGTCCAGAGTGAGGGGGCATATTTTTTCGCCCAACGATCAAAGGCAAAGGAGTCGGAGGCAACGTTGGCCGTGGGGACTTGCTGAGACCTCCACCCGCCGTTGCAGACTTTTGTGGGCAGGCGGGAGGTTGGTCGACCCTTTTTCGTCTTGAAGTTGATCTTGATAGCCCTCCTACGGAGGTCCTTTCCGTTTAAGATGCGGATGGCAGAGGCGGCGTCTTCAGGAGAGGCGAGCTCGACAAAGCAATAGCCTGGGTTGCGGCCGATGAAGGGATCGATGGATATGTCTATCTTCGAGCTGTTCGGCAGGGCAGCGAATGTGTTCTTTGGTATAGATGGCAGACGAACACTGCGAGACCATTGGCGGCAAACAGGGCAGCGACGTCTGTCTCCTGCGCTACATACGGCTGGTAGCCCACATATACACGCGATGACGGTTCAGGATCGGCCATGTCACATACAAAAATTATGACAAGTCACAGCATGCGGTCGAGTTCGTGTTGTTAAGCTGGAGTAGGTTTACAAGGAAGACAGGAGTGGAAGGGATGAAGCCAAATTTTGCACCCTTGCATTTCAGTGCTTTCCAGACTATGTGGCGTCTTCGGATCTTTTTCTTTTCAACGTAACATGAAAGAGACGATTGACAAGACATCTGCCATGCTTGATTTGCTCGCTGCCGTTAAAAATATTGATGAGCGAGGAGAAGCAGAAGTTGAAGCAGTTTTCTCGGCTGCCATGGGCTTCGCACAGCAGGGTCCACCCATGAAGCATTGACACGACTACGCGATTTTTCGCGTCACTACTGTTCGACCTCACCTCTCCTGACCGCACTCGCACTCCCCCTCGTTTACCACCTCCCTCCACCACCATACCACCCCATCTCGATCATCATATCGGCATCATAGACCTCACCTCCGTGCCGTGCGCTTGGCCGTCGCCATGCACCTCGAGCTGCGGATGGTCTCCTCACCGCCGCCGCCGTCCTTGCGCGGTCGTCGTGCTGGTCCCACGCCCACCACTCAGACAAATGGCCAAGCGAGCTCGCTGCCTGGCATATTGGTATCATCGGACGAAAGGCGTTCCATCAAGAAAATATGGGCGGATCATCAGAAGAAGCGCAAATGCGGAGCCTCCGCCAATATCTCTTCCCAGCTATTCATTGATGTTGATGGCTTCAAAATCCCGCCGAAGCCATTGTCGCCATCCGGCAGCAACTCATCTGGGAAACGACCATTCAAACGGCGCCGGACCTCGAGTGATGACGAAGACGATGTGCTCCCAACCCCTCCGACTTCCTCTCTGCCCGGAGTGCCTGCTGCGGAGGTGGAGGATGAGGATGAGGTAGGTGGAGACGAGGAGCGTCAACCTGTCAGGAGCTCCTGGGGCAATCCGAAATGGAGTGCCTTCGAAGATGAGATACTCCGCAAAGGCGTGAGATTGGGCTGGACCTCCCAGAAGATTGTGAAGGAGCTTGGCCCAAATACGATTCGTACTGCCAATTCCGTCCGCGGTATGTCCCGACAAATCATTCATCTGTGACGCGTCCAGTCTAAAGACAATACTCATGTGGGACAGGGCGGAAACTTTCACTGAAGCTGGGTGGTCGTGTTGTCTCCAACGTCCCCGCTACTACAGCATCCATTAAGATCTCGCGCAAGGAAGGAAAGGACAAGACAACGACCCGATCGAACATCCCGTCCGTACCAGATCACACCGTCCAGATTCAAAGCACCACTCCTGTCATGCCTTCACCAAAGGACCTGGAGAGCTCAACTACGCCTCCACTTGCCAGCAGCCCACCGATCGTAGAATCTGTCATCGAACGTGCACAAAGCCCTGTTGTCTTGATTTCGCGCAAGAAAACAGGAAAGCTTCGAATGCCATCTCGGGTGCCATCATCTGTGCCCAAGTCAGCAGCCAGTGCTCGATCGCCGCCAGAACCATCCCCAATACTACAGCAGCAAGAAAAATCTCCCCGAAAAAGACAAGCGCGGGAACGTGCCTCATCGACGCTGTCAGAACAGCCAACAAGCGCTCCACCAGAACGTGTCCCCTCGCCAACGCCGGAGTTTATACCACCGCAAGACACTCAGTCGGAACACATCCCGTCGCCAACGCTGGAAACCATACCATCGCAGGGGAATCAGCAAGTCGGTACGTCGACTGAGCAGCCGAAACCTCGACGTACTTGGACTTGCAGCCGCCACGACCTCCTCCGAGGCCTTCCCGCGGACTTCATAGACAATCTGATCCGCGTTCGAGCAAAAACAGAGAATATCACTAAACGGCGCGCTCGAGAGGACACAGCCGCAGACAAC
Source organism: Mycosphaerelloides madeirae (assembly GCA_002785995.1). Taxonomy (NCBI): domain Eukaryota; kingdom Fungi; phylum Ascomycota; class Dothideomycetes; order Mycosphaerellales; family Mycosphaerellaceae; genus Mycosphaerelloides; species Mycosphaerelloides madeirae. The sequence continues at coordinate 370,693 of NHNV01000016.1, read as the reverse complement.
GCATTCTGGTACGCTACGCTCTATGAGGACGAGCCTCTCATCGACGAGATTAAAAGATCTCGAAGGGTCAGGAAACACCAACGAGCAGTTCAAGATGGTAGACCACCCCCGGGACGCCGCAACAGGCTCGAAGGAATTCCAATGCTCCAAAATTTTGATGACGGGTCGGTCGATGAGTCGTTTGGCCCAGAGGACGACTTCGCTGTTCCGACATGTGGCAGTGACGACAAGTATGCCGGCGACAACGACATGTACGTGAGCGACAATGACTCGCCGGAGGAAGAAGATTCGGACGATGAGGTGGAGGAGGAGCAGGATATGATCAAGGATCGGCTATTCATTGAGATTGAAGAAGAGCCTTCACGCGAGCCTTCTGTGCACGATCATGCCCCAAACCCTTCACAACTTGTGTCGATACCGCACAGCGAGTGTGATGCCAAACATCTCAGCGTCAGGAGGCGTCGCAACTCCGATACTCGTCGTGCAGACGGTATGTCTCGCAGAGCTTCTGCCACATCATCGTCAATAGCTGATCGGGCCACCGTCATTGACGAAGCGGCCATAACAGCATCATCCCAGCAGCAGCGGCATGATAGTGCTACCACTCGAAGCCACGAACCCTCTGTCGTGCGTCCAACCAAAACTGATGAGCTTACCGCCGCTACACCACGCGCTAGCACCTCAACCAGCAGCAGCATGTTCGAAGGCAGATGGGGAGAAATTCTGAAGAAGGCACAGCATGTCCCGCCAGCGCCGAAGCGTCAGGCGCCGCCTAAGGTGTATAGCACGGATGAGCTGCATTTAATGTACTTTGGGGACAGCAGTGAGGAGGAAGTGAAAGTGATGAAAGTGGATGAGAAGGAGGAGGATGACCAGGGATCGTCTATTCGCTATGAGAGCGAGTAGGTGTTTATGATTATGCCGAACGTGAACAGTGTGAGGAGGTGCAATACTGCTGTGCGCGAAAATGGATTTATTTTGGAGACAATCACAACCCGTCACACTACCTCCAGCGGCTGCACAGCAGAGTCAGATTATGTGTTCTCGGTACGTTTGGTATTTCACTTTGGATCCAGTACGGTCTATATCCTATTCACCCTTCTCCCCCGCCCAGGCCTCCTCCTACCCTCTTCTTCAACCTCCTCAACTTCCTCCTTCCCCTTCTCCAGCTTCCCATCCTTCAACTCCCTCTCCTGCAAATTCCACTCCGTGACATCGTACCAATCCTCCCCATCGCTCATTTCGGTGACCATATTGCCTTTGCCATCCGGCACCAAGTGTGCCTCTGCCTTGCAAGTGCGGTAGACGTAATTCTTGAGTCTTTCTGCTTTTTGCAGTCCCGAATGGAGGGCGTCTAAGGAGCGGACTACTTGCTCTTGCTTTTGGACGTATAGTAGGAGTAGTTTTCTTGTGTCTTCGGCTTCGTTAGTAGGAAGGCCGAGATCGCGGTCGGCGAAGCTGGTTGGGGGTGCGATGAACCAGGGATGAACGGGTGGAACGGATGCTGAATCGCTAGGTGAGGGGGAGGGTGTGCGGTCGTCTCGGTCAGCAGGAGAGCGGGCACGTGCGCGAGTGGTCATGGCGTGGGTGTTTGTGCCGTTTGAATTCGAAGCGGTTTCCGAAGAAGCCTCTCTTTCGGCGAGTTCGGTTAAAATTGGGTTCGTTACATGGTGTGAGGTAGGATCCTCGTCCACCGCACCAGTATCCGCCGGTAATCCTGTCTCGACTGGTGCGTCTCTTGCTGCTGAATCCTGGTCGTTCACGCTGATTTCGCCTGGTGGTACCTCACTGTCCTGTATCGACTTATCCGTGGAGTATTGGGTGGACGCTAATGCCATGTCAGCCGTCTCTATGCCCTCCATTGCGCCGACCCCAGTGCCTTCATGGACTATCTTAGATAGGTTGTCTCCTGCAGCGTCGCCGCCTGTGGTCTCCACGGGCGGCATGATGGCCAGAGCAGGATGGTCCAGATTAACGCTGGGCACGGCAATCTGATCTCCTAAGCTCTCTTCGCCGTTAAAAAGCATCATATCTTCGTCGGTTTCAAAGGTGGAGCACGGTACCCAGTCTGCGTCGCCTCTGAATCTCTGGAGCAACCTCTTGGCCTTCCACAAGCTCGCGCGCTCTCTTCGAAGCATTTCCAAGGCTTCGGAAGCCATCTGCAGTAAAGCGGTGCTCTTGTAGGGAATGCTCAGGCTTGGGTGGTCGGGCAGTTCGGCGGGCGAGGTGAGAGGACGAAGTAGGGACTCAAGGCGAACGTCGCCGAAGGGGTTCTCAGCGGCGGGTTCAGCGAGTCTCGCGGCTTCGTCGTCAGACGAGACTGGGGAGTAGAGATCTCCATCTTCGTCTAGTAAGGGTGGATTGGTGGATATGGTAGCGCGAAGGTAGCCCGCGTGCTTCGCCTTCTTACGATGGGAGAGGCCCCCGGTGTCGTCGAGACGGTGCTGCTGGAGGTGTCGGGCGGATCGCTTCAGCTTGTTGCCGCGGTTGGTGTGGGTGCGCAGGACGCCATCGCTGTCGCTGTCGCCGTCGCCGTCGCCGTCACGAGCGTGTCGCTTCATGGCCAGCTTCATAGCGCGAATCGTCTCCGCGATCTGGATCTGCTGCTGCGCCATTGCCGCAGGTGAGGTGTGTGCGTGTGGTATGGAGTGACATGCAGGAGATGGTGTATTGTTGGGAAGTGGATGTGGAGGAGGAGGAGTGAGGAGTGTGGAGAGGACGCGATGAAATGGCTGTGACGAAGTGTGGGGGCCAGGAACGGGCGTCGGAGCTCCTAGCTCGCTCCGAGCCGTCCGAGCTGCTCACATGTGAAAAGAATTTCTTTAGCATCGAACCTCGACACATCATTCCGGGTCCCTGCTCATCACATCTCCCCACTTTGGGAAAACATCCAGGAACACCACTACCTCTCCAATAATTAATTGCTTCTCTGCAATATCGCCCGTACTGTCACCACTCGCACCTGCCTCGTGGCCCGACCCTGCTTGTTTCAACCACATCTTTGCCTCGACTCTTTCCTCTTCCGTATCCGCCATGTCTGGCCAGGAAGCCCTCGATGGCCTCTGGGCCTCTCGCGATGGAATCGACCCTCCTCAGCTCTCAGACGTCCTCTCACAAATAGCCCAATTCCTCGACGGTGTTGGCTACGGAAAAACCACTGCTGCGCTAAAGAAAGAGGCTGCTCGCAAAGGTCTCGCCTTCGATGTCCCTACGCCCGACTCGACCCTGCTTCGTCTGTATCAGCAATGGTATTCAGCCCACGACCAACATCTCAACGCCTCGTCCTTGGACAACGCCAATGCAGAAGCTTCCGAGTCGTCCTCCGATGCCAGCAGTAGTGAGAGCGAAAGCGACAGCGACAGTGACGACGAGTCAGAAAGAGATGAGACTGAGGGTGTATTGGTCGATGTTGAGGCCGAGGAGACCAGCGATGATGACTCAGATGAAGAGAGCGAGAATGAGGAGGAGTCTGCGAGCGATTCGGACAGTGATAGCAGTAGCGAGGAGGAGGTAGCAGTCCCTGTCGCAAACTCCGCCAAGGTTAGCAATAAGCGCAAGCGCTCTGCAACGCCTGGTTCATCCGACGACGAAGAATCCTCCGGCGATGCGAGCAGTTCGGACGAATCAGACGATGACAGTGATTCATCTGACGACGAGGCACCGCCTGCGAAGAAAGTCAAGGTTGCCAGCGAGTCGGATGCCACCACAGAGCCAAGTGCGAACAGTCCGAGTGGTGACTCGGATTCAGACTCAGAAGACTCAGAAGACTCAGAAGACTCAGAATCGTCCTCGGATTCCTCACCCGACGAAGAGGAGGAACAAGAACCTCCTCTGCCTACTGTTTCCGACAAGAAGAAGAACAAGAAGAAGCAAGGGCGTGTACATGCAGTCGAGATCCCTCAGACAATCAGTACTGACCAGAAAGATGCCGGATCGCTGTCCTCGGCGACACTCGATGTCGACTCTCCCGCCGAGAATGACACACCGAGTCACATGCACCCCGACCGCCTGAAGCGTCTACCCCCTGGAAGTAGACCCGGCGTCAAGGTAGAAGCCACCAGCAAGAAGGAGGTCGCAGAGCTCAAGAAGCAACAGCAGACCCCTTTCTCTCGTATCCCAGCCGACCAGAAGGTGGATCCACGATTTGCAAGCAACGAGTACGTGTCGTATGATTATGCCGACCGCGCATACCAAGACCTTTCCGTCACCAAGGGCAAGGGTTTCACAAAAGAAAAGAACAAGAAGAAACGAGGTGAATGACCTTAGAACCGCAGTGTATGAGAATTTATCGCTAACTTCAGTGATAGGTGCATACCGTGGAGGTGTCATCGACCTGACGCCCAAGGGAGTCAAATTCGATGACTGAGCAGCGAAATATTCCTGAGCAATCGTCCTCCGGCCGGGCAATGTTAAAGTTTTGTGGGATACACGATTGTAATAATAGGTGGGCCATCGGGTTGGTTATCACCTTCCTCAACAGCATCCAGATGAATCGTGCTGTTCAGCGCCACCAAATCTCTGTCTCCCGACGATAGAACTCGAATTATTGCGTCTTCAAACAGCAGACTTACTCTATTATCAAATTTTCGCGAACACGGTGCATGTTGTTGCTGCATTTTGTAACAAGGTTGGATTTGCCGAGGCGCTGCAGTAGTGCAGCTCGTGTCTGCGAACCTCAACCCCAGTGGCCATCCCTCCAACGATCTTCACCAGCCTTCACCGACCATGGAATGCGACAAGATAGGCCACGAGGAGGTGGAGGAGGACGGCAAGCCGCAATGAGCATTGTACATCACATCCCTCTTTGACGCACATCATGCCGCGTCTCCACGTCGCGCAGCATGAGGAAGAGGATGGGGATGGCAGATATAAGGAGTGGGACGGCCATGTCTCCTCCTGCCACGATCAGCGCACAGGTTTTCGCTGGAAGATGATGGCTTTTGCTCTTCTTTCTGTGGGCGCGCTGTTCGCCACGCTTGGGCTTGCTGCTACTTTGCCCAGATCTTGGTCGACGACGCCGCTGCGGTTTACCGAGAATGGGACTTTTCAGATTGCTGTTTTTGAGGATTTGCATTTTGGGGAGAGTAGGTCGAATGTCTCGAAAGAAGAGTATAGACCTGTTCGGCTGACTTTTCTTGCTTTGAAGATGCCTGGGACTCGTGGGGTGCGTCTCCTTCGTTGACAGATTGCAGAGTTCCGTGGTTTGACGACGGAAACAGGTCCTCAGCAGGACATCAATTCCGTCAAAGTCTTGAACGAAATCCTGGATGCCGAACAACAGCAACTCGTCGTTTTGAACGGCGATTTGATCACGGGCGAAAACCAGTATCAGTTTAATGGCACGAAGTATGTGGATAAGATTGTGGCACCGCTTGTTCAGCGAGGTGAGTGAAGGCAATGTACGATATCTGCAGGATGCTTATGCATTTCGTAGGTTTGCCATGGGCTTCGACGTAGGAAATTCACTGCGTTCCATCAGCATTGGCTTGTGACTGATGATTGTCTGCAGTTATGGCAATCACGATTCGGACTTCAATCTGAGTCGCAAAGGCATTCTGGCAGAAGAGAGGAAGTATGCCAATGCTCTTACGAAATCGATGGTACATGGCCCGAATTCTGGTGTGAGCAATTACTGCAAGTCACCTTCACCTAAGCTGATGTCTACACACACTAACTACTGCCAAAGACCTCCCAATCTACCCCTCAACCCCTTCCAAAACCCCCTCCCTCCTCCTCTGGTTCTTCGACAGTCGAGGTCAGCAGCATTCTCAAACTCCCTCCCACTCCTAACTAACAACCCAAGGCGGCTTTCTATACCAACAAACCGACGCCTCCGGCAACAAAGTCGGCCAGCCCAACTGGGTCGACACAAGCGTCGTAGACTGGTTCACACAAACAAACGAGCTTCTCACCAGGCGCTACAATCAAACTATCCCTTCGCTTGCTTTCGTCCATATTCCGACGAATGTTAGTCAGGCTTTGCAGACGGAAGCGGGCGTGGAGCCGAATTTGGAGCCGGGGATTAATGATGATTATATTTTGGCGCAGCAGGCACAAGGTAAGAGAGAGGGTTGTAGAGGTGTGTTGGGATAGGGAGGCTGACGATTTGGGGTAGGGTGGTGTGCGAATGGGACTAATGATGGGGTATGTCTGAGCTGAAGATTTGTTTGGGCATGAGAGTGATGCTGACTTCGATAGTGCGACTATGGCGGGCAAGATGTGCCGTTCATAGAAGCCTTAACCAAGACTGAGGGACTCATGGCAGTGTTCTCTGGGTATGTATACTGACAGAACGGAAGTCAGACTCTCATGCTGATTTCGCCCAGGCACGACCACGGTGATACTTGGTGCTATAAGTGGGACACGCAACTACCAGGCATGAGCATCAAAGGCAACGGGATTAGTAAGTAAATAAATCCAAAAGACCCTTATCGTGAAACTACATCTAATCACCACACCAGACATCTGCTTCGGGCAGCACTCAGGCTACGGAGGGTACGGAACATGGACAAGAGGCGCCCGACAAATCCTCGTCTCAGAGAGCGAGCTCCCCCAGCGGATCGTAGACACCTGGATCCGTCTCGAAACCGGGGACAAGGTCGGCGCTGTTCGACTCAATTCCACGTATGGGCAAGATCAATATCCTGCGACGCCGGACACGCATACGTACTGTCCAACTTGTAATTATTCTATTGTCACGCCGATGCCGGGAACTACATAGACTGACTGGGAATAGGCTGAGACTGCCTGGTGCGATAGAGATGGATGGGTTTGGTAAAATTGATCGCGTGAATTGTGCCTGACCTGTTATTTTCTTCTTCTTCTTTCTTGTATTGCAGCTTTGGATTTCCTCTCTGGCCGGCAATGGTCAAACAGCCGCAGTGACAAACACCGGCTCTGCGGTGAACGTGACATGGGGAGCCATCTCGGTCTCTGCGACATCCTGAATCTCGTATTCCACTGCACGTTTGCCCAGGGCTTTCGAAGTAGCAGTGAACATCACCGGCTCGCCGGTCACGGTGACATGGGGGGCCATCTCCTCGATAGCCTCGCCCATCTCATACTCAACAGCTCGCTTGACAGCGGGAGCCCTTACGGGTTCCGCAAAGACAGTGACCACGGGAGGTGGACCCACAAAGACAGCCTCCGCAGTCTCGTACTTGATGGCCCATCCCGCGATATATTCCTCGCCACGTTTAACGGGAGCCGCTGCCACGGGTTTCGTAGTGACGAACACAGGATCTTGGGTCACAGTAACTTGATGAGCCATCTCGTCGTAGGCCTTCTGAGTCTCGTACTGGATGACAAGGCCACGCTTCTCGAGGGGTTCGGCGGCGGCGGTGACGACCAAAGGATCCTGGGTCACAGTATCCTGAGCAGCGTGCTCCTCGATAGCCTCGTCCATCTCGTACTCAACAGCGAGAGCACGCTTGACTGCCTGAGCTGTCGCTACGGGCTCGGCATAAACAATCATCGGTTCTGCGTAGATGGTGACTTCGGGAGCTGTCTCGTGAACCGCCTCAGCCACCAACTTGATTTCGTCGTGCCGCGCCACTGCGTCAGGCACAGCTGGAGTATCCGCGACCGATGCGGCGACGGGTTGAGCGGCGGGCTGGGCAGCGGGATCAGCGTTGGGTTGGGCGGCATGTTCAGCAGGGGGTTGGGCGACGGGCTCGGCGGCAGCAGCAGCAGCAGCAACCACGGGCTCTCCAGTTACGATGGCATAAGGAGCCATCACCTCCACAGCCGTAGTCGCTATTTCGACGAAATTGCCAGCACCGAGGTTCATAGCAGCTGCTTTCTCGTGGGTTAAGGAGCGCAGCGTGCTCTGCAGACGAGACCGCGCCTCCGTGACCGTATTAGTTGCTGCCGTGATATCGTGGCGATTCCAACTCCCCTGAGGCGCCATGATCAGAAGTTTCAGTTTAGAGGCAGCTCCGGATATTTTGTCGAGCTCCGGGTCGCTGGCGCCTTTGCCATATCCACTGTCGAGGAGATCCTTCTCTGCCGCGAAAATGGCCTCGTGCGCTGAGGTCAGGAGAAGCTTTTGAGCGTCGGCAATGATGGCTGTCAGAGGCTGGGCAGCCTCGCTCAACCCGTTGACCATTGCACCCATGCGTGTCGCAGCTTCCATTGAGAAGTCCGTCGCAAGAAGCTTGTTGAGGTCGTCCCTAATGAACTGAATGGTACTCCTCGAATTCTCTCCCAGGCGGTCACCGTAGTCCAACAGATCCTGGTCAATTTTGGTGACCATGTCTTTGGCGGCCGTCCTGGCAATCTCCAGGACTGTTTTCTTCTGTTGGCGATGTCCTCTCTGCTCGTTCCAGAAATCGCGCACTTCCTGAGGATAGCTCGTGGACTTGACTGGAATCTCCCAGTCGTCAAGGTGCTGCTCCGCTCGGTCGAGCCAGTAGCCCATACGCTCTTCACGAGCGGGAACGCCGGCAAAATGTACCAGGAAATCGCCACGTCGGATCTGAAAGGGCATCAGGGTTTCGTTGTGTTCGCCCTGGTAGGCGTTGAACCAGCGTTGAGGTGCCTGGACGATGTTTTCCATGAAATGGGGCTCCTTCATGAGAACATCCATGGCAGACTGATCACGGAACTGGAGACCCACTTCTGGGCGGTAATGGCGAAAAGATGTGATGGCTGAGAATAATTCAACCGACCACTGGTTGACACGCACAGGGAACACGCCGTTGTTGAGTCCGTTCCAGTCTTCGGAGTATATGAGGTGCACATCGTCGAATTCGGATCCCTGCGGAGGGAGGAACACGTCGATTGGGATATAAGGATTCAAGATGATGGTGTCTGCGTCGACCCAGAACAGCCACTCCAAGCGGTCGCTCTCTGGCTTGGCAAGCTCGCGCAGCAGCAGACTCAGAATGTATGCTGGCTTAGACCATACGTCGTCCATCAAGTGTTGCCGCAGGACATGCAGACGGTACCCATGTTGGCGATCATGTTGCTCGTGGGTACGAATAGCTCGTTCCCACCAGCTGTTTCCGTTGAACAGAATTGTGCACTTGCCGATGCGAACTCTGGCACCAAGGCGATCTGCCTCGCCAATCCCGTCCTTGACTTCCTCCCCCCCCGACGCGGTCAAGTTTTTGGTCGACTGTGGGCCGTGAAGCTTTGCCAAATTTGCTGCTGGGTGTGGTGCAACTGGTCGAGGAGGTCTCGAAGAATACGGGTTCCAAGCCTGTAACTTGTCTCTCACTGCATCGTGGAGGTTGGCCAGGGCCCCGGCGACGGATGGCTGGTTGTCGTCATCGTCGTCGTCCATGGAGTCGGCGTCGGCATCGGTTGTTATAGAATCGTCTGGATCCTTGTCTCCCAGGATTCCATCCCGTGTTTTGGAGTCTCCAAAATAACTGTGGCCGAACCCAGTTGGATCTTCTAGGACGCCCATAGAAGCTGCGTCGTAGATTTCATCACTATTAAAGATGTCTGTTCCACTGGGACCCAGTCCCGATGTCAACATCCATCCAAGGGCAACGCACAAAGTGGCAATGAGCATCAGTCTCAGTCTTCCGCTCATGAGAACTCCAGAGTGCGGTCTGGAATGCCGGAGCCATTTCGGCAGTGAATTTGGCAATAATGGTCTCGAGGGACTCGTAGGCGATGAGTCTCTGTAGGAGCGTCGGCCAGGCGACATTGAAGGCGCCATAACTTGCGATCCTGTCTTTGCAAACTCGCAGCGTCAATGCAAAGCTTGAGCGACAGGCCAGGTTGCGCGCTTGCAAGTATTTACATACCACGCATCGAAACTGTGGAATGCCGGGGGGTTGCAAGGGGTGACAGTCTGGCTTGCACCTGCATTAGGATACCACATTCAAAGCCGGCTCGTGCTCTCTTGAGAGCGATGCGCATCCCTCGCGGGATCCATCGGATCGCTGAACTTCTCAAGGGATGGAAGACTGAAAAAGCGCCTCTTGCCTTCGAGTGAAACTGGTCAGCCGGATTTGTCGCCTTGTCGGATGGAACTCGCAATGTCGTCGATAGAAGCTGCAAATCTTGGCTGAGGACGCAAGGGCAGTGGATCCTCGCAGATGGAGAGGCTCGAAGCATCTCGCGCGTGTTCGAAACGAGCAATATCTTGTTCCCACTGTTTATCAAGAAGTGTGGTTGTCTTCCTAAGAAAAGCAGGTTTCGTCAAATCGGTCGTGATACGGTTAACGTCGACAAATTCGCGCATATCCATAGCGGCTGTGTCCATGCTTACGTCGTGCGTGGTAATGAAGCCCACTGAGCCCTGCTGGCCCTGATGGACTTGACGGTCTTGTTGACCTTCATGAGGTTTCGTGCCGCCGACAAACTTGACAAGCTGCCCAAGAATAACGAATTCCAGCTTCAGTTTAATGGAGTAAACCGTGCCTTTTAGCCCGGCTTCCAGTATATAGAAACTCGCGTACTCCAGAGACAAAAGCCCGATGTCCATCAGGATAATAACCAGGTTGATAGCGAGAAGTTGTCTCATCACTTTCCGAGGTGCTCGTCGCAAGGTGGTCCGTAGCATTCTGATAGCCTCCAAGACGAAGCAGAGTGAAAGTAAGCATTCCTGGAGAGCGAACCCGGTCATCTGTATCTTCTCCATGATATTGTAGGCCTCTTGAAAAACGTCCTCATCAAGAACTCCGTTGGATCCGAAAGTGAGTACCGTAGTGGGGACGTGCAGTATAAAGATGTTTATAATGATCATGTATCGAGCGATGGTGATGAGTCGCTCTCCTCGGCGACCGGCGAGAATCAGATGAAGGCGTGAGTATAAAACGAAAGCCTGGCCAGTGATCATGAGATACCAGCCGATAGTGAGCAAGACCATGGGAAGCCAGCTGAGGTTCCCGGATGTGAGGTAAAGAAACCTGAGGACGAAGCCAATGGAGTAAGGTATGATACCTACGCTGGCGATGACCATTGACCAAAAGTAGGCTCCCCCGAAGCGCCTGAATGTCAATAAGATCATGAGAATCATTTCGCAGGCGTTGTACATGGCCAAGCCGCAGAAGAAGATGATGAAGATCCGTAAAGACTCGCTGTGGCAATCATAGCTCTTCGTGATGCCGGCCCCCGGAGCTGTCCACGGGCTCGATTCAGAGCACTCAGCGACCATTGTACGCTCGATGGCCGTGTGGTGTGGTGGAAGAAGGCCAGCCGAGTTCGGCTCGTCCTTACTGCAACGGCAGCCTCAGACCTAGTGCACTCTCTTCCATGCTGTTCCTCATAGCTTCACGTTGAGCCAGGTATTCGCGTAACCGCTGGAATGTCGTAGATTGTCCAGGAGTTGATAGAATTTCTGTGGTGCTGAGGGCGAAATGACCGCAGAAATTTGCAGCGTTGTGCACAGGTAACAAGTACCAACACGGGCATGGGTGGTTCAGAGTTTCATTGATGACCGTAACGACGTTCTGCCGCTCGCTTTGAAGCGATGTGCCAGGTTGCGCCATGGGGGCCCATGATTTTCCATCTCGGATTTACGTATGTAGAAACCGCATACCGATGTCACCAGCGAGAATATGCACATATATCTTCCATGTAGGAAAGCACGCGGCTTTTCGCGGCAGCAGTCACATCTCGAGAGTATTGTGTACTTGGAGAAAGGTCTCTTGTGAGGGTCAGTAATACGTGTAGCTTTACTGCTGGAAGACGGCCTACTGTACCTCTTGCTTGCAGCAACGTCCGACTGGACTATTCACAGTACCGTGCAGGGTGTCTGATGTTCATCGAGCATGCCATGTTGCACCAATGTCGGAGTCGACACTGATGCAAGTGGAAGGAGAGCACATAACAATGCCGCGAGTCCGCGGTTAATCTTTTTTCCAGTCTTTGCGTTGGGTCCGCGGCGTGTGATGCGCGGCTCCGCGGCAACTTTTTTCACTTTCACCGGCTCAGCGTCCGACGTGCCGAGTCTTCCTTCGTCGGAGTTCCCTCCCGACTCTTCAACAGAGTAGCAGTAGCGAGCGACACTTATATGTATATGAGCATGCCTGCTAGTCAGCTTTCACCGCCAATTGGAGCGTCACCAGAGAGCTGTTCTGGGAGCAACATCGTCGTACAGGTCGGTGAAAGTGCGCATGATACCTCTGCCATCCTTCGCGGGTCCTTCGCGCTCTCCGCTTCGCGCGTCTCCATCTCTCCACTCTCCACGCCGCGAAATATGGCGCATCCTTGTTGGGCGGGTTGTAGTTGCATCGGCTTGCGTCGGCGATCCTCTCCGAAGGTTAGTCTCACCCAATGAAAAATCGCCCTCAAGACGGGCCCACTGTTGGCCCTCTCATATCGGGAGGTGTACCGTGTTGAACTCACACGGGCGCCCTCCGTGGGCTCTGGATCGCAACCGGTCTCGTGTTACTTATAGTGCAACTTTGATGGTTACGAGGGGCCAAGTGACAGGTTCAGATTGGCTGTGTAAGGTAGGTGTCTCTATGGCTCGTGAATCTCGTCCAGTGTTGAAGTTGACGACTTTATTGAAGAAAGAGGGACGATCAAGATGATAAGCATAAGCTTTGCCCACGCGAGAGCAAGCTCTGTCAGCGACACTAGCGCTTCTCTATACCTAGAACATATTGGTGTATGTCTGTGATGTCATTCACTCCGCTTCTTCTCCAGCGGAATCCTTTGGTGGCCAGATGATTTGACTTCGTATATCATGGTAGCAACTGCCGCATGTAACTACTTGGTCGCCTTTCTCTTCGATTGCCTCTCCTGCTTTGCACTGCCCTGCCCATTATCTTTGCAGGTGCTTTGACAACTCCATCTCTCGCCCGGGCCACCGCCCCACCCGCCACGTTTCGACGCATTGGCATAGCAACGCCGAGTATTCGACTTATTATCTCAACAGCCATAATTCTCTGTTAGACACCACCGCGCCTCCGGCCTCCGCAGGCATGGCCACCCATCACACGCACTTCTCAGAGGAGCCGCCGCAGATCCTGAACCAGGCCGATCTCGACCAAGCCAACGAGAAGCTTGAGGAAGCCGCCGACTCGTCCTCCTCCAACAAGGACGAGCAGATCGACGCCGCCAACACGAATGATGCCAATTGCGCCAATCTGGAAAAGCTGGGAACCTACGACAAGGTCGAGTTGACTGAGGATGACTGCTACGATGAATTGGGCTTTTGTTTTCCCACCGCCAAGAAATGGTACATCCTGACCGTCATCTTCATCGTCCAGGTGTCGATGAACTTCAATACATCCCTCTACTCGAACGCCATCGGCGGCATCAGCGAAGAATTCAATGTCAGCGAACAAGCCGCTCGCTGCGGTGCCATGATCTTCCTCATCACCTACGCATTCGGCTGTGAACTGTGGGCGCCCTGGTCTGAGGAATTCGGTCGCTGGCCCATCCTCCAGCTCTCGCTCTTCCTCGTGAACATCTGGCAGTTGCCTGTTGCTCTTGCGCCCAACTTTGCTTCCATTATGGTCGGACGCGCTCTCGGAGGTATCAGCTGTGCTGGTGGTTCCGTCACCCTGGGCATGATCGCCGACATGTGGGAAGCAGACAACCAACAATATGCTGTCGCTTTTGTTGTCTTCTCTTCTGTTGGAGGCTCTATTCTCGGTCCCGTGATTGGTGGTTTCAGTGAAGCCTATCTTAGTTGGCGGTGAGCTCCCAACGTTCCCATATTGCTCATTCAATCCGACTGACTTTTTTAGATGGTCCATCTGGATCCAACTCATCTTTGGCGGCTTCGTCCAACTCCTCCATTTCTTCACAGTTCCGGAGACCCGAACGACAAGGATGATGAACAAAATCGCACAGAGACGGAGAAAGAACGGTAATCCCAACATCTGGGGTCCAGATGAGCTCGTACCTTTCCGCGACCGATTTTCCGTGAAAGAAGTCCTGGAGACCTGGTTCCGACCCTTCAAGATGTTCCTGACCGAGCCCATCGTCCTCACTCTGTCTCTCCTCTCTGGCTTCTCCGACGCACTGATCTTCATGTTCATTCAATCCTTCGCCCTAGTGTATGGCGACCAGTACGGCTTCTCAACCGTCGCTGTGGGTCTTTCGTTTTGTTCCATTGGCGTGGGATACATTATCGCTTGGGCTCTTTTCATCCCGGCCATTCGCCGCAACATCAAGCAGCGCGAGGCGCATCCGGAAGACGAAAAGATACAATACGAGTCTCGACTCTGGTTCTTGCTCTGGACCGCACCCTGCCTTCCCATTGGCCTGTTTGGGTTTGCCTGGACAATTTTACCACAGGTACCATGGATAGCATCCCTGATCTTCGCTGCAGTCATTGGAATCGCAAACTACTCCATCTACATGGCTACAATCGACTACATGATTTGCGCGTACGGACCCTACTCCGCCTCGGCGACTGGAGGAAATGGCTGGTCCCGTGACTTTCTCGCTGGTGTGCTTACGGTTCCTGCTACGCCCTTCTTCACCAATATCGGCCGCTCCAGCGGATATAACTTGGAATACGCCTCGACAATCTTGGCTTGTATCTCCGTAGTCCTGGTGATTGCCGTGTACGTGATCTATTGGAAGGGTCCCGAGCTTCGTGCACGCTCGCCATTCGCACAACAGCTGGCGGAAGCTGGAAAGAACGATGGTGGCCGCCGACCCAGTGTGGTGTCTTTCCACCACTCTCGCCAAGCAAGTAAGTATTCACATCCAGCACCTGGAAGATCTGGTAGTATGCTGACTCATTTAGGTGTTGCTACCACTGGCGGCCGACCAGGTATGGGTGGCCGATCGTACAGTCAAAACCAGCGATTCTTCGGCGAGACGAGAGTCACACCCCGTGGAACCCCCCGCGGTACGCCTCATGCGAGCCGAGCCAACAGTCTGGCTGCAGTTCCCAAGGCCCGGACTACTGGGCACAATCTGAAGGTGTAAAGAAGATCACATCGCATTGGTCGAGTCAGTTCGGAGTTTTGGGTTGATAAAATCAGTCGTCAGTATTTTGAAGACGTGATATTGTGCCAGACACAGCCATCTGTTCAGATACGATCCAAAATTTACACGATCTAATCTTCGCGATTTGTGTCAAACCGAGATTACGGCTGCTATCACAGCTTTTACACAGCTTTCGGCCCCCACGGCTGAACAAAGGGCTATTGACTATATACATGGAGGTCTACTTAGAATTGAATACTGCGTTGAACGAGAAAGCAGCGCACCCCAGAAGCTGTGCATCTACGCCGAGCGTGATCAAATATTCGGATCCAGTATGATAAATTCGCAGTTTGTGATAAGATTATACGCAGCATCAAAAGAGCGTATAGCTACATCTTATGGCAACGCAATAAGCTAAGATATGTTGCGACTCAAACTTGGAGACTTAGATTTTTTTTGAGCTCTATATTCAGCGCTCAAAGGTTTTCTCTAAGTATCGCAGGTGTATTGCAAAGAAGTTCTCAAAGTTGTGCGCCAAGCCAAAAAGTACAAGGCAAAGAAACAGATGTTGTAAGAGCCAGCAACACTATAATTTAGATGTATGAATATAGGAGGGGATACCGAAGAAGCTCTGAAAGACCTTAAGCTATTTCAAGAATCAGTAGATTCTTTTTGTGTAGAGATATAGGTTTTTATCTAAAGTCTTGGCAGATTTTGTGCGCAGCTTCCCCGCGGTTTACGTTACGAGAAGGAACGTAAAACTGTATGCAAGTAGCTCACTCTAGGGGTGATCAGCTATCCAGGCAGCAGCCAATCTGTCGTACGAAGGTACTGATCTCTTCTTTCGCCTCTCAGAGATAGTGCCAGACGTTGCCTCTTATCACAACAGCCAGCCAACCCAACAACAACCCAATCCCACCACCATGTCACGCATGTTCACTTCCACACCCCCAACCAACCCCGACCTAGACGACGCAGACTGGGTCGAAGTCCCCAGCCGCGCAACAGTCCCCCCAGCCGACAACGGCCGTCCGTTAGCACCTACAAGCGCCTACGTCAACTTCCAGCTACGAAGCAGATTTGGCAAAATATCCTTCGAAGCCCGCCAACATCGAGAGACAATCACCACGACCCGGACAAAACTAGGAACCCAGCCTGTCAATCCGCAAGAGCAATCTCGTCTCTTCCGCTTGCCCGTTGAGGTCAGGCTCGAGATTTACGGGTACATTCTCGGTAGTGGTGGGGATGTGAAGATCGCGAGACGTCCGGGAAAGACGTCGAGCACGTTGACGGTACTGTTTACTTGCCGTCGAGTGCTTGCGGAAGCTGAGGATATATTCTACTCCCTTAACCGCCTCGCGATCGAAAGACCGGACTCCGCGGCTTCTTTCCTCGCCACTCTAAGTCCTCGCCGTCGCTCTGCCATCACAAAACTCACATTACTCGGAGTCCAGCCCGCACCGTTGCTTTCCGAACTACAGCAGCTCCAGGCCCTGCAGAACCTCACTTCCCTTCACCTTTACCGAAAGGTTAGCGTGAAATATCAGGATGTCTCTGGATGGGTGGTTATGGCTCCACAGTTGGTGACGGAGATTCGAAAGATGGGAGGATTGGTCGAAGTTGAGATATTTACGCCTGGAGCGGAGGAACTTACGGAATCTGAGGTGGCGAAGAAGGAGAGGTTGGAGGGGATTGATGAGAGGCTTAGACGTGCTGCATTGAATCGGAGTTCGGAGCAGCTCTCGACGGCATCCTTATAGATGGAACTCTTCTCCAGCTTAGTAGTAGTTGCAAGAGAACGGCACAGAAGCCTTTAGTTGTTCAGGGGGTGAACGTAGCCGAGTGCGCATGTCAAAGTGATTGTAGTGTTGTTGTCTATCTGAACAAGTTGCAGGTGTATGCAGACGGAAGGCCAGTACACGTAATCACCGCAGCAACGCGGCAGTGGCAACCACACAAGCAACGCTCTGGTGGAAGGGGCATTCATATTCACAGCACCTTTGACTCCCAGTCGCCTCATATGCTCTCCTGTGGGTAATTTGTGTAACAGTAATCACCCCGCGGCTGCGGAGTGACGTAAATGTAGCTTTCTTCAACCGACCTGGCCGATGTTGTCCAGCAGAAGCGTAGTCTTATGTCGTGCTCTTACTGTAGTTAATCTTCGACTCCCTCCTGAGCAGGCTTCCGGTAGTCATCGGTCGACCTCAATTATGGATCTCCAATCCACTCTACCATGGACTCAGCGTCCTCTGATCATCAACGCACCCGTGAGTCAGCCATGCTACTTCCCCGGAGCTGAGCACGACTCATTCCTATCCAGATGGCTGGTTTCGCTGGAGCCGATCTCGCGATTGCCGTCTCGAAAGCTGGCGGCTTGGGCCAGATCGGAGCCGATGGAGACATGGATGACCTCGAAGCTCAACTCCTAAAGGTCGAGGCCACCCTAGAGCGAGTCAATGGACTCCTTCCCATCGGCGTCGGTCTCCTTTCGTTTGTGGTCAAGCCGGAGCGAGTATTGCCCATCCTGCAGCGGTTCAAGCCAACGGTCGTTTGGTTTTTTGCAGCCAGAGATTTTGGGGACTACGCGACTTGGGCGAAGGAGATTAAACAGAGCTTGCCGAACTCGCAAATATGGATTCAGGTAGGGTCGGTTGAGGGAGCGCTGACGGTCGCTCGTGATACACGACCCGATGTCTTGTCAGTGCAGGGAAGCGATGCAGGTGGGCATGGTTTCCAGAAAGGCGCCGGTATCATCTCCCTCTTGCCTGAGGTCACCGATGCTCTGGCGGCCGCAGGTTTCGGTCAGATCGCGCTGGTAGCTGCAGGAGGCATCGCAGAAGGCAGGGCGGCAGCCGCAGCACTTACGCTGGGTGCTCAAGGGGTGGTTATTGGTACTCGCTTTCTTGCCGCTTCTGAGACCGTTGTGCATCCCAAATACCGAGCGGCGGTATTGAAGGCCAGCGATGGAGGCCAGAGTACAGTGCGAGCCAAGCTCTTCGACGAGCTGCGAGGGAGAAATATCTGGCCGGCGCCGTACGATGGCAGAAGTCTCCGGATGCAAAGCTTTCAGGATTTCTCAGATGGAGTCCATATCGACGTGATTCGACAACGGCATGCGGAAGCGATCAAGAGTCCGAACTCTGGCTTTGCTGTAGACGGACAGGGCAGAGCAGTGATGTGGTAAGCAAAGCTCATGGATCCTCGTCCAATGTTGGAGACACTTACTAATCATTTTCCTCTTCGTTCCAGGTGTGGCACAGGCGTAGGCCTCATCAAGGCCGAGCAGCCGGCTGCTGATATTGCTGCCGACATAAAAAGAGGCATCCTAGAGGCAATGCGGGCTGTTCAGGGAAAGCTGTGAAGTTGTTAAAAGGGCCGTTCATTGGACCTCGTTCGTCCAAGCGGGATTGGCACATCTCAAGTATGTCACCGAAAAGGATGATTATTGACTGCATGGCATAGTCCGGTATAGCTGCAGGTGAGAGGAGATAAAGGTTTCCAGACATTCCACGCTGCTCGCCCTGGTCATAAGCATATCCCTGAGTGTATGTTCTCGAGATGGTGCCGCTTCGTTTGGAGGCGGTCTTTTATTTGTACTGCCGCAGATGTCGAAATGGTTCAACATGTCCAACAGGGCATTGCTTTATTTGTATCTTGCGATGGGTATCTATTCTCCTTTGACATTGCCGCTCCTTGCTCTTTTCAAGTTGCCATTTGTCATACCAGCCGTCTCTATGCCATTGACAACGCTGTGAAGCCAGACCAGGGTTACTGTGGCCAGTGCCATCAGTAGCGCAGAGAAAGCAAAGAGCCCAACGCGCTGTGTGTTGTTCAAAAGCTCGAAGATGGGGTACGGGTAGAATTTGTTGAACTGATAACACCTTTCTATCCAGAACCAGTATCCAAACGCGATGAATCCGCTGAGACCTAATGCGGGAAGGAATGCGATAGTGTATGGAGGCGAGAAGAATAGTAGGTCGACGATGAGGGAGATGGCAGGTGCAGCGTGGAAGGACAAATCGGCGGAGAAGGCGATTGGCGGAGCCCATTCGGGGAGGACGAGCTTGGGATCGATCTGTACATGAGTCTTGCGTCAGGGAGTGTCAAAGGCCAAACAAGTGTGGGGCATACAGCTCGTAAGCCCCAGTATAGCACACTGATGAGGCATTCCATAGGAGCGCTGGCAACGCTCAGCATGTTCTTAAGAACGAAGAGGCGGTGCGACAGGGTCAGATCGGCCAGCAACCCGACGATGAAGGTAGTGGTGGAGAGGGAGAGGCCGATTATGGTCAAAAATTGCAAGTGCCAGCCGTACGACTCATTTCTGTGGCGTGGTCAGACATTGTGGCAGTACGGGAGGATTTGGGAGGACCGTACACGGGATTGGGGTTCTGGATGAGGTAGGCGAACGAGTAGGCGAAAGAGGCCAGACCGAGAGACTGTACATTAGTTAGCGAAATGACATGTGAGAGAGCGAGTGAATGAAAGGGAGCACGAGGAACGTACATGCAGCAGAGCCGACGCACCCCTCGAGGGCGAAGGTAGGCGCTGCAGTGGGTGCTGCTGCAATAGATGACGCCCTGCCTTCTCAGCCTTTTGCGCCATGGCTGACATGTTAGCGAGTGGGTGGGTGGTAAGTGAATGGAGAGGAGGAGTTGGATCACAAGCAGATGAACAGACAGTTTGCAACAGGAAAAGTGTGAGAGCAGCAGGCACATGTGAAACCGTCGTCATCGTGGTCCTGTCGCAGCCTTCGTATTCCGTAGTCCAGGCTTCGCACGCAAAACAAATGCCGGACACCGTAACAACGACCAAAATAACACTCCGCCACGGTCCGTCTACCCTTATCTCGTCCATATCGTAGACTTCCCAGACCCTTCCTTACCGGCCTTTCAAGAGCCTCTAATACTGGGCAACCTCATTCACCGTGCATTCCGTACGATATACCCAGGTCCTCGATACACCATCCACCCCCACCCCCACCGCGCGCCTTACCCGTCCTCAGTGGAGCTATCTCATACGCCGCCGTCCGCAATCAGCGCCGCATTCGACAGCATCTGTTCGTGTTTCGACTGCCATGGAGTGCACATGGGTATGACAACTGCTCGGGAGCATTGTTTCGCCTCTTTGAAAAGCGTTG
This sequence comes from Mycosphaerelloides madeirae, assembly GCA_002785995.1. Lineage (NCBI taxonomy): Eukaryota > Fungi > Ascomycota > Dothideomycetes > Mycosphaerellales > Mycosphaerellaceae > Mycosphaerelloides > Mycosphaerelloides madeirae. The sequence goes on along the minus strand of NHNV01000016.1, from coordinate 350,700 downwards.
TTTCGATTCATCCAGTAGCGAATGTACATCGCCGACAGCCCCGCCTTCTCCCTGCGCCTCCGGTTCGCTGGTCCGTCTGACTGGCACGAACAACGCCTCAACAGCAACGATATCATCGCTTTAAAAAGTGTTGCTAGCCCGCTAAGACGTAGAGATTCTGCGCAAAGATGCCGCGGCCAAAGAAGGAGACAGGCGCGGAGCCTAAGAAGAGAAGTCGAACCGGTTGCTGGCCTTGCAAAGCACGCAAGGTTAAGTGCGGCGAGGAGAAGCCAGTGTGCGCCAACTGCGCAAAGACTGGTGAAACATGCGACTACAGTATCCGTTTGAATTGGGGTGGTCGTAGCCGCAAGGATAAGGACGGAACGCCGACTGAAGGGGGCTTGACTTTCGTCTCTGCCCCCAACTCTTCCAATCCCTCCAAGACGGCCGGCACCAGCCACGAACAGCACATTTTCTCGTCTCAGCACCTTGCGACCGCTCCGCCTCCGCGTTCGCCACACAGGAGTCACTCTGATCTGCCGACGCCAGAGCCGACGCCGAGCAGTGAGGGTGCGACGTCCTTGGATCCGCAATTGCGATTGCAACAGCAGCAATACCCTCCCCCGTATCCGCCCCAATCATACCTGTCTGCCTATGCCAGCAGTTCTCACCAATCTCCGACCTCCACCGAGCGTACTTCTCCAACATCCACTCCTATTGGTGACGATTTCAGCTGGTCGCCTCAGCACCGAGCAAAACGTGTGAAGCTCAATAGCCCCTTGATCGGGCAGCCAAGCCCGGTCTTCGCAGTGCCTCAGTACCCAGGACTGTCCCCAGACTCCAACAGCTTCGCTTCTCACAGTATTACCAGCATCGTCAACACACCCGCAACGCCGAACAGCAGCGTCAACTCTGGCTCGCCATACCCACCCCAGCCGTCCACATTGAGCGTTCAGGATCCTCCTGATCTTCGGCGACTGTCTGTTAAATCCCTCCTGTCCGATCCGGAAGAGATCGAGCGTCCTACGCACTCGCCCGCGGAAACTCAGGGGTACCGCACCTATGGCTACGATCACGGGTTTCCCGATCTTGACATTCCTCGCAACGATGACCAAAGCGTGGTTTTACCCAAGTCTCCGGACTTGCGACGCGCCAGTGCTGCCGTCTCCGAGGTGAGTACTTCAAGCGGCGAGATCGATGCGGCGCAGATTGCCTTCGAGTCGGGCGGGTACTACGCGCAACCTGTGGCTATTCGGCTACCGCGTTCCCTGGAGCCTCTTCCAAAGGAGTTACTGGAGAACCAAATGAACTTGCTGTATTTCCACCATTTCATCAATCACACGGGTCGAATAATGGTGCCACACGACTGTCCCGAGAACCCATTTCGCCGGGTGCTGCCACTAATGGCCGTCCGCAATACGCATTTGCTGCATCTACTGCTGACTTTTTCGGCGTCGCACCGAGCGAAATTGCTGGACCATCCCGAGCCCGCAAATCGCATTGCTGGCTGGATGGCCGATGTGCTACCTGCGTTGCGTCAAGCACTGAACGAGCCATCTGACGCAGGCCTTGCAGACAGGTCTGATCCTGCCTTGTTAGCTCCATTGGCCACCGCCATCATGATGGCATCTTTGGAGATCTTCACTCCTAATACGTTCTCCGTGCAAATACCATGGCAGCAGCATCTACAGGTCGCGCGGCAGATAATTGTAGCAAAGGGAGGTCTTCACCACCTCGCGCAGAAAGCAGACGGGGCCAGAGACAAAGCTATCTTCTTCCTCTCTCGCTGGTTCGCGTACCTAGATGTTCTCGGGAGCCTGTCAAATCGGCACGAGCAGCCACTCTTCGGCGCATACCTCGAAGACGGCGGTGGTCTCTGGCTCGTCAACCGCGATAACGAAGAGATATACCAGATCGACTGCTTCTTTGGTTTCTCCGGACGATGCATTGCCTTACTCGCCCAAGTCGCAGAATTGTCCGCGCAGTGCGACAATCAGCGCATCGATCCCGTCACAAACCAAGTCAAGGCCGGATGGCGTCCCCCGGAATACTTCCGCCAGCAGGCCGAAGATCTGAAGAGACGTCTGAATGCATCAGCGAGCACGGTCTTCCGTGGCTGTATGCACACGGACCCGAGTACTCCGGGCTCGAACGAGGGAAGAGACGAAAAGGACGCGGAGGAAATTTATGCGACGAACGAGGCGTTCCACTGGGCTGGTCTAATACACCTCTCACGACGTGTACTCGCCCTGCCGTCGTCCGATCCAGACGTGCAGGATTCAGTCCAGAAGGTGCTACGATCGCTTCAGAAGATCAGACGCGGCAGCTCGGCTGAGTCCTGCTTGTTATTTGCAATGTTCACCGCTGGATGTGAAGCGCAAAGGGAGGATCAGCGCATGCTTTTCATGAATCGATTGAAAGCTGTAGAGGGATGGGGCATGCAGCACGTTGGACGTGCGAGGGCGCTTATGCAAACCGTGTGGGATACTGGGAAGCCATGGGAGCTCTTGGTGGATGGCGAGTTCTTCGGGTGAAAAAAAAGAGGTGGATTTTCTTACAGCTATGATGAATTAACGGCAAAATATGTCGGTTTTCTGATCCCTTCCTTTCGAGAACCTCGGCTACGGCTCTCGTCCCGAGTTTATTGGCTTGTAACAACATTTTCCTCCTGAGAGAGGTACGGCCCACAGTGGGATCTTGCTTTTCAACGCTGAAAGTGAATGCTTTACCTGGAACAGCGGCTCTCTCTCGGGCGAATGAATTTCACGACGCTCCGTTTTACCGTCTGCTTACTACGACCCGACATAACGCACGGATGTCATTGGAGAGAGGCCTTCAAACCCCAGTTTATTAGCAAATATTCCGAGTATTTGTTAGGTTTTAGAGTGGGGAGGACACCACGCTGATCAATTTCGAGGACACTAAATAGTTTTATGGTAGTGGTATCTCGATCGGACCTACTCAGTCGAGATGGAACAGAGAGGGGCCCTTTAACTCGGATGTCTTAGTGATTCCCGTAGATTTTGTAGAGAGAGGATATTACTTACGAAGCTACTCTCAAATATATTGGGTAGCTCTCCGGCAGTATCATCTCGAATCGGCCGTTCTTATACCGCCCAAGCATGGAGTGAATGCTGTCAGCGACGGTGAGGTCTTGAACTCAGAGTAAGGGGGAAGACGGTTGGAGGAAGCCGGATTACTGCAGGCCAGAGGCGATGGATCTCTTGGACTGTAAAGGCTTTCTGTCGCTAGCTGCTCTCGCTCGAACGAACGGTGACTGCAGCGTCGAGGATCCTGAGGGAGTAATGCTGAGATTTTCTTCTTGCTCAAGATGATGGTTATTCTTGCATATGTTATCCGTGTACATCGATCCATGTCTCGCATCCACACGATCACGAGATACGCGCGTGCTACAATCGTATGAGACTTGCTTGCAATGGCAGTATTGAAGTGCAATAGAGCTGAGTATGTGCATTGATATGGAAGCCTCAAAACCTGGAGACATCCCTTCCAAAGAACCAGTTTATGGCCCAATACACAGGTATCAGTATCCTGTTCCGCCAGGACACAGTCTTCGTAAGATATGCGCCTCTCCAGATCAACCAAGCCACCCAGCCAGAGATGTCGTTCTTCCCGGACTGAAGAATGGCTTTTCTGTTGCCGACATAAGCCATGACGCCAAGATCCCTGTACGTAAACTCATTCCTGTCGATGTCGCTCTTGTTGAGCCGTTTCGCTAGCCATCCGGCTTTTTGGTTAGCGACCTGTGCCGTTGCTGGGTATGCCGTTCCTTCCATGACCGCCGCATCGCCAATCGCATAGACATCCGGGATCGCGGTGCCATCTGCTGCTTTCGCTTGGAGTCGCTCGTTGGTCATGATTGCTCCCGAACGATCGTGCCGCTTCACTCTATCCTTGAGCTCATGCTCCACGAAGGGGTTCATGGCCAGTCCTGTCGACCAAACGCACAAACCAACTGCAACTTCGCCTTCCTCCTTCAAATCGAGTGTGAAGAGCGAAGTGCCATCTTTGACGCCTTTAGGGGACTCCTGGCCCTCGGGGACGCCTGGTCTCAGGCTTTTAATGTGATGCGAGGTCTTGATATCGATGCCACTGCGCGCGAAATGCTTGATGGCATACTTGGATAAACTCTCGTCGAACATACCGAGCACAGTCGGTGCCACGTCGTAGACTGTAATCCGCACGTATTGAATAAGGTCGGGGTGCAACCTGGTCATGTCTTCGTAGATCATATCGTGCAGCTCGGCACTCCATTCAATTCCAGTTGGCCCTCCACCCACCACAGCAAAGTTTAGAAATTGCTTCTTCATGTGATCGGGCGTGGTCGGTAGCGAGGCAATCTCGAAGCACGACAGAATGCGATTTCGTATCCGTCTGGCATCACCAACGTCTTTCAGAAAGAAGGCGTTTTCTCGCACACCCGGTGTATTGAAAGTCTGCGAATTATTAGGCCTGTCCGATCTTCCCTCTCCGTAGTTCAGTAGGGCGTACCTGAGCATAACATCCCACAGCAATGACAAGCTTATCCCAGCTCATATTGAACAATTCGCCTTTCTTGGCTGCTGCCTTCTCTTCTTTCACCTTTTGAACCGCTGATGTCTCTCTATCACTCACCGTAAGAGCCTTCGACGGCTTCGGATCCTCCACAGCCTCTTCAATCGTCAACGTCTTTCTTTCGAAGTCGACCTTGTCCGCCCATCCCTGGTAATAAATCATCCTGTGCCGAAATCTTCGCACAGGCTCCATAGTGACGCGGAACTCCAGAGTGCCAACAGAGGTTCCGGCAAGAAGCGGCGTGAAGACGAAGTAGGATCTGGGCGAGACGACAACGACCTGGTACTTTTTGGAGTCCAGCTCGCGCGAGACTGTATATCCTCCCCAACCAGAGCCGAGGACCACCACTCGTTCGCGGCCATTTCGGGCAGCGTCGAGCTGGGCGATGGAGATCGATCGCTTTTGAGCTGCAGGAGATGCTTTGGAGAGTCGACCACTCGGCAGGAGACGCGATGTCCGGGCGACTTGCATTTCTTGTCGATGGTATAAGTCGGGCGTTCAGATCGTGTAGGATGGGATGAGAGTGACAGAGCGGATGTCGTTGTCGTTCTCTCGACCGTGATCTCGGATTACATCACGGCGATGTCGAAGCGTCGGAGTATAGCGGAAGTCGGTCATGATGACTATTCAATTCACCATTTGGCCTCGATTGCATAGCTGTTGCGGGACGGCTTCTCGAGATATCTGTCTCAATAAATGAACATGTCTTGAGCAGATAGCGATGTTGTGTGGCTGTTGAAAGAGCACGAGAGGCAGGAATGATCCACGGTTTGAGAAAGGATGCTTCCCCGCCAGCAGCCACGATTCATCACACGCATCCACACACCACCTTGACGACACGCCATGCATGAAGAAGGATTCCACTGCGACATCCGGCATCAATCCCCTCTCACTGACTGTGAAAAAAGATGGCCCTACAGCGTCAAACAGGGCCTAAGTCCTAGATCTCCATATCCGTCGGCCGAAGTCCATCGGGGCCGCGAGGCGTCCCGGTCAATTTGCACGCTCGAGGGGAACCACTTCTGTTTAAATAGCCCTGCGGTTACGACTTGCCTCTACTCACGGCCACGCTACGCCTCATGTCGGTTTAGCCTTGCCCTCATTAGCGAATGAGAGTAATTCCGCCCACGTCTGCCGTACCGCAGGGAACGTAAGTCAGACGGGCGTACTCACAACCGGCCCGCCGTGCGGCGACGGCAGTTGACTCTGGCGAGCTCCAGGGTGCCTCATGTATCAAACGTATAAGCTTGAGGAGGTCGTCGTGGCTGCGAACGATCCTGAGTTTCAGTCTCTGAAGGCTATCCACGAGCTTCATCAACTTTAGAAAGAATCTCTTGAACAGACCTCAAGCACCATGGCGCCCAAGGACGTACTGGACCTTGAAATATGCATATCTGGAGGAGGTACGTGAGCTGCTTGGAATATCTGCCACACGCGACTCACGTCAAATCAGGAATGGGCGGCCTGGCCACTGCTTTGGCATTGGCAAAGCAAGGATTTAGAAACATCAATATCTACGAGACGGCTTCAAATTTGGGGTTCGTTGGCGCCGGTATTCAGCTAGCTCCCAACATGGCTCGAGTGCTGGACAGGCTGGGGGTCTGGCAAGACATCGAGAAGGAGGCAGTCGATCTGAAGGAGACAAGTATTCGACGTGAGTCTCCCACCTGCGTTCCTCGGAAAGAGATATTGACAGCAGATCAGAAGGGTCCACCGACAGCGAACTCGGGCACGTCGATCTGAAATACATCCGCTCCACTTACCATTACCCACACATGGTCGGCCATCGTTCGTCCCTGGCTGGATCGATGTATGAGGGGTGCAAGCGAGAGAAAGCGATCCGATTCCACTTTTCAACAGCCGTGGGCGAAGTCAAATCATATGGACCACATCCAGTCTTCACAGCAATTCCGCGGAACGGAGAGCCTTTCGAAGTCGAGTGTGATATCCTGCTCGCAGCTGATGGTGTAAAGTCGACGATTCGCGATCACATTCTCCGGCTGAAGAAGATCGATGCCAAAATTATCGACACTGGGCAAGCTGCGTACCGCATCATGCTCACACGGGACCAGATGAAAGACGACCCGGAGCTCTTGGGGTTGATCGATACCGAAGCCGTGACGAGATGGATCGGGGAGAAACGACACATCATTGCGTATCCGGTCTCCAGCAAGCAGGTGTACAACCTCAGCACCGTCCAGCCGGATGTGAATTTCGCCTCTGCACAGAACTCACAGTATACGACCAAAGGAAGCAAGCCGCAGATGATGGAAGTGTTTGGCGACTTCTGCCCAAAGGTCCTAAAGATGCTGGATTTAGTGCCGGACGGAGAAGTGTGCGAGTGGAAATTGAGAGTTCATGAGCCATTGCCAACTTGGGTGCACGAGCAGACGGCTCTAGTGGGAGACGCGTGCCATCCTACCCTGCCGCATCTCGCCCAGGGAGCGGCTCAGGCGATTGAAGATGGAGCGGTCCTCGGCATCGTGCTCTCCAAGCTCCCAGACACGACTCCGGAAAGCGTGAATAAGGGGTTGAAGGTCTACGAGGCGATCCGCAGAGACCGGGCATACAAGCTGGTGGAGCTCGCGGCGGAGTCCGGCAGGACATTGCATCTTGGTTCTGGAGCGGCCAAGAAGGAAAGAGACGAGCAGTTCGCAGCACTGAAGGCGGGCAAAGGGCCAGTCCCAGACAAGTGGGCGGATGCTGATGTGCAGAAGATCATCTACGGCCAGGATGTAATGAAGATCGCGGAGGAGGACTTCGATGCGCTCTTTGCTGAGGTGTGATGGACAGCCGCAGCGTTGGGTATCGACGGAGCCGGTCGGATGGTAATACTATCACGTCCTCGTGTTGCTGTCGGCCTCCCTGTTGTCAGTCGGTTTCATGTTGTTTTCAACCGAGGTGTTGCAAAGGACCGCCATTGCGAAAGAAAAAAGACAGTACCTGGCATGATAGCGGCAGATAGCCAATCAAATAGCGATCGCATTGTCCGCGACACAGTGGTTGGACTAGTAGCCGTGTTGCAAATGAACCTCTTGTTATGTCGCATGGTCGCCCCTGGTTCGTGTGGTGGTGGCGGTCGTGCGACGGGGCGGGATTCGGACAGTAGGGGTACGCCAGGGAGGAGATGTCAATATTGACACTGGTGGACGACATATACCGAACTGCAGAAGACAGCGCTTCCTCTGTTTCTTTCCAAATGCGCCTGCAGCAAGACGGTGTAGTGTCCTGGACAGTACGCAGGCATGCGAAGGTAAACGAGCGAGCACACGCTGTTCGTGTCCGGGCGTGGTGTGGCAGCGTGGCATTGGTGGGCGGACTCATAATACGAGGCGATATGCACGCGCGAAGGTACGTGTAACACGCACACGGCTCCCTGGCAGCGTCGTGTTGGCAGCTGGAGGTGGATGGGAAGCCCCAGTCGAAACAGACCAGGTTGAAGGAAATCTCGTTCTGTCCGTGCTGGAAGGAGCGACCGGCTGTCGATCTGTCCTGCCCTTTTCTCACAACCTGAGGCGCGCCTCAGATTCGCTGAGTCCTGCGCGCAGCGACGACTTCCTGCATATCCAACCTCACCACCACCGTCGACTCCCACGCTCCGCTCCGCTACCCCCGCCCCTATTCCCCGTCGCCGCTGTTTCTCTGCTCGCACCCGCCCGATCAGTGCTACCTACCGTCCCCCCCTCCGTCGCCGCCCAAGCGCACCCCCGCAAGATCCCAGTACCCGATCAACCCAAGTCGCTCCACTCTAGTCCAGCCGAGATCCAGCACCAGCAAAGGCGCACCGCAATCGACGGCTGCGACGACATGCGCCGTGCCCCGCGATGTGCTTGACTGCTCTTCACCGTCGGAAAATAATAATGCGATGGACAAGCGCGCTGCCTCGCCGCCGCTCGTCCACGGCAACATGACCGGACCCTTCGACCCATATGAGTATCTTGACAGACCGTCTGGAGATGAGACTGGTCACACAGCAGCAGCAGTGCCAGGCCCGCCCGCCGGGGTTGCTGCTGGCAACCTGGCTCTGCTGGCACCGCCTGGCCCTATCTCTCCTCACACCCTAAACACCGCCCGCTCCCATCCCGCTCTTCCTGTCTCACGGCACAAGGTCAAGGACATGGCCAAAAGCTTCGAGGGCGTCATGCCGCCCGCTTCCACCACCACGATATCCACCTCCTCTACTGCCGCCAATGCCATGACGCGTGAAAAGCACAAACGGCCACCAACTGCCAACTGGAACGGTCAGAGAAGCCCACGCAAGCTGCAAAAGTCGCCCTCCGTCGAAGCCGTCAACATGCGGACGCAAGGCGCCTTCAGTCCCAAGCGGGCCAAGTCTCCCACCAAGCCTCCGTATGCCAACCCGCGGCCACTCTTTGGTGAGATCAGCGCGGATGGCAAATGGAACGGCAATTTCGATCTAGGCCAGTATGGACCTCTGCCGACATTCGAGAAGGCTCCCCGACGTGGCAGCGAAGGCAGCATCGCCCTTAAACACGGACGCAGTCAATCACGCCAAGACATTTCCACGGCGCTTATTCCCCCCGCAGCACATAGACTCAATCACAAGCGCAGTCGAAGCGACATGGACACATTGAAGGCCTCCGCGGCGCCCAGCATGCCAAATTTGAATGCCAAGGCGATGACAGCCTTGTACCCCTCCCCGGACTTCTCGACCCTCGACATGGGACAGAGAAGTTCGCCCATGGTATCGAGGATACCCGTCAGCAGGCGGCAGCACTCTACAGACTCGAATGCATCGTCTGCAGGCCAGTCGCGAGCGCCTTCTGCCATGTCAAATCCGCCTGGTCGTAGAAGGCTGGAGAAGTCTCCAGCGAGGACTGGCCAGGCAGGAAAAGAGAACCATACCCCTTCCACACCCCGTAGCCGCTATCACCCACCGCCAATCTCCACGTCGCAGTCTGGACAAACACTGTCCGCCAAAATCGTCGCTCCCGCGCAGAAAACATCCCCTCCGCTGCGCTCTTCTAGGCCTAGGCAGCCGGTCAGCTCAGCGACCACCGCTGCCAGTCGTGCTCGCGCTGCAGAGCGAGCTCATTCTTCGAATGCCAGTCCAAGAGATGGGAGGAGGCCAAGCGAACAGTGGCTGGGAAAGCCATATGATCCTCAGAAGGAGCGCTCGAGACGAAAGATCCCGGAGCTGGACAAGATTAATTTTGAGGAGCGGAGGGCAAGGATACAGAGAGCAATCTCGCAAAGTCTTAAGTCTAGTACTTCGCAAGAGAGCATGAGAAGTCAGGCGCGAAGTCAGTCGCGAAGCGCGTCTAGTAGAGCGCCATCGCGATTAACCTCACACGAGCATCCTCAAGCGACGAGCGGGGCAGAGGTCAATCAGATAGAGAGGAATGAGGAGAATGGTCATCAAGATGTACGGCTCGACGTATCGCCAGCTGGGGACAACACCGAGTTCAGCAGTGGGGGCCATTTGCAAGGCCTCAGTGTAGCCACCGCTGGGATTCAGGACTCGTCGAGACTGGGGGCGGAACCACTGACGAGCCAAACCGATCGAACCATGTTCGAAGATGAAAGCCCAGTCCTCGGACGTCCCGCAACGGCGACACTCAAGCCGGTCGCGGAACAGACACTTCAACTCCTAGCGCCGACAACCTACCAATCTCCTAGCAGACCAATCCCAGCGCTTCCACAATTTTCTGAACTTCGCGCTGCAACTCCGCCATTGGATAGAAAGCACAGTTCTGTGCTTCAAAATGTTATGCGCACGCGCGAACGCAGCGAATCTGCAAAGAGTCCATCCGCGACTGAGTTCGCCGACGACCGTCTTACAGCAGAGGCTAGTTCGAGCGAAACGGATGACAATTGGGGACTTGGGAACAGTCTAGCCGGCGACCAAGGTTCCATTCGGATCATGCTGGACGATGAACCACATATTGCCAACAACGTGGAGCCATGGTCACAGGATGTGCAGAACCAGACCGAGAATGTGCAGCGCTCTCTTTACCCCGGAGGAGACGCGTCGCATGTGCAACCTTACAACCAGCATTCGTTCACGAGCAACGGACATCTGGACTCGTCCGTGGAGGAGTCGGACACTTTACCAGAAGACGAAGCGCATCAAGTCACGCCACGAAAGCATCTACCTCGTGATGAGAACCTAGCAGTGGCCGCCTCGACAGCACCTGCAGCGGATTTACCAACCACCGAAACACCCGGAAACTTCGCAGAGATGCTCGATTATTTCCAAAGCACGGGCACTCTCACAGCAGAGATGATCGAGCACGCGCAGCATCACATGGTGGACTTGCACCGCATTTCAGCAAACGGCGGATCAAATGCCTTCATGATACAAAGTTTGCTCGATAGCATCTTGGAAGCGGGACCGCCTGAGAATGTCGCCCAAGATACGGCGCTTCTGAACGCTCGCAGGTATGAGATCCCAGATGTGACCCCGGATACTCCTCCATTGGACGCTTCCTTCCAACCAGGCACGGTCATTGTGTATAAAGATCCGGACGGCCGTGGAGGGGACGACGAGGCTTTTGAAGCCATAATCCAGAAAGCCGATGAGGAATGGGACCGACGGCAGCGCGGCGAGAGTATGCTTGTTCACCGTGGCGACGATGATCAGAGACCGCCGCCTCCACCCAAAGACTATGGTTACACGCCGCGCTCCAGTACTGGTGCGAGCAGTATAGCATTTCCTCCAAATCTCAACGACGCTGGACTGAGGATCTCTACTTCCGGTCAACTTGACCTACCGGATATCCATGCTACTGGGGAACGTGTGGATTTCACATCGCCGGATCGGTTTATGGCATCGCCGCTTGCTACATCAGCTCCTGCGCATCCATCACATGCTCCGCCGCCGCCACCTCCAGCCGATCCCTCACTTCACATGCCGTTTGTTCTCCCTGATCTATCAGCCGCAACAGCGTATTCTGAGCGTGCGTCGAGCGAAATGTCTCCTCGATATCGCAAGCACTGGGGCGCTTCTGGTTCATCCCGGCCGTCGATGGACAGTCAACGTGTGCCTCCGCAGCTACCTGGCTCGCAGTCCATGACCTCGTTCAGCGAGTCAACGCGCCAAGCATCTATCGATACAGCAGCTGACAGCCAATCGAGGCTAGCCCAAACGGTGTCTTCTGATCCAGAACAGAAGCGCCTCATGAAGCGACGTCACATCATCAGGGAGCTGCTCGACACGGAGAACTCATATCATCAAGACCTCAAGATCATCGAGGACATCTACAAGGCGACTTGCACGCCCGAGCTGGTGGCCCCCGATGACAAGAAGGTTCTCTTTGGGAATTGCGACGAAGTCGAGCGATTTGCGCTTCACTTTTACGACGAGTTGCGACGAGCTTCGACCCAAGTTTACATTCCGCCCAAACAGCAGCGCTGGATGAATAGAAAGGGCAGTTTCTCCACCACACAGAGCGACGGGACGACACAGACGACACAGACGACAATGACAGATGCCGTCGACGAGGACAAAGATCGCACGACAACGATTGGTCGTACCTTCCTTGCAAATCTCACACAGATGGAAAAGATATATGGTGCCTATTTGAGGAACCATGACGCCGCAAATCAACGACTGTCAGCAATTCAAGGCACAACCACTGTGAAGTGCTGGCTGGATGAGTGTCATGCGAATGCAAGTGATATTACCTCCGCTTGGGATCTGGACTCATTGCTTGTAAAGCCCACCCAGCGTGTTGCCAAATACCCAATGCTCCTTCAGCAGCTACTGGAAACGACACCCGCCGGGCATCCCGACCATGACGACCTCAAGGTCGCTGCCAATGATATGATCAGCATGCTTACACGGATTAATGATGCGAAGAAGCGAGCGGACCTAGTAGAACAAATCATCAGCCGCAAGAGTCGCAAGGAGTCAGATGTCCGCAGCGGGCTCGCAAAAGCATTTGGGCGACGAGCCGAGAAACTCAAAGAGCGAGTTGGGATTGCTGAGGCGTTTCAAGACCCAGACTTTGACGAGCTTGCACACAAGTTTGGAGGCCATTTCATCCGCTTGCAGATTTGTATGCGAGACGTGCAGGACTATGTTCAACGCACAGACAAAGCCATTGAGCTCATCAACAATTATGCGGCAGCGCTCGAGCTTTTCATGGACGTGAAACAGCACAATCTTACCGAGACAGTCGCCAAATGGCATCGCTATGGCCAGGTCATCCGAGAGCTCACACTGGTTGCCTTTGGAGAGCACAAAGCGGACGTTCAGAAGCGAGTGCTTGCACCGATGATTCAGTGCATTAAACTCCACGAGGGTCCTCAAAATGCCATCAATAAGCGCAAGAAGCGTATCGTGGATTACGCGAAATGCAAGTCAGAGGAGCGTCGCGGGCAGAAACCTGACAAGAGAACAGTCGACGCTTCCGACGCCTACGTTGCTCTCAATGAGACCTTAAAGCTGGAGCTGCCAAAGCTGTACACGTCTACCGCCCAGCTGGTTCAAAACTGTTTGCACTGTTTCCTCGATATTCAACTCAAGTGGCAGAGTGCCTGGGAAAGGAAGCTGCGGCCTGTCCTGGAAGCTTCGGACATACCAAACAGCATACAGGATATTGAGCCGGCTTTCCGTCCAGACTTTGCTGAGGTCGAGAAGGAGCTGCATCACCTCGCGATATGCAATGGATCTCTCAAGCTCGAGACCGCGAACTTCCTTTCACCTCATATGCCCTCTGTGGATAGTCTTGATCAGTCATCTTCCACCAGCAAGCGACGTCCGTCGACCATGGACAGCTCAAGCAGGACGCTGTCTATCGACAGCCAATCCTCAGCGAATCCACAGACGAGAAGGCACAGTGGAATCTACACTCCCGGATCTGAAATACACCAACTTCCCGGCCACCACGATGATGGTCGTATGCGGTCGAACTCGTCCATGTCTGGCCGCACACCTCCCGTCTCGAACCTCAGCAGTCACGTTTCTGCCAACCGTCCTTGGTCAAACTCCCACGCCAATACGCCCAACTCTTCCTTCTCAATGAGTAGACCCAACACTGGAAACCCTCCAGCTGGTGTCTCAGCCACGTACATGCCGCGGCAGAGCTACGACAGTCAATGGAGTCCGAGACCTGCCTCGGACGCGACGTACTTCACCGCACGACCTGAACAACCGGAGCGCTTCTCTGGCATGTTTCACTCAGCCCTTCCGCCAGAAACATCGAGCATGCCCCAGCGGCCGAAGTCACCAGCGCGAGTAGCGCCCGAGGACATACCGGTAATGTTCGTGTGTGCCAGTCTATTCGAGTTCAGTATCGACCGGACGCGCAGAGAAGCTGGGTATCCATACCTACAGTATGTTCAGGGAGAGGTGTTTGACGTGGTGGCACAGAAAGGAGAGCTCTGGCTCGCAAAGAACCAGGACGACTCATCCAACGAACTCGGTTGGATATGGGAGCAGCACTTTATCATTCTGTCTCACGACACCTGATCCGTCCCAGGAGCACCGACTCGATTCGACGGACGATTAATCCTAATTGCGTGCACGTGAGCCGCAGATCTTGGCGACAGCACCACAGCGCGCAAGCGACGAGATGAGACTTTATCACGACTACCCACGCAATTCTCATCTGTATTTTCTTCTTTCAGCCGCAACGAGTTGACGAGCATATTGTTTATCGTGTACACAAATAGGCAAGCGGAGGCGTTTTTCTTTTCTGTACCTGGAAAGGTCGGCGGAGGGCGAGAGCGCCGCATAGAAGGGAGTTCTGGGGAAACAGATGGGATCTGGAATAGATGTTATGGGCCTACACAAGCTCAGAAGATAAGTGGCACAATGGCGTTTGAATGGTTTCCAAATTTCTGTAGGCAGGAGTCGAAAAGTAAGAGAGAGCAAACCTGATCGCAATGCAAGCACTGCCGAATGGAATCCTTTTTGCACATCCAATGCTTTCAAGTCGTCAGTCTATGGTCTTTTGACGCAGTGACGGTGTTGTCGTATGCCGTACCCTATCGTTCCTTCCGTCATCTTCCGACCTGGCTCCTTGAACGCTCTCCGATATCTCTTCCACCAACACCAACATCACCTTACTACGCCGCGCTCGCATTTCGTCTTGCTTCCCAGCAGCAACGCAACCATGATAGCCACCATGAGCCCTCCTTGAAGCGAACACACTACCTTCTCCCAACCCTCCCGCCCATCATGTTCCGCCGCTTCATCCTCCCCCTCTTCCACACCCCCGAACTTAAAAACACCGGCTCCCTCGCCCGCGACCTCCTCGCCTCCGAACGTACTTTCCTCGCCTGGGCCCGCACAGGCCTAGGCTTCATCGCCCTCGGCGTCGCCCTCGAGAAAGTCGAGGCTTTCGCCGCCATCTCCCCGACCCTCTTGCATCTTGAAGATGGCCGGACGAAAATCGCGGCGGGGGTTATGGTTGCTAGTGGGAGTCTTTGTGTGGGGCATGGGACGCTGAGGTATTTTAGTACGATGAGGTGTCTGCAGAGGGGTGCTTTTAGGCCTAATGTGGCGGGGATTACGTTGGCGAGTGTGACTTGTGTTGGGATTGCTTTTGCGGGGACGTTATTGGTGCTGGAGAATGAGGGGGGGAGGAAGGAGAGGGAGGGGGGTGGGGCGCCGTGGAGGACACTATTCAAGGACGAAAGCAAATGAGACGGGCTACTAGACCCGAATATTCTGGCGAGAAGATCCGGCGGGCTTCACGATGTCCTTCAGAACGTCAAGCGATCCCAAGCCGATACAACGTCTGGCGGTATTCGACCGTTGGAGACCAGCATAAGGGCTCGGACGATCCAATTAGACTTTTTTCTCGAAGAACCCCCTTCGGCTGTTAGGGTTGTCTCGACCAACTCAAAGTTCTCTTTGGTCGAAGACTTGTGGTCTGCGATTCCAGGTCAATTTGGAGAAGATGAACGTTCGTCATCGAGACCCTGACGTTCCTTCGAATACCTTCATCGGTCTTTGGAGATCTGTGCTGGGACGGATGGACGGATCATCAGCACTCCCACAGTGTGGTTGCGAATAGCTTGAGACCGGATGCTTTGTCGCCTTCGATGCATAGACTGGTACTTTGCCTAATCTCTTCCTCTGCTTCATCTGTCTCGATCCTTTCCTTCGCTACGGACGTCCTCATCACCTGAGGCAACTCTGATCTACCGGATCATGAGCATACATCGAGGTCAACATCCGAGCCACAGAGCTATTCGTTACCCCTTCCGCCAATTCCAGCCAATGCTGGTTCGTGACCGTGCTGTCGTTGACCCAAGCGTTCGAGCCAGTCGCCTCAGTGAACGCATTATACCCATGCGTGTTCGCATACGCAAAGGGCGATTTCAAACCCAACGATGGGAAGCCTTCGAAACCAAGGATACCGTAAAGAACAGTGAGAGGATCCCAGCTTTCTCTTACAGTGCCGCAACGTCCATTATACCACTCGTACGCAGCGAGAACTGGGGAATCCGCGGGTGCGTGCTCGCGAAGATGTTGGCCAGAGAAAATCGTCTTGCCTAGCTCGTAGCCCGAGTATGTTACTGGGACGGATTTGGGCCAGAGTTGAAGTACAGTAGACGTCGACTTGGGATCGCCGCCTGCGAAATTCCACTCCCAACCTGACGGGTATCGGCCTCCCATGACGACCAGTTCGAGGACTTTGGATGCGATGAGCTCAGGGCCATTTGGGGAATTGAGGAGGTCTGCGAGGTTTGTGAGGAAGCCAATGGAGATGATTGTGACGGAGTCATCTTCTGCAGATTCGAGGAGGGATTGGTAGAGTTCCAGTGGGGTCGGTGTTTGTTCCGCGCTTTCGAGGGGTCGGGGCCAATTGTGGGCTACTTTGCTGGCGTACTCTCCCAGTCTGGCCGTGTCAATGGTGGTCATCGCGGACAGTCATGGACGGTCGACTCACAGGTAGCTTCGTCGATCGGAGAATGTTTCATTTGTAATGGGTCTGAGGGTAGCAATAGAGATGTGTCCATTGCCAAAATAGGTATTGACGGCCTGCAATTGATGAGCGAGGAGCTTTCGTGACCACTCTTGAGCCAATTACACTTGTTGCTAATGCCCCATACTGTGAGTTTGTGTTGATCATGACAGCCTTCAAATCACAGAGACCGCAATTATGGAGGAAATTGGCAACAGCTAGTGCTCCAACATCGTCACAATCTGTCATAAGATCCGTATCGATGACGACCGGCTTCGCATGCCATGTTGAATTAGGAGCTGCGAAAGCCAGCCGTGAAAGAGGTAGAGCTAGCAGCAGCCAGAGAGTGAGCCGATTAAGCAACGTTCTGGACATATTTTTCTTGCAATTGGATGAATGCTTTTGAATGTTTCAACACATTGAAACATCTTGAGCCTTTCCTGATGTACCGTGACGTAACCGTGCTTGGCGATAAGATATGGGAGACGATATTGAACTGAGAGATTCCTCGTGAATCTTACCTTCTGCCCAAGTATGTTGAAAAGTCCTTTCACGATACTCGCAACGATCGTTCCTGGCCTGTGGTTCACTTACGTCTGCCATTGCATAAGCGTGTTTCATGAACTCAGCGGCCAGATGTTGTGCGCTGCCGGTGCTGACGCCGAAGAATGAAGTAATGCTTGGCGGCATCACGAGAGCAGCAAGGAGATCAGGGACCACTTGTGCTACCAGCAAGAAGCCCTAAGATAACGCGGTAGCTCCGTACTTGCATGTATATATCTTCGATGTGAAACTTGATTAGCTGATCTTTTTGGCGCTCGGTCCGGAAGGGTATCGCGTTGATGCCATGTATTATCTTCTTGGTACGACCGCACAGCGTGGAGGGTTCAACAAGCATGGCGTATGAACCTCGATTTAGACGTATACATCTGCAGGTGAATACTGTTCAGGATAGATCCAAAGCAGAACGCCGGGAGACATGACGGAGCTCTTCTCGGAAGTCTGCCCAATAGTGATAGAGATGGCGAGATGAACGGACACACAAAGAGGCGGGCAGATGTCGGGCTCGCCTGTGGTGGTGTGGAAGGAAAAGGGAGGAACACGAAGCTCTCGAACAAAGCTTAGGAAAGTACGTAGCTTTTCCCCGCTTTACGCTAACTATATCGAGATGGCCTATTGGGGCCATTCTCGTAGGTGCCTTTCAACCACTCCCACTTACTGACTCTCTGGATGCCACTTCACCACACATCGACTGACTGCTCATACCATCGACCGACCGCCAGCGCCACCACGAGACACATTGCACGTAAAGGCCACCGCCACCGCCTGTAATCCATCGCCGATTCGCCGTGACGTAGTTGTTTCTGACGTTCCGGAGGCTAGGGACACGCGCGCGCCATCGTCGACCGCAGCTTACGAACCTCCCACCCTTTCACTCATACGAGCTCGCCATCATTGGTCGGTAGGAGGAGATAACAAAACGGTGAAACGTGCTCAAGCGGGCTGCATTCGGCCTCGCGACAGCTCTCAAAACCATCACAGCTCATCTGGGAGCACTTCGGTCTCCGCTGCATACTGCGCTCCAGAAACACACCCCTGAGCTCTTAGCACACCTCCACAATGGCTGAAGAGAACAACAACGCATCCCCAAACCGCACACGCCGTTCCTCCTTTGCTGGTGAAACCTTTGCCAATATCTTCGGCACCGGTCATCGAGGCTCTGTTTCCCGTAGCCCGAACGAAGGCACCAACGGCAGCAACATGAACAACCAACCCTCTGGATCCTACCCCGGCCCTATCACGACTGCTGCTGCTCAGGCGCAGCGGAGGCGGCTGTCCCTGACAACGCTGGGTCTCTCTGGCTCGCCCAACGGCACCTCGCCATTCGGCTCCTACACCCGCCGAGACAGCTACGGCTCCCGCGACAGCATCGACGAATCCGCCATCGAAGACGACCCAGCTCCTGCTGAGCCTACACCACAAACACCATTTGCTCGACGTGTGAGCTTTGGTGCTAAAGCATTGAGAGATGTAAAGGCTGGTGGAGGGTCGCCGCCTGGACAGAATGGTGGGCATACTTCTGCATCTCCCTCGAACGGCACGCAGAAAGCATCCAGTGGGACAATCTCTTCCCGAGATGCAAAGGGTAGAGGTTTGTCTTTTGTTGCCTTCCCCTTCTGTGCTCCCTTCGTCGCCTCGCTGTCGACCATTTGGAAAAATTCATGCTGACCGGTCCTTCTTTAAGGCTCTTCCGAAGGATTCAACTGGTCCGACAATTTCCGCACCCGCGCCGAGCGCAGCACTTCCATCGCTGGTGGTGCTGGTATGAATGGCATGCCGAATGGTCCCGGACGCGCTGCTCACGGCCGAGCTCAGAGCGTTGCCGTCATGGAGCCTCCAGCACGCGAAATGCCGAAGCCCAAGGAGCAAGTTCGCCCTGACCACTTTCAGGAGCGTATCCTCAAGGGTGATTTCTACATGGACTAGACACTCAACAAACGAGACCACGACGAATATCTTGGTGGCTGGCTGACACGATACGACGACTGAGAGAACGACTGGCTTCACATCGCAGGGCAGACCTTGGCTGCGTCTTGGACAACGAAAACATATTCTTTTTATGGTCGGCAGGAGACCCGGCAAGGCGCTTTTCCCTTAACGATTTGATGACTGATTTGGGTGTGTGGACCAAATCCCGGATGGGAAGCTTGGTGCACGTATGACGAAAACACGGCGATGAGCACCGCAAATGCAAAAAGCGGCAAAAAGCTGCTGGTGAATGGCGCTGAGTGTATGATTAGTATGAACGAAACCTCGGAGCAGGTAGATGTGGAAACTGCGCAAATTGATGACCATAGAGTCGACTTTGAAAAGTCAAATTGAGATCATCCGTTGATGGCTTCGTCTTTTTAACTTTCTTTCAATGTTTATACACGCTGAAGAAGAGCTGGGACTATATGTTCAATACAGGTTGCGTCCTGCTGACGCGCCTCGCGTTCGCTCGTCTGAATTGATATGCTATGGCTCGAGCAGACTGCCCAGATCCGTCATCTGGTCCATGTTGCCAGCATAGTGGAACCTATGCGTGTGCTCGGGCGAGCACGCGTCCTGGTGCTTGTCTGAGATAGCAATGGCCGTCTCTCCTTCCTCGCCGGGAGCGAGTTCGTAGAGCTACGAGGACTGCTGTCCATTGAGGCTTCTTTCGAGGCTTTCGCTCGTAAGTATCAACTCCGCAAATACCTGCGTCAGCATTGTTCACAAGAATTGGTTGAGAGACTTGGCCTCTATCGGTGTGTTCGCTTCCACAACGCCCCAATCCACGGCTTTCCACCATTTGTCCAAGTACTCCCGCTTTCCGAGCAAACCACTGTCGTAGATGTACGTGTGTTCATACGTGCTCACACACAGGACGGGCATGACCGACGTGCCTCCCGGAGGGATTTTTGCTGCTTCTTTGCCGCTTGCGCTGTATGATCCGAACGCTCCGGCTGTATTAGCTACAGATTGCAAGTGTTGGCTGGCCAGATAGTCTTGGTAGGAGTTTGCGTTGTTCGAAGCCATGTCGATGCCTTGTTGGCGGTAGCCGGCCTCGGAGTATGGTGTTCCAGCGAGGTATGTGGTGAGAATGCGCCAGTTTCCTTCCCGGCTCATGCGAGAAGAACTCGATGCCGAACCAGCGTTTCCTATGTTCCGCGCCCATACTAGCCAGACGTATCCCGGACCAAACATGGCCGCCGCGGTATCGAGCATGGTGTAGCGCAGGGTATCTATGCTTCCAAACGTCCTTATTAACGACTCTTGTATCTGCGGCACTCTGTTGAGCGGGAGAGGCGCGGAGGCGAGGGTGGAGAAGAACATGTGATTGTTGTGGGCTGCGCTGGCGTAGTTGAAGACGCTGGCGTTCATGGGATCGCGGGCAAACATGATGGCGAGGCTTTTGGGGCTCATGTTTTCGATCGGTTCGCCTGCGGTCAGCTCGTTGAGCTTCTGGACCAGCATCGTCTGGTATTGGGTCCAGGCGACTTTGTATCCGTTTTTGGAGAAAAGGCCGGGCACGCCCTCCTTTTCGAAGGTCTCATCGTAGGCGAGAGGGGGAACGTGGTGGATGCTGCGCCGTTGTTGTTGGTGTTGCTGTTGCCGTGTGGGCGCGGCCTTTGTCTGTCTGAAGATGGAGGAGCGTGTCTAGAGGGAGTATGTTAGTCCAGTGATGCTACCAATCGAGGACGCGGCCGTTCGTACGCAAGATGGGCAGGTCCACAGGCCATGCGCCAGACTAGCCGCAGGTCGGGATATTATTCGTCTCGTGATCATGGCGGCCGATACAATATGAGAGTGAGGGATGAGACGTCGAATTGTCGCATGTCTAACTTTCTCCTTCTGGACGGAAGTCCCGATACTTTCGGTAAGATCGGCCTTGGCGACTTAAGACCAATCCTTTCATGCTCGACGTCCTCGCTGAAACACTACGCGCCAAGTCGCCCTCACAGACATCCACCGACTCCCAGACAATGTCTCCCTGCAGCCGCTGGTGTCGGCGCCGAATGTTGCTATCCTCGACCACTCGACTACTTGGGCGCGTCCGCATCCACGACATGGATCACTCTTCCCACTTCACGTCCGACAACACGGTAAGACCGGTCTTCCTCGAGTCTCGCGTCGTTCTTCTGTCTTTCATCTTCTCCCCTTGTTCTCTCGCTGGCCGCTTCTCTACTACTAATCCATCTGATTGTTTTCCATTTTCAAGCGTGGCTGTTGAGCGGCCTTCGAGTTTCTCTTCATCATCAAGATACCCAACGTCTTTCATAGCGGCAGCATTTCTTCAGCCATGTTTGTTTTCTTCTTCGCGGCCTCGCATTTCCTGCGACTGGTTTCTGGACGAGCCGTTTCGATCCCGGACCCGCTAAATCGCACCGACCTCCCTCAGTCTTGGGAAGACCTCTCCACATTCGCAAAACGAGCCGATACTTGCGGAGGGGACGTCTCCCTCCAACTGTGCGGCAGCGGTTTCCCTTCCAACTTCTGCTGCGGCGCCAACACCCAATGTCTCCTACTCAACACCACCGCTTCCGTCACGGCCGCTCTCTGCTGTCCTGCTGGCCAGGACTGTCAGAACATTGCTCCCATCTCTTGCGATCCAACTTATCAGAATGCCACGAGCAACCCAAATAGCCCGCTCCACGCTGATCCGACTACGCCTCTTGCTACTTGCAGTAACGCCTGCTGTCCGATGGGATACTCGTGTCAAGCTGGAGCGTGCAAGATGCAGACACTCGCGTCGAGCTCAGCATCCACAGCAACCACCATTGCTCTTCCTGCCGCCACAGATTCGAGTTCGACAATGACTACATCGATATCCAGCAGCAGCAGCAGCAGCAGCAGCATCATTGATACGACCGCCGCGCCAACAGCTGCTCCGCTTGAGGGCATCACGAACTCTTCAGGATCCCATGGTTTCTCTGGGTCCTCTTTCGCCGCTGGATTTGTGCCTGGTATCTTCCTCGGCGCCCTCGTCGCAGCCGGTCTGGTTCTGTGCACGCTGCGCCGAGAAAGAAGGAAGTCAGGAGCCTACGTGCACGAGAAGCGCTATTCATCTGGACGAGATACGCTGACGGACCTTGGACCAGAAGTCGACCGGCGGCCTATGGTGCACGGACGCTCGATCTCGGAGCCCACTGTTGATACCAGCTTGGGCCATCGCACCGACTTCTTGTACTCGTCGCCATCCCACGATGGAGAGCGGGGGGGTCTAGAGACGGCCAACGGATACATTGTAAATGTCCAAGCCAACGGACCAACAACGCCGGGAGACCAACAAGAACAATCAGCGCGGACCAAAGGCTGGCTGTCGCGTTCGCCGTTCATGAACTACGCTTCATCGCCTATCCCAACACAGTCGCCCGTTCCCACACATCTCAAGCGAGGGACGCTGTCATTCCAGATCAGTCCGGTGCGAGCGTTGAGGAAGCAAAGAAGCATGCACTCTCTTCGTCGCCAGATGACCAATGCTGCAGCCCGGAGCAGGCGTCCGGATCTAAGTCGAAGTGCCAGTACCGAGACTATCAAAGTGCTGATGGATACGCCTGACACGAGGCCGAAGATATCGAATGGAGCTTTCGCCTCGTTAACAAGGCAGCCTCATGTACAGACGCAGCCCCAAACGCAACCTCCGCAGTCTGCTACAGCATGGATCACAACGAGAGATTCATCAGACAATGATTCAACACCCATCGAAGCCGAACCGAACTCATACACTCCCACACGCCCCGGACGAAACAGCGACATGACAGATGTGGGGGCTGCATTGCAGAGCCCATACACGCCGAGCAACTACCCCAGCACTCGCAATAACCATGCGGACCAAGGGAAGAATATGCTGCAGATACCCGGGAACGAGCGAAATTCGATGTGGCGGCAGACAGCAGCTACAACATTCAGCGGCATGATGGAGAAGGCCGGCTTCAGGAAGTCGTTGCTGATGGGTCCGAATCCAAGAGATTGGAACAAATGAGGAGATCCATGCCTAGTGAGTGTTCGGTTGCGAGATAGCGTTAACTATGTAAACCATCAGGCGATGCGTGTAAGTAGCAGCCGTCAGCAGACGCCACGAAGAGGTGCAAGACTGTTGGCAGGTCATACAAAGACGCTGTCAAAATCTGTTCGTGCATAATAGCCAAAGCCATGTGTATTCTAGAGACAACAGCTGTGTAACTGAGCAAACCTGATCGGTCTTCTTGCCATTTATGATGTCCTGCAATCGCCTGACTTTCCCTGCTGGTCATGATGCCTGTCCAAGCATGAGAAAATCGAAAAGCGAGACAACGAAAGCGAAACGGAACGGGGTGGAAGGCTCAAGAAAGGTTGGAATAAGGTCCAGAACGCCAAGATGCAGCGAATCAGCGAGCAAGACCACCCGAGATGGCTGGCCGGAGCAAACATGTTGCAGAGCTTCGCTGTTGGTTCGGAGGGGCAACCCGCGATTGCAGCATTTGGGTTGTCGTGATGGTTACAGGGACTGAAGGAGTGGGTCTCGATCGCTGATTCGCCAATGACAACGCGCCTGATGACTGTTCCTCGGTGCGAGCGCCTTGTTTCGAGACTAGCGGCAATCCCGCTCGCATCACGTCCATGATGGCGGGGTATACTTCTCCTTCGAAGCTGCTGCCATATTACGATAATGCCTCCTCGCCCCTTCCGTCTCAGTCCACGTCCTTACACCTCTCACTTCTCTCCATCACACTCCTTTCACTCGACAACAAATCCACTTCGAAACGCAACCATGGCTCAAGGCGAATGTCCAATGAAGAATGCCAATGTCGCTGGTGGCGGTACCAGGAACCGCGACTGGTGGCCAACGGCTCTTCCTCTCAATATCCTCCGCCAGCAGACCGACGTCTCGAACCCTTACGGCAAGGACTTCGACTACGCCGAGGCGTTCAAAACCATTGACTATGACGGCCTCAAGAGGGATTTGAACAAGCTCATGACCGATTCGCAGCCGTGGTGGCCAGCTGATTTCGGCCATTATGGTGGTCTGTTCATCCGAATGGCATGGCACAGCGCCGGTACCTACCGTGTGCAAGACGGCCGTGGCGGTGGTGGTCAAGGTGAGATCTAATAAGTGTTGTGGCCGGTTGAAATATATCGCTGACCTGTTTCCTCTCAAAGGCCAGCAGCGTTTTGCTCCCCTCAATAGCTGGCCAGACAATGTTTCCCTTGACAAGGCCCGCCGCTTGCTGTGGCCAATCAAGCAAAAGTATGGCAGCAAGCTGTCCTGGGCAGATTTGTTCCTGCTCACCGGCAACGTCGCCCTTGAGTCCATGGGCTTCAAGACCTTCGGCTTCGCTGGCGGTCGTCCAGACACATACGAGTCGGATGAATCGGTCTACTGGGGATCTGAGACCACATGGCTGGGCAACGAGGATCGTTATTCCAGTGGCAACACGGGCGTCTCTGGATCTGGTGTAGTCGATGGTGACCAGAGCTCGAAGGACCACAAGGACATCCACTCTCGCGACCTGGAGAAGCCATTGGCCGCTGCTCACATGGGTTTGATCTATGTTAACCCAGAGGGTCCAGATGGTATCCCAGACCCAGTTGCATCCGCTCGCGACATCAAGACCACTTTCGGCCGCATGGCCATGAACCACGAGGAGACCGTCGCTCTCATTGCAGGTGGCCACAGCTTTGGCAAGACCCACGGTGCTGCTCCCGCCGACAACATTGGCAAGGAGCCAAATGCTGCTGATGTTGGTGATCTGGGCTTCGGCTGGATGAATAAGCACGGCTCCGGAAAGGGTCCAGATACCATCACCTCTGGCCTCGAGGTTATCTGGACCAAGACTCCGACCCAGTGGAGCAACAACTACCTTGAGTACTTGTACAAGTACGACTGGGAGCTCACCAAGTCGCCAGCTGGTGCCAACCAGTGGGTGGCCAAGACCTCCGACGAGATCATCCCCGATGCTTACGACGCAAACAAGAAGCACAAGCCAACCATGTTGACCACCGATCTTGCCCTGCGATACGACCCAGAGTTCGACAAGATCTCTCGCAAGTTCCTCGAAGACCCACAGAAGCTCCACGATGCTTTCAGCCGTGCTTGGTTCAAGCTGTTGCACCGCGATATGGGTCCTCGTGACCGATGGGTTGGCCCAGAGATTCCAAAGGAAGTTTTGATCTGGGAAGATCCAATTCCGGCAGTCGACTTTGCCGTTGTGGACGACAGCGACATTGCATCGCTGAAGAAGGAGATCCTCGGCCTCGGCCTCTCAGTTCCAGAGCTTGTCTCTACCGCCTGGGCGTCGGCCTCGACTTTCCGTGGTGGTGACAAGCGCGGAGGTGCCAATGGTGCCCGAATTCGCCTTGCACCTCAGAAGGACTGGGAGGTCAACAACCCACAACAGCTCAGCAAAGTTTTGAGCAAGCTTGAGCAGGTCCAGCAGAAGTTCAACGGTGCTGCATCTGGTGGCAAGAAGGTTGCTCTCGCCGATCTTATTGTCCTTGGTGGTTGTGCTGCCATTGAGCAGGCATCTGGCGCGTCTGTGCCATTCACCCCTGGCCGCAACGACGCGACACAAGAGCAGACCGATGCCGAGTCTTTCGAGCCGCTCGAGCCATACTCAGATGGCTTCCGCAACTACAGCCGCTCAACTCCTCGCGTCAAGAGCGAGCAGATCCTTGTCGACCGTGCACAGCTCCTCACACTCTCTGCCCCAGAGCTGACTGTGCTTGTCGGTGGTCTTCGTACATTGAACGCCAACTTCGACGGTTCCGCCAATGGTGTCTTGACCAAGACCCCTGGCAAGCTCACCAACGACTTCTTCATCAATCTCCTCGACATGAGCGTGGAGTGGAAGACACAGAACCAGCAGACCTACGAAGGTGTCGACCGTGCCAACGGTCAGAAGAAGTGGACTGCCACGCGTGACGATTTGGTCTTCGGTTCGCACCCTGAGCTCCGCGCTCTGTCGGAGGTGTATGCTCAGAGCGATGCGAAGGAGAAGTTTACCAAGGACTTCATTGCGGCTTGGAACAAGGTCATGAACTTGGACCGTTTCGACCTGCACAAGGCTGCGGCCAGCAAGGCGAGATTGTAGATGTCGGGGTCTTGGGTGTGTACCTATATAGAAGACAATTATGAGAATGTTCGAATATCAATACATACTCTCAAGACCTCATCAATGGCGGAGTGTATGCAATACCCGGTATGTACCTCGCTGACCTCAATACACCCTCTTGACAATGCAACTATAGTTAGTAATCCTTTGCCTCGAACAGGCTTATGGACCTAGTTGTAGGCATGATTATTGAGTTGTGAAAAGAAAAGGGCACGGCTCTACGAAATACGTTTTGCCACAATTTCCCAGCTGGAACGCGAGCAACGGAACCGTATATATCGCGCTTCGTAACTTCAATTAGTAACGCGCTCTAGTAAAACACGTATACCTTAAAATCTTTAACACTTCTACTAGTTCTATCGTTTAAAGCCGTAAAATTAATAGTATACCCTTCCGAAGGTATTTTTATACTATCGTACTATACCTAGTACTAATTATAAGGGAACGCCTATACTATATCTCTAAAGGTACCTTAGAGATACCTCGGATATACTACTAAGCTAACTTAATAGCTTAGCGCCTATATATATAAAAGGGGCCTCCTACTTCTTCTTATAATTACCTTCTCTAGGTAATATCGAGTGTTTAGAATTAGCTACTATAGTCGTATTATATTATCCTATTTAAAACCTTTCCTTATACTTATACTAGATACTATCTATCTCTAGATAATCGTAGAGGTATATTTAAGAGTACTAGTTAGTATAATATTAATTATAGGTAACACCTTAATCTATTACTCTAGAGCTCTTACTATTATAATTATTAGTATACTTATTATTATTAATAATATCCACTATTATATTTACTAGAATATAAACCTATTAACTTATCTAATATCCTTAAGGCCTAGATAAAGCGATACTAGATATTAGTTTCTATATTATTATATTTAATATTAACGTAAAGTACTACTAAGTAGGTTATACTACTTAGTAGTTCAAAATTCCTTAGTATGCCTAACTTTTTAATTTATATATAATATCTTAACTACCTAAGATAGACTCGTCTTATTAAGAAGGTAGAATTATTCTTACCCTCTCTACCTACTACTAGCACTAATTTTGAAGTCTCTAATATACTATAGAAGTATATAACGTACCTCCTATAATACTAACTCGCTGAGAATACAAAATTACCTATCGCTCTAAGAGCTACTCTATATAATATAAGCTTACTATAACTAAGGAGTAGATAATTATCTAATATACTCTTAACCTCGATTTACGAGGATTCGCCCCCTATTTATACGAGGTAGTAGATATAGTAGATAGACTACTTAGCGCCTAAGGTAGAGAGCTAGTAGGTAAGAATTAGGCTAAGAGATTTATAACGCGCTTAGAGGAGCTTAAAACAGCCTTTAATTATACGAAGGATTAGTAGAGAGTACTTTAGGAAGATCTAGAGATAATTAACGTATAGTTCAAGCTAGTTAGCTAGACGAAAGAGTAGTATAGTATATATAATAATAATACCTACAATTTTAACGAGACTAGCTTTCAGATAGGTATTATTAGGTCTATAAAAGTTATTACTAGCTTAGAGCGACGTATGTAGCCTTAGCTTATCTAGCCTAGCGACTATAAATAGGTTATAGTAATCTAGAGTATCTATACCTCTAGCGAGGTAACCCTACTATTTATTATCTATAAAGGACGCGTCTATATCTCTACTTAGTATAAGGAGGTAGATATACTACGTAATTAGAAGCTATTAGTCTCTAAGAATAGATAGATAAATAACGTCCTTAGGCTTAAGTAGCTAAAGTACTTTAATATCTATACTAAGGTAGGTTAGGTAGGTAGCTATAGGCTACTTATTTTAGATAGCTATAAGAGCTATCTTAACTAGGCTTTTAAGGATTACTACCTAGAATATAAGATCCTTATACTCTATATACTAACCTACGTATCGTATATCCTATAGCTACTATATTACGATCTCGATATTTATACCTTTCGAACTTCGTCCTTTTATATACTTATTAATACCTAAGGTATATAAGTGCCCTAGGCATCTCGGGAGTATCGTTTATCGAAGGAGATATCTCTTCGCTTTCGTCTCGTCCCTTCTTAGACTCTTTATACTTCGTTAATTTAGAATATTTAGTTAATTCTTAATATACTAGATATAGTTTGTTTCTCCCTATTAAAGCGTAAATACTCGTAACGCGTCTAGGACTTAGCGTATTAGTACGTTTTCTATATCGATAAAGAAATATTTCTTCTAGTCTTTAGAGATATATATTTTAACGTATTAACTATATCGAACTACGTAAAGGCCTTTTAGGCTATAGGAATTATGCCTATTAACACGTAGGTAGTTATTAACTACCTTAATATCCGCCTATATACCCTACTAGTACTACTATATTAAGATGTACTATAGTAGTCCTAGACCCTAAGTAACGTAAAAGAGTTTAGGTTATAGTCTATACTTATTCGAAATACTATTAACTTATCTACTATAATAGCCTAGAATAGCTTCTCTTAGCTTATAAAGGGCGCTAAAGGAATACTATATTAAAATATACTATTAGCTACCTATATTAGCGAGCTTAAATAGTAATTAGATAGGTTTATAAAGTAAAAAGCATAGAAGCGAAAGTAGCTCTAGTATAGTAGTATAATAGAGTATAGAGAGGGATTAGTAATAGTAGCTACAAAAGTATCTATAGTAGTAGGACTATCGAAGAAGACTCGTAGGTTAGTTAACCCTTAATAGGCCTAACTAGGTATATAGTACTATAGAAATTATAGAGAGACTAGCTATAATTTACGAACGTACTAGAAGGATATAGAAGGGTCTTCTAAATTAGATAAGAGTATAATATTTATAGTTTATCTTTTTAAAAGCGATAAAAATAAATAATATAGAATATAAGTTAGGTATACTAAGGAATTTTAACCTACTAAGTAGTATAACCTACTTAGTAGTACTTTACGTTAGTCTATAAGTTAAGACTATAAGCTAGTCTATAAGCTAAGACTATAAGCTAAAGAGAAAAGAATAGGAGTATCTATATAGAAGTGTTTTAAACGTAAGCCTATAATACTTAAGGACGTATATTAGGTTATAATATAAGTTAATATTAATCTATCTAGGAAGATAATTAAAGGGCGATCTACAAGAGATAGAAGTTTAAGGGCTCTAAACCTAGGTAGGTAGCTAGGATAGGCCGTCCTAGATTATATAACCTAAGATTATATAAGGAATATATAGGGTTAGCTATAATAGGAAGGTATATCTACCTATATTCTTACCTATAGGCTTCTCTCTCCTTCTATCTAGTTCTATACGTATATACGTATAGTAAAGCTAAGTAACTAGGTGTAGCCTATAATAGAGTCGTCTCTAATCAAGAACTATATAGTCTTTATTTATTATTAAGAATTCTCCTATATTATCTTATATATAATCGTTATTAATTAGTAACTTTATAGCTTCAAAAGTAGTAAAAATAGTAAGGATCATAAGACGCAAGTGTTTACTAGAGCGCGTCACTAATTAAAGTTGCGAAGCGCGATGTACACGATTTCGTTACTAGCGTTCTAAAGAATGTTCCGAAGACGTCTTAGCAGCTGATCGTCAAAGTCAACTCCTTCCTTGCCATGCACACGGACGCCAGGACGCGCGCCTGTGCTACATGAACACGCAAACTCTTCAAGGCAGCCTGCTCTCGACCGTATATAAGATAGTACGACAGCCACCGATTGATCCTACATGGGCTCTGAGAGTCCCCATGGCTGGGCGGTTACGCATACCTGGACGCGATCTCCTGGAAGCGAGCTGAAAAAATCCTTTGAGACCGTAGGAGCCTGGCCCAGGAGGTACGATGGCCGTTTCATCAATAAGCAGATCCACTACTGTCTTGGCTTCTGCCTCAATCGCTTGCGGCTGGATGAAGGAGAATGAAAATAGATTCAGACTTTGCAGACCTCCTGAGCCCTGAGATCTGAAGTGTACTGTATTCAAAAGCTCAAAGGGACCATTCTATCCTTTCGACACTCGCTGCGAATATCATCATGGCCAGCGAAACTGTTTCCCTGAGCTCTGACACCCAGCTTTCTCGAAAGGTTATCATACCCCCAGACATCTCCCTACCGGACCTCTCCCGCGAAATATATTGCGTCGCCACTTTACTCTGCGATTCGCTCAATGACCGTACCTTCGCCAAACGCATGCTGCCATACGTCTCCAATCGCTTCGAAGCCGTCTGGGCTATCGCGCACCTTGACACGGCGACGACAGATTATGACGAACACATGGCTTATTTCGAGCGCAGCCATGTGCAGCATCCGAATACAAGGTATCGGTTGTTGAGTGTGACTGTGGATTCTATGTTGGCTGAGGTGGGCAGGGTTGATGCGCATTTGTTTGTCGAAATTACCGGAAAGCCGGAGGGATTGAGGAGGGAGACGATGCAGTGTCATAAGTGGAGGAAGGAGGGGGAGGAAGGGTGGAGGTGGTTTCAGATGGTTACTTTGAGAGGACATTCTGGCACTGGACTTTGACGGGTCCAAGGGTGCATCGAACTGGCCTGGACAAGAAGTCGAGCGACTCATGGTTTGACATCCTACCAGCTCGGTCTCGCTTCTTCCTCTAAACACTCGAAAGGCATCATCAACAAGCACTTCACTCGGCAAACATTTCGCATGCATAAATAACGTCTGTCGACACCCTCTGGAGTTTTAATCACGAAACAGCATGTCCACCGGAACCGACTGCGAATACTACCTCACCCAATTCAATCATTCGAAAATGCGCCTCCTCAATAGCATCGCCGTCATCGCGGCATACGATTGCCCGGTCCACGATATGAATTTCCATCAACCCGCGCAGCTCTGCAGGTGCCTTGTCGCAATCGCTACAGTCACGCCGAAACACAAAGATCTACTCATCTCCATTCACTTCGAGGAAGAATGGCGCCAGCATTTGTTGAAGTGCGACGCCGCATTCGATTTCGTTCCCGACAAACACGGCCGCAGAAGGTTTCGTGCTCGGAGCGGTGTTTCTCACGACGACTTTGCCAGGCGATTTGCGGAAGAGACTTTCGCCTCATCAGCCATGACGGGTCCGGGAATGCCAGGGGCAATAGTCAACACAGTCGGACCTATGCTCACATACTGGGCCGATCAAGCCGCCATTTGGCGCTTGGAATGCGCCAATGTTGAAGGAGCATGCCAAAAGTATGCCATCTGTCGAACCGGAGACCCTGAGGCGAGATACTATCGAGACCTCAGCCAGAGGGATCCAATGCGGCCACAGATCGGGAAGCGATCAATCCTGCAGCGAGGTGTGCTCTATGCGCAATGTGGACGACTGACAACAATTTACTTACTTCCAACGCGTAATACTTTGAGAGGGAGTATCACCAGACCGAACTACATGATCCTGGGCATGAAGCCGTGTCATGCGAATTATGCGTGCAGCCTTCGGATGAGCGAGGATGTGATGGAGACGGTGATGAGGGGGATGCATGGGACAGGACCCGAAGTGAGGGTCAACTGGGTTTGACTACCGCTTATCAAGTGCATCAGAGTTGCGTTGTGGAAAGAGTCGGACAAGATTGCCTTGAATGGATATGCAGCTCAGTCCGCCGTCAGTTCCGTTCCATCTTCCGCGGTCCATCTCCGCTTTCCGTCCGTCTGTCCGTTGGGTTCTACTGGTTTCCAGCGTCCATCGCATTTGCTTCGTGACACTTCCTCCGATATTCGATCTTGGCCTGAGCTGAGCCGCTGGGAAATGACGGATTCAACTACTGCGTCCCGAGCTTGCAAGGTGTGCCACCGGCGAAAGATCAAATGCGATCGGACTTTGCCAAACTGCTCGCAGTGCACTCTGTGAGTCATACAATGTCTCTGGCAGTAGGCTCGGTGCTAACAATTTCTCGTAGCAATCACCGTCCGTGCTCCTATCTCAGTAATTGGAAATTTGCGTCAACCCTGAGGCCGACCAGTCGCTCGTCGAGTGCTCTGTCCAGTAGTACACAGACGCTTGATGTCGTGCAAGCATCAACCAGTCCTCAGCGAGAAATAAATCACGAGGATGAGCCCCAGCAGACAGTGGCGGCAGCCCGGTTCCTTGATCACGCGATGTACCAGCAAAGCCTATCGTTTCTATCTTCCACTGGCACTAAAGTCCCTGCTCCAGTTTCAGTGCGGCACATGCTGAGCGATCGTGATTCCGTCCGTGAAATCATCAGCCGGTACTTCGAGCGAATCAATCCCTGGCTTCCTGTCATTTCCAAGGACAAGGTCTACAACAGCATGTTGAATCCACTGGTCCGCGCAAGTTCAGATGTCCAGTTCCTTTGTCTGAGTTTGGCTTTACTTACGAGGCCTTCACAAACTAACGGAGACGTTCGGAATATGGCTGAATACGTTGCTGCAAAGCGTTACTTGGCAGATCTGGAGCAAGCTGGACTGATGTCGTTGGAGATCCTCCAGGCATGTATACTCATCGCTGTCTACGAGCTTGGCCATGGACTGTATCCTTCTGCATACCTCAGTATTGCCGTCTGTGTCAAGTATGGAATAGCTCTCGGCTTGAGCTTAGAGGCTCTTGGATCGAGAAAGCCAGAGAACTGGATATCTCAGGAGGAAAAACGAAGAACCTGGTGGGCTGTCTTCTTGATCGAACAGTATGTTCCTCATATTTGTAGTACAACACTACGTGCTGATCAACCTGACAGTGTCGCCAATATTGGCATCCCGTTTTGCACTCTGACCTTCCCAACACCCTCGCTCTCCGCTGTGCTCCCATCTGGAGGCGCCACATGCAAAGAAGATTTATGGCAGCGGGGATCACATGCCAGTGAGACCGCTACTCTACTCTCGCCTCCCGAGTCTCTCGGTCGCTTTGCGAGCGTCGTACAGACGGCATACCTGCTTGGCTGCGTTTATCGGCACGTTTCGGACTCCACTTTGGACACGGAGTCGAGGAGCCAGGCTCGGAAACAACTCGATCGAACGCTATGTGCTCAAGTGCAGTATCACGAGCGTACAGTGGGAGTCACCAATTCGATTCTCTGCTACCAAACTGCTTTGTCTTACAGCGGCTTGACGATCCTCTATGGAACACACAGCGATCTTGGGAATACTGGAGATCCTAGAGCGCTTGTCGTTGCGAAGGAATCGTGTGCTGTTGCGCTTGCAACTGCTAGCTGTTTTCTTGAAGAAGACATTCTGGATCTCACGTACGGTGATATATCTCCTTTTGTTCTGCCTTGGCTGTACACTGCTGGGGTTCAGATGGTTGACAGTCACAAAATAGAAGATTTGAGTGTCATCGATGAGGCTTTGGGGAGGTTGAAGAAAAAATGGGCGGTTGCGGGTATGTGCGAGCATCGTACTGGTTGATCGATGTAGGACTGACCACAATGCAGGGATATATTTGACGTTACTCACTGCAAGACGGGCTACTTCAACACAATAAGGCAGTATACGGTTGTCATCATCGGTCAGACAAGCCCCTGTCCCGACGGACGCATGTGACGGAGCCGACGGACGGACATTCATCAGCTCCGTCTCCAACATTTTGCTCTTTCCAACATTTGGACTGCATGAAAGAGACCAAACATATGATACCATCTACGAGATAAATTTCCCTGTCTTCCCCACGAGATATTCCGAGAAGTACCATCTACTCTCTCCTCTTCTCGAGCCCCATCTCAAACCAACATGCCAATCCGCGTAGGAGTCATCGGCCTCAGCGCCTCCGACAGATCCTGGGCAGCCACGGCTCATGCCTCCCCCCTTCTCACCAAACCTCTCTCATCGCTATACCATCTCACAGCCATCGCAACCAGCTCTCCAGAATCCGCAGCCAACTCAGCCGCCAAATGGAACATTAGCCCCTCGAAGGCCTACGCCGGTGGCGAAGACATCGCCAAAGACCCCGAGATCGACCTCGTCGTCGTGAGCGTCAAGCTGCCAATGCATCGGGACCTGACTCTTCCGGCTCTCAAAGCAGGCAAGGATGTGTTTGTGGAATGGCCTCTCGCTACGACGCTTTCGCAGGTGAGAGAATTGCAAGAGGCTGCGGAGATTGGTGGTGGGACGACGTTTGTTGGGTTGCAGGCGAGGACGTCGCCGACAATTTTGAAAGTTTGTTTTCCTGTATGTTTGTTTGAGTGATTTACTGATGAAGGGGATTAGGCGAAAGAGCTCATCGATTCTGGAATCCTGGGTCGAATCGTCAACAGCTCTATCAGTGGTCGGGACAATTACCTCTTGAGCCTTCCCGCAGTGTATGATTACGAACACATAGCGAAGAACCGTAAGTACGCAACAGAGTATTCGCCGGCGTTCACAAATGACTCTATCAAGGCGCCGATGTGACTACCATCACATCCGGCCACGTCCTCGACGCCCAGGCTTTCCTCTTGGGCGAATACGAGTACCTCTCTGCCCAAAACCACTGCTCTTTTCCCAACTTCACCACGCCTCTCCGAGAAGGAACGGTCGTTAGAGACGCCCCTGACTCATTGTTCGTCTACGGTAAACTTCTCAACGGAGCAGTAGCCAGCTTCAGCATGGTCCTCACACCTCCTGGCCCGCCCTCATCGTTTGTTTGGACCATCATCGGAGAGAAGGGGTCGTTGAAATTGGAGGGGAACAATATCAATATCCAAATGCACGCTCCGAAGCTTTTCTTGTCGTCAGGTATGAGTGATCAGGCGGAGGGATGGCACGAGATTGGGGTCCCGGAAACGAAGACTAGGAATCATACTGGCGATTTGTATTTAGCCATTGCGAACGATGGCAAGGACGTCCCGAAGGGAGCGATTGTGGATTTCCAAGGAGCAAAACTGAGGCAAGAGATGTTGGAGGCTTGTGTGAGGAGCTCGAAGGAGGGGACACGGGTCGCGTATCTCTGAGTGTTGGAAAGAAGATGTTCGTAGTGTTGCTTCACATGGGTTTTCCGGACTCTTCTGTCAACAACAACCGCTTATTCTGTTACGTCTAAGGGTTCCGCAATACCATGTATACGTACCTTCCTCCGTGAAGCTCTTGTGAAAGTCAAGAACGTCATTACTTTCCGTGTTTCCAGTGCTCTCCACGAGGTAGCTACCTTTACAGACGTCCGATGCCGTTCAGATGGGCGCGGTGCTCTCTCTTCGGCTGGGGATGCATTGTGGCTTGAGCGACTTCAACTCATGACGTACCTCTGCTGCTTCTTCACCTCTCCGAATGAAGACTGCTTCTCCGTGCTCGCGGTAAGAAAGTGTCATACCTTTCGGAAATGTTCATCTCCCCCTGAGCGGCGTGTAAAGCAGAAGGCGGCCGGGTCCCAGCTTGGTATTGGCGACGCTCGAGCAGAATCTCGGTATTCTACCGTCCACTCTTCTTTCTGCAGGTAGTCCAGTTGACTAATAACGTCATCTGTGCCATTCTAGATGATTGTGGCCGTCGCAAACCAACGGTTTGCGCTCTGGTTCCGCCTCAGGTGTTTGCCCAGATGTGTGTATCAAGCGATCTCCGAATGTGCTGGGATTGCCGCACTTCGTCGCTGTCTCTTCGCGTATTCGCGGTGGCGGCGAACGGGTCTCGACAATATGGCTGCGGGAGCTCTATCGCATTCTTCTTCAGTATTTTGACGGACACACCCTGTTCATTCATGCGCTTGGAGGGCGAGATGCTCATCTCCCGAGCCAGACTTGGTGTCCAACCATTTTCTGCGTAGTCTGCCACATGCAAGTCGTCGCCGTTATAACCAAAGTAGCACGTTCAACTCCGTCCTCGTGAAGAGAGGGCCAAGGGACGACGTAAGGTCAATCCGGTCGTGGCAACTTGAGAGCCATGTTCACCGAAATATTGAAGTGAGCCACGCACATCCTGCTACGCGGCGATCTTTTGAACACGAGAGGGGTGGCCACGGATATCCTGGCGTACTTGTAAGTGATTCATCTCCAGCAGCAGACATGGTGGCATTACTCACAAAGCTTCGAGTGAAAGCACCTCACTTGAGATCGGCCTTCTTAACAACCCACTTTCCTAAGCACGAAACATACAACATGGAAATCAACAATCAAGATCTCAGAACTAGAACTTCCATTCTACCTCTTGTGTGTACAGACATCGCAACTATGCAAAGACTGCCAGACAACTAAAAGGCCACAAAACCCCTCGCCCAACTCAAGAGGCGAATTCCCATCTCCATCTTTATCAGATTCCCTTGCCCGTTATGAACAGCATCACGACGACGCCCTCTCGCCCTTTAAATACCGCATCGTATCCTGCGTAGCAAACGAGAAAGGGCTCTTCGCCATCTCCGGACTCCTCGGACTCATCGGCAGCGCAAACAGATCATCCCCATCATCATCAGCCTTATTCGGCGCAAGTCCCACATCTCCGCTTGCGAAAGCGTTTAGCGAGGCCATTCCGCTCTCGGCTTGTTGGCGCTGAAACGACTCGGGCGGTCGCTGAGCTGCGATCTTTCGTTGCTGTTGCGCTGGAGGTTGTGAAGATTTGACGGCCATGGTAGAGGGAGGTGGCGCGCCTTTCAGTGCGGCGAAACTGCCGAAGGAGTTCACTGCTACGTCCGTACTCTCGGGACTGAGTGGGTTGTGGTAGCCTTGAGGTGGACCTTCTTCTTTCCGTGACAGGTCTTGAGTTGATGTGCCGAGTTTCAGTCCTTTCAGTTTGTCTATTAGTCGTCCTCCACCTGGGCTTCGCGGGCTCGTTGGGCTGTTGAGGCTACCTCCCATGACGGAAGCCATGGATGGCTGTGTCGCGATGGAAATGCTTCCCGGCTTCGCGTAAACTCCGAAGTTCTGTTCTATCCACTCTTTTTCAGCAACGGCCATTTCCAGACCAATCCCCTCGGCGTTGTCCTTTGACTCCTGCTCGATCTCTTTCTGTAGCACCTGCAATCGCTTCTTCGCCCAGATCGTGTGCAAGACGCCCCTCTTCCCAGCCTGTCGCGCCGTCGCGCCGAGCTCAGGTGGGAATATAGCAGGCAGCGGGTTCGTTCGCCATGTCACGGTGCCTTTCTGCAGCTTGACTTTAGTTGGGACAGCAACGCCTGGTCCTAGGAGGAAGTACAGTCGATTGATCGGCATCTGTTCCCCCGAGCCATCAGTCCCAGTGTGGTCTTTCGCAGGCAGAACAGTCCGCTTGCCCTCCCAGCTCAACTCCCAATCGCCCGCAACGCTCTTACTGCTGTCGTCCTCCTCCCACTCGACCATCAACACCTTCGTGCCGTCCTTGCTGCGTCCAGGCTCGAACTCAAAGCGCGCGAGGGCATTGCCGCTGGTCAGCGACGGACTCTCGACGTCGTCGCGGGCGGCGTTCTCCTTGGGGTTGAAGGTGGTGTCGACGAGGTCGAAGATGGGACGACTGCCCGCAGTTGCAGCAGTCGCCATGCTGGGCGGCAGCGGGCTTGCCTCTGCGTGCTCCTGCTCCTCCTCCTGCTACGAGACAGAGATCCCTGGCCTTCAACGCAACCAGGACAGGACAGGCTCTGGCCTCGAGCTGTGCTGTG
The DNA here is from genome assembly GCA_002785995.1 of Mycosphaerelloides madeirae. Classification (NCBI taxonomy): domain Eukaryota; kingdom Fungi; phylum Ascomycota; class Dothideomycetes; order Mycosphaerellales; family Mycosphaerellaceae; genus Mycosphaerelloides; species Mycosphaerelloides madeirae. Next base: position 313,160 of record NHNV01000016.1, on the reverse strand, counting down.
CGTGCCCCACTCCGTCACGCTTGCAGCAGCCCACGCGCGACCACGTGTAGTCCAGGCGGAGGCGTGTGTACTGTTGTATAGAAAGGAAATACGAAGACGAATGATGGTAGCTTTCGTTCAGAGGACAGTAAGTGCTACTGGGCTGAGACAGAGGGCAGTAGTAGCAGGTCTGGGAGTGCGGTATTCTAGCTTCGCGGTAGCATTGTCGGCGCGCTGCTGATCACCCTGAGAATGTGCCAGTCGGGAGCGATCAGACAGCTGCGTCGACCAACTCGTCTGTTGCTATTTTTACCTACACCGAAAGATCTTTGTTCGGGTTCGCAACTCCTCCAGCGCCGCTCTTCTGAACCCCCCACTTCTGTACTGCGTCGTCACCATCCAAAGGCCAAAATTTGCTGCCGGAACATCAGCAGGCGTTATCACTGCTAGGAAAGTATCGTTGGGAGAGGAAGAGTGGTGACGATGTGGTTCGTTCAATGTTTGATTTGTTTTGGTTTTGGCTGTCTTTCTCGACATTCGCCGTCTTCTTTCCACATCCCCTTTCCTCCCATCTTCCATCAACTATTTCATTACATCGACAGGCCGGCCTGAGAGCTGCACTAGATCAAGGCCACCATATCGCTGACAATTAATATATAGAGCATTCGGCAGTAGATGCTTTTTGCTGCCGTGGGGTATCATGTACAAAACACAGTCGAGCATCCCGCTATGTGCAAGGTGTAGCGCCGTCGCTAATGCATTAAAAAGAGAGAGAAAATCGTAGAGAGCGTTGCGCTCGGAGATGAGGATGATGGATATCGTCCGTGAGCATGGAGTAGTTTCGGTCGGAGGAGAGACTCTAGGCCAGGATGCAGCAGAAGACAAGGCAGCCCTCTTAGATCAAGAGGAACTCCCAGCCCTTCTGCTGCATCACGTCGCGCCAGCGGACGCCCTGGTAGTCTCCCTGTGCTACGGCAGTGTCGTTAATCTGCCAGATGTCTTTGAGGAGTTCTCGGATGCGGCCAAAGGAGCCGAAGTTCGCGCCGTCGCCAAGTCTGTCGCACCGCTCCTCGAACATGGACCGGAACGGCGAAATGGCGACAGAAGAGGCGCCGGCAATGAGGAGCGGCCAAGCGAGAGAGCGATCGAATCCCTCGGGTCCAGCCGGGATGTAATTCATCAGATCGGAGAATTGAGAGATGAGGTGGCACATGCTGGGCTGCGTCGGCGAGTACCCAGGTACCAGCGTGCACAGGTAGATGCGCGCTGCCACGCGGAAGACGGCGGTGATGTTGATGGCCAGTTGCTTGGGTCGGATGGCACCAGTGGTCGAGAAGCAGCTTTGCACTGTACCTGCGGGTGGCTCGGTGCTGCCAATCTCCTTGGCCAAAGACTCGACGTACTTGCAAAGGACGACCTCGTCGATTCCGATGGACTTCTGCACATCTAAGCAGGCAATCTCTGAGATGAGGAACATGATCTTATCGTCGCATCCCATGAGCTCGGCCAACCCGGCACTACCATTCGCCATGTTGAGCTCGCGGTAAGTGTCTGCAAACATTGGCGAGCGACCCATGATGGTGGATCCGAGGATATCGATCCACGAGGTGAGCGTCATGTTGAAGGATGGCTGCTGACCGGCGGCTGAGAGCTCGATGGCACTGGCAGGAAGCTCTATCTTGTTCACCAAGCTTGCGGCGGCTTGGAAGTGCTGATGCCAAGGGATATCCGGAAGCGCATCATCTGGTCGTCCAACAGAGCATTGGAAAAAGATCATTCCGAGTGTGGCTTCAAGGATCTGCGCGTGATTGATATCCTGGCCAAGTGCCTCGCAAAGCTCGGAAATGGCAGCGTAACGGTGGCGAACGATATCGTTGTCAATCTGCTCACCAGTCACGCCCTCAGTCGCCTTCATGTGGGTGGCAGCAATGCTGAGACAACAGTGGAGGTACGCCCTGTTTGACTCGAGAGCCGGAAGGATGATGTCTGCACGCGCGGATCCGTGTTGGTTGGCGTCCAGGATGGGGAAAATCAGCTTCAGCACCTTCTCGAAGAAGTGGTTCAAGAGGTACTTGTCGGCATCATCGACACTGATCACCGTCTCGTGGTCCGGAGTGATGGGGCCATGCGCAAACTCGAAGAATTGGAAGTCGACTGGTTCTTCCGCGAACTCTTCGGAGGTGCTCTCAAAATGCTCCTGTTGAACCCAACTGTCGGCAGGATAGCCTGGCAGACCGTTGATCGATGGTGGCGGCTGGAATGTGCTGAAGGTCGAGATGGTCGAGTCTCTCCGGGTTGGAACATCGTTGACGAATATTTGACGTTCGGTTTTGATGTCGACCTCGTACGGAGAAAAAATTGGGTACTGCGGATGAGATGGGACAAACGATTGTGGTGGTGGCGGCATAGTGAAGTAGCCATCCGGTGACTGGTAGGTAAAGTCGCAACCATTCGAGTACGGTGAACCTTCTGACGGACATCTTGATTGCGGGAACGATTCAGCGAACGGTGCCTCTGCTGATGTTGGAACAGAGTGGGTGAGCGGTGGCGGCGAGCTGGTGTTGAGCGGTGGTTGCTGCGCCTGCTGCTGCTTCTTGGACAGTTGGGTTCGCTTGATAATGTTCTTGATCAGTTCCTTTTGGTTCCGTCGTTGCTCGCCATTGGACCACCACATCGGCCGCTTGTAGTCACATCGCAGACCCAAGTGCTTGCAAGCCTTACAGGCAGGCTTGCCCTCCTCACACTTCTTCCGTCGTAGTCTGCAAGTGAAGCACCCTGAAACACCAGTTAATAGCCGCCCAGGGATCATCGTTCATGCACCCTGGAAACACACGTACCTGACCGCGAGCGGCGGTGCATCTTGGAAGCGGCAGGGACAGCAGCAGCTTTCGCATCGGATGATGGAGGCGAGTTCTTGGGAGCAGCCATTCTGCTCGATTGCTGCTTCGATATGCCGTGGGAATGCGCGGAAGAAGACATGAGGTAGATATGCACAGAGGTACCGACCGGATTGAACGACAATGGTGGCGGGAGAGGACGAGCAGGGGAACGAGATGCTCACGATTAAACGACAGGGTAACCAAGCCTGGCCAGCGGGCGTTGGAGTGAGGGAAGGATGAGGGAGGAGGAGGAGGAAACAAGAAAGACTGTAAATTAATCGATCAACGACTGCTGTGTTGGAGAGAGAGAGGCAGGCGAAGTGCCTTATATCAACCGACACGACACAAAAAGCGAGCTAAATGCCTTGATCTATTCTTGGACGGGGGAGGTAGGAGGAGCGACGAGGTGGGGTCCCAACTATTTCTTGTTAATTACGTGCATTTGCGCAAACTAGCGTGCGGGTTATTGGCCGTTGCGCTGTGGAGCACAGAACCTAATGCACGCAGGCCAGCCTCATGCCGTCTCCCGACTGGCTCACACGCAATTATAGCGCTGCCAACGAGATCTGCATCTGCCTACAGTCAGACACTTTGGCCCCACCTGCGATATGGCCCTACTGGCAGAAAGCTTTGATTCAGAGTTGCAGTTTGTTGACGGCACAGCTGTTCAGCTGGCACGGGACGCTGGCGATTGGCAAGCTGGCGTGTAATTGCGTCCGTTATTGTCTTCGAGTCCCCATGACGATGACGATGTGACGATGTCGCTGGATATGAATTCGGATCCGAGTGGGTCCTCGCAGACCGCATTGTCGACCTTATGTGCTCGCCTAAACATCGTCAGAACACACAAGTCGCCGAATATGATGGCGTGCGTGTAGCAGTCCCAAGAGGAGTGGAGTTGAAAGAGAACGTTGTCAACCATGCAGTCCTTGCAGCTGCATGTTCCGCAAGCACAAGGCTAGCTCACGGAGTCACGGCTCGTTTCGTTCGCAAAGCCTCTCGTTGTGAAAGATGCTCCGGGAGTCGGGACCTGCATGGACGTTGTTCAACGAGCAAGACGTGCGAAGTCACGAGCACCAAATCCCACGCTCCATCAATCGGCGCACAAGGACTCGCTGGCATGCATGGAGGATGTCTGGCGGTGACTGGCGACCTTGCTGGCTGGCCCGTTCTTGGGCATATTTTGGTATGGGTAAAGCCGGGCCATTGCTCGGAAGAAGATGGGTTTGCGCTTGGAGGAGCGATGGAACAGTGGTTGAGTGTGCGCTCTCTCAGACAAGAAGGGTCGCCAGTGGGTCGAGAGCGTGACAGCGTGCAAAAGCAAAGTGGGAGCGCTGAGTGGTTGCATCAGATGTGATCTGAAGTCGGTGGCATGCATGGACTAGGTTCGTTGCGGCTGGCGTACTGTGATCGGAGGAACATCTGCAGCGAATGACGAGCCCCAGCCGGTAAGCGCCAGCGGCTGGTCTGTTGAGTGTGGAGAAAAAAGGGCAGGAAGGATGCACACGGGCCGGACTTTTTGCTGGTGTGCGGGCTTTGCTTTGACAACACTCGCTTCGCGTTGCAGTCCGTAACGGTATTGTGTAGGTTCGTCGACTGATGGTGAGAAGAAGTCTGCTTTTTGGCGGCCACGCTCGCAGCCTCGTGGTTGCAGGCAAGGCAGCGTCACGGCGCAGCGGCTTTTCCTCGTGGATTTGGTATAATTAGTAGTCCGTAACGCATGGAAGCAGAGGAATCGTCCACCACCTTGCTTCGTCGCACGCTCACTCATCATGTGGCATGGCGAGAACGGCATCCTCCTTCCTCGCGGCCAGAGCAGGAAGGGGGCTTGCCAGAGTTCGAGTCTCTTGTTGCGGTGGAAATTTGCGAGTTGGCCGGCGTGCTGGACGTGGCAATTGGATACCAGCGCAGTGGAAGCGATTCACTCGCGTCGTCGACTACTTTTGCTTTGAGAGACAGACTTGCGAGCAGTCTCGGCCATCGGCACAACAGAAATATTGCTTGGCCGTGCAACTGGAATAATTAATGCGTCCAAACAGCAGCGCAATATCGTGAGTGCCGCCACTCATTGGGTCGATAGCTGGTCACGTTCAGGTCGCCGACTGCACGCCAGTCCGGCCGTGGTAGGGTGGGCTTCGTGTTGGGCCTGGCACATCACCATTTGCTGCCGTGACAGGTCGCACACTTCTGCCTGTCGTACAGCGCCCCATCGTCCACATCTCGTGGCATTCGCGCTGTGGGCTTGCAGGCTGGGAAATGGCCGTCGGGAGCAAGTTGGTGCAACGTGTGAGTCGTGTCCCTTGCGTCACGAGTATGCACGCACTTCCGCGATATGCAAGCACTCTGGGTCGCGTCTCAGGAACAGGTTTGATGTGTCGCAAGAACGACGAGGTCGGCTGTGGGATATTGCTGTCGTGTTCAAGTGCCTGCATGGTCGGCAACTCGTCGTCGAGGCTACTGCAGACAGACAAGTCGCAAAGCTGCACGGCACCGACTCGGGACCGAATGGATTGTCTGCTGCGAACTGCTCCTTCATCGACGACGGCAACGCTCCTTCGCGATCAAACGGCTGCGGGACGGCGAACAAGAGGGTTGCCCGCATCGTCCCGAAGCGTGCTCGCGACCAAGGTTGATCGTCGTCGTGGGCGAAAGTCTGTTGTGAAGGCAGAGTGAGATAGCCAGATCCAAAGATAGGTGGCTAATTAGTCGTGATTTCTTTTGAAAGTAGTAAAATTAGTACCGAGCTGTCCGAAACAGGAAGCAGCGGTGAAGCTAAGCATCGGGAGGAAAGGTCGAGGGCCAATGGACAGCACAATAGGCGCCCGGCTTTTGCAGCGTGCGATGTGTGACCAGGATGACTTGGCTGCCAGTCACAGGGCTAGCGAGGAATCGCTGCTCGAGGTCACGCTTCACGACGGCCATTGGGCGGGTCCGCGAGCTCGTCCTGCATCGCACATCCCATCATCTACCATCTCACTCCTCCGAATCCGCACTTGGCGCCGCTCGTTATGTATACAAGCCCGACACAGTACCCGCCCGCGCGTGGAGAACGCCGTCCGACCTTTGTGCCTTATACTGCGTGTTTGCCTTTGCTGCGTTTCCTAGACGATGACCCACTGGCGACGGTGACGACAAAAGACAATCGTTCAACGACTCTCTCAGCGACAACTACCACCAATATGTCTCATCTGATGCCGGCCATCAATGCCATCTCGCCTCTGGAGGCGGACGGAGAAATGTGCTCGAGAACGAAATCGCAAGCTTTGTTTGATATCAGGTCGTCTGGAGAGCTGCGACCAGTATCCATGCTATCTGAAGGCACCGAGATCTTCGACACCGACTTCGAGGATGAGAGCGATTATGAAGGCCCGCCTCAAGGGAGCTGGGAGTCGGTGAGTTCCGATCGGAGTGGATCTCCTTGGCATTTGATACTGACGATCGACAAGGACTCGAGGAGGAGAAGTCAAACAACCATATCATCATACGACGAGGCGCATACTCCAAGTCCGAGGATCATCTCTCATCTCAACCAATTTGAATTTCAGTTCCGACCCGTTGAAGGACCCAAGGGACCGCATTTGTTCAGATCGTCTCAGTCATCTGCCGAGTTTGCGTTTGAATATGCCCTTCAGATGTCACCAGTGCTCTCAGCAAAGGAGCAGCCCAGCCGAGTAGAGACAGCTTTCACAGAGGACACCGTGACGCCGACCTACCAGCAGCACAGCTTCTCCCTGGTCGAGGCCTTGGGATACACGGACGATGACCTTGAAGATCCCGAAGCCCACATCAGATCTTGGTCCACTCAGCAAGTCATCGATTGGATGTACGAGACCGGTATTGACGCTTCAATCATCGAATGTTTCGACATTCACGACATTAACGGCGCTGTGCTTCTCGATCTGCACTTCGATGACCTCAAGGAGCTCGACATTCAATCGTTCGGCAAACGACACCAACTGTGGAACGCCATCTGCCTCCTCCGTGGTGAGGATGAGCGTCCCAGCCCACACCAGACTCCGTTCCAGGATATTAGCCGTCCTTGCACAACCAACCCAAGAAGGTCACCAAGCCGGAGCCGACAAGTGGTCACTGATGAAGACCAAAGACCGACGACCCCGGGCGACAGCAAGAAACGACGGGGTCGCAAACCATCAAAGACAACCGACATCATCACGCCGGCTGAATCAGTATCCATCGTCGCCATTGAGCAATTAATCCCGAAGCCGCACAAGTGTGCCAAGGGAGATCGATGCGCGAAGTGGAGGAAACAGCAAAGAGAACTCGAACAGCTCCACAATGATCACGGCATTGGTCGATTCCCAATCAGTCCCACGAAAGGAGGCCGCATCTTTATTGCTGGCGATCCAGGCAACGCCACCACAGCCGACAACATCATCCCCAATGTGCATAAGCCTTTGGAGATCCAAGTAGACGACCCGAACCGACCAATTTCACAAGCAGAGCCTTCAGCAGTTGCCTCTTCCGACCTTCTTGGCCCTGGTCAATTGCCCGAGTTTGCTCTTCATGAAGACGCACTCCACCAATTAGGCGCCCGCGATCCGCAAGACAATGTCAAGCAGTTTCTCAACTTCCAGCACCTGCAGTCACCCACTGAAGAAGAGGGACCGCCAACTCCGGACTTTGAGATGTTCCCATCCGACTCGATACCACCCTTCCCAGCTCAATACCCGACTCCTGAGCCCCATGATCAACTCAAGTCATTGCCGAGACTGGACATTCCCCGATCCGCCAGTGCTGCTCCTCAATTCAACAGCACTGTGCGCTCGCCCATCACAGCCTGTCGAAGCGCCACCGCTTCCCCCGGCGGAAATATGATCTATCGTCTGAATACACCTGCTTCCGAGATAGATGTTCCACTCACCGCAATTCCAATGAACCCCATTGCCCGAGACACATCCCAATCGGTACCTCCCAACATGCAGTACCGCAATCAGAACCAGGTTCCTCTGCGTTCTCAATCGCGAGTGGATTGGCGACGTCCATCGATGACCCTTGCACCACTGATGGAAGGCGAAGTGCTCTCTCCTAGCTCCAGCAGCAAGCGACCGTCCATCAGCACGACAAACTCTGCTCCCACTGGACTCAGCCGCGTCAGCTCCGTGCGGGATCCAGCACATCATTCACCTCAGACCCAGCACTTCGGCTACGGTGAGAACTGTACGCACTCCGGCTGGATGCGAAAGCGCAAGACAAAGATGCTCCGCCACGACTGGCAGGACGCTCACTTCCGTCTCAACGGGACGCAACTCACCCAACACGCCAACGCACGCCTGTCATCAGCGGCCATGGACACCATCAACGTCGACGAATACACAGTCATGTGCTCGACCGTGGCGTCGGGCAACAAGCTCTCTGCGGCCATGAAAGCTCTCAGCATCAAGTCCGACACTCAAAAGAAGAAGGATACTCAGAGCGATCCTACAGCTTTTGCCTTCCAGCTCGTGCCGGAGAGACCTGGCGAGGAGAGGAAGAAGGTTGTCGTCAACGGCAAGACCCACCACTTTGCAGTAAAGACGAAGGATGAGAGGATCGACTGGTAGGTCCCAACATCCCACATCATGTTGCATTGTATGCTAATTACCCGTTCCAGGATGCGAGAGATGATGCTCGCTAAAGCCTTGCAGCAGAAAGGCAAAGGCTACGAAGTCGAGGTTAACGGAGTGCAGGCATGATGAGCTGTCCTCGCAGCCTGTGCCGCCCTCAGACTTCCGCCACCTCTCTGCCGCCCTTCCATCTTTTACTTTTCGCGTACGGTTCAGCGCTGGCGTTTCATCTTGTTCTATTTTTCCTGTCTGCCTGCACACCTTGACGATTGGTTCCCTTTTCGACGAACGGTTCTCTTTTCGACGAACGGTTCTCTTTTCGACGAACGGTTCTCTTTTCGAACATCTTCTATTAATCATCTTTTTACCATATATACCCAACTCTTTCCCCTGACGACATTTACGACTTTGCAACGGACGAGAAAGAAGGAGATGAGAAGAGAAAGACAAGTTGAAGACGGCCTCACAGCCAAAATCAAACAAAATTTCGGTTTTATTTAAAAGGACGGGCCTTGTTTGAGACTTGGTTGCGTTTACGACGGGATGTTTGTGAGTAACCTCAAGAGGAGAGGGGGTTACTCATGGTGGTGGGATAATTGAGGGTTTAGGAGGGGATGGAAGTAGGTAGAGATGTTATTGTTAGATAGTTCACCAAAGCGGCTTGGCCGGATGAGATGTGATTTGATGCTCAGCTTTCTCTATTCGTATTCTGTGACAGGTTGCTCTGCATAGCCTCCATTTGGTTCATCTGATGCGCTCAGCCATTCGTCTTGCATTGGTGTGTCGTCGATGGTAATGTGCGAGGCTGATGCAATGTGACGCTGCTGAGCTTCGCCACAGTCCAGTGTCAGAGATAAGCGCCGTGCGCAGGATCAACGGTTCGGACGTCACGGTGGTCTCGACGCAGCACAAGTTGATCAAAGACTCGGCGGCTACTGCTGGGTAACCGTCTTGCAAAGATTGATCATCCGGCAATGGGGGGTATCCTTGACATGGTGCTCCTCAAGAATCAAACTTCAGTTGATGATGCGGGCGACCTGAATCGAGGCCAATCCTTCCCTTTCACCAGGCGCCAGTCTAGAACGCAATCTTCCTCTTCCTGCCCGTATACTTCGACGAGGCTTTCACAACCTTGCCCTTGGCCTCCATCTGGGCCTTCTTCCGGAGGATCCAGCTTTTGCTTCCTTTAAACTTGTCGGAATCCTTCCCTCGCTTGCGCTCCTTCCTTCTTGCGTCAAAGACGTCTACGCCATCCATGCCGTTGACAGCGCCCGTCACATCTCCACCGCCCACCGTCAGCACCAGGTAGACTTTGACATTTTTCGTCTCCGGATCGTCTTCCAAGATTCCAGCGCCGAAGCCAGCTTTGATTGCTGCATTGGAAATCATACTCCGCTGCTGCGGGTTCTTGGGGTAGAACTGACACACAGCTTTCCCACCTCGTCTTAAGCTCGCGTAGAGTCCATCGAAGAAGCGTTTGAGTCGGCCTTCGGGTGATACATCCGCAGTCTCCGCATTGCAGAGCCACTGGATAGCGGAAATAGAAATCGCAGCATCAAAAGACCCAGCGCGAAAAGGAATTCCTTGCCCGATGTCGGCTAGGAGCATGTCGCCTTCGGTGTCGCGCTCAAGGGCTTGCGCCAGCATGGAGGAGGAGATGTCCATGCCTACCCAGGTGTGCGGGCCGCCTTCGTCTTCGGGCACGTCGGAGAGGATTTCTCCTGAGAGGCCGGAGCCGCAGCCTACGTCCAGGATGAAGGAGGGCCCTTGGAGGTCTAGTAGTTCGAGTGCGCGATTTGTCATGTCTGCTTGGATGTTTTTTATTCGGGATGAGGTGGTGTATTTGCGTGATTCCGAGTCATTGTAGAAGAGGTCCGGCGGGAGAATGTCTTCTGGGCGGGACATGTTAGCGATTGTGCGAGGCCGTATGTCCTGATGGATTGGTTTGTATTGTGGGACGAGAGCTCAATGCGGTAGTCGAAGTGGGAGTTGATGTCGAGAGACCGTGCTTCGCACATGCCAAAAAATGCCAACCAAATCTTGACGCTAATCAAGATAGGGTTCCTCCCGCGATAACCCTGCAGATCTGGAGAGCCACTTCGACCGCATCCCGCAAGGTGAATGAACGGCTGTTGCGATGCAGCATCAACTCCCATCTGCAATACATTCAAGCGCACACGTCAACTTGGAAAACGAGCCCATGACGACGTCGACTTGCTTCCATTGATTACGACAACATGTGGGTTCTCCCACTCCTTGTATGCCAATGTCCCCCAACGACAGACAGACAGTCGTCCACTTACTCGCATGACCGCAGGGTTATCTCGGTCTCCTGCTTGGCTTCCTCTTCCTCACCCTCGCCATCGCCTCCGGCCTCTACTACCTCTCCGAACTCGTCGAAGAGCACACCGTGGTCGCTAAAAAAGTTCTCACCCGCATTATCTACGGCACCATCGCCATTCAACTCCTCCTCGCGACTATCGATCGATTCCCATTCCTCCTCTCCGCCTTCAGCATCGGCTCCCACGTCATATACTCCCTCAACCTGCGCCGCTTTCCCGTAGTGAAGCTCACCGATCCTATTTTCCTGCTGAGCTGTGGTTTAGTACTGGCGAACCACTTCCTCTGGTTCCGACACTTCAGTGCGCCTCCAACGCGAGGGAATGGGAAGTTCAGCTATTACGAACAAGCCGAAGTGCCGACTTTTACGGAAGTGGCCAGCTTCTTCGGCCTGAATGTATGGCTGGTACCCTTTGCACTCTTCGTGAGCTTGAGCGCGGGGGAGAATGTGCTGCCTAGTATGGGCAGCGAGTATGCGACAGGAGCGGGAAGCAGTTTCATATCACCAGGACAACAACCAGGTCAAGCATCGTCGGGCATCATGGATGGAACAGGGAGCATGGGGTCAGTGAGAACGAGACACAAGAGAAGCAATACCCAGACAGGCATGGCTAAGGCCGCCGTCAACAGCGTACGGGAATGGGCGGCGGAAAGCGGAGAGCTCTTGGGTCTCTTCAAAGGCGACAGAACGAGGCCATTATGAAAGCAATTTCCAGCAGCGACAGAATCAATTGCACTGAAAAATGAGAAACACGTCATGACGAAAAATGCATCGCGTACTTGTTGGTGAGTATATATACAAAAATCACCATCGTGAGAAACGCGCATATACATGCCATGTAGTGATACACAACCAGGTCGCAATGAACTGACTCCCAAAGAGGGAAAACGATGCGCCGGCTCGCCCAAGATCCCAAAAGCCAAGATCACTGAGCATCAAGAATAAATTCCCAAATGAACGTTAATACCCTCGCCAGTCGTTGCCGGCAAAGATAGGCCAGCCTTTGCTGACCATCACATCAATGTCCTTCCTTCTAGTCTCACGCAACCGCTTAGTCCAGAGCGGCGACGGCCTCGTCAAGGGTGACCTCAAGCTCCTCGAGGGCACGCTTAGCAACGGAGCAGTCTCCGTGCTCATCGTAACAGGCGTCACGCTCCTCGTGGGCCTCCTGCTTGTCAGCAGCGGCGGCCTCGATCCACCGGCGGGTGGCGAAAGTGCAGTCGTTGGATGCGCAGAAGGCGGCGCGGGCCTCGAGGGAGGTAGTAGCGGCAGCCTCATCGGCCTCACGCTTGATGGCCTTGAAACGCTTGTGGGCCTCACGGAGAGCAGCGCACTCACCACCAGCGGCCTCACAGCTGCGCTTGAGGTGGCCGGCGACAGCCTTGAGGTCAGGGGCATCGAGCTCGTCACGCTTGCATGACTCGCCGAGGACACCACAGTATCCAACGTATCCGAAGTAGCGACGCTTGGCCTCAGCGGAGGGCTCTGGGCCGGCGACGGCAGCACGCTTATGCTTGCAGGACTCGCCGAGAACACCACAGTAGCCAACATATCCGAAGTAGCGGCGTTTGGCCTCAGCGTCAGCCTCAGCAGTAGCCTCAGCAGCAGCGTCACGCTTACAAGACTCGCCGAGGACGCCACAGTAGCCAACATATCCGAAGTAGCGGCGCTTGGCCTCAGCATCAGCCTCAGCATCAGCAGAGGGTTGAGCCTCAGCGTCACGCTTGCAGGACTCGCCGAGAACACCGCAGTATCCAACGTATCCGAAGTAGCGACGCTTGGCCTCAGCGTATACCTCAGGGTTGGCATCACGCTTGCAAGACTCTCCGAGGACACCACAGTAGCCAACGTATCCGAAGTAGCGGCGCTTGGCCTCAGCAGCAGCCTCAGCAGTACGCTTGGACTTGATGCAAGGTTCGCCGGGAACACCACAGAAGCCCATTTGCTCGTCGAAGAGCTCAGAAGCCTCAGCCTCAGCAGCAGCATCGCGTTTGCAGGACTCTCCGAGGACACCGCAGTATCCAACGTAGCCGAAGTAGCGACGCTTGGCATCTGCCTCAGAGACAGCATCACGCTTGCAGTTTTCGCCGGGAGCGCCAAGTCCCAATGGTAGCAAGTGCTTGTTCGTCGATCCGTGGTGGCTCGCAACGTAGCACGGCGAGGCCTCGCGCTTGACACCGAAGACCATGTGGGCATCCTCAGCATTGGCATCGGCATGGGCATCGCGCTTGCAGGACTCTCCAAGGACACCGCAGTATCCAACGTAGCCGAAGTAACGGCGCTTGGCCTCCGCGAGAGCGACGGCATCACGCTTGAGGTTCTCTCCACGGACACCGGCAGTCTCGCCGTCTTGTCCAATGTAGGCGGCCTCACGGGCCTGAACGGCGTAGTAGGCACCCTCGGCGACCTCTCCTACATCCAGGATGGAGCGACGGGCCTTGTCGCAAGCTTGTCCAGGAGCGCCGCAAGTACCAGCAGCCTCGGGGTCGGACTCAGCGAAGGCATCGGCGATGGCGAGAGCGGAACGCTTCGCACGGGAGCAGGCCTCACCGGGGAGACCACAGTAACCAGCAGCGCCGGCGTTGGCGTTGCGCTTGCATTGCTCGCCGTTGACGCCGCATCGGGCGACATGGCCAAGGTACTGGCGCTTGGCGTCGGCGGCAGCCAGAGACTCGGCCCTGGCGAGAGCGATAGGGTTGGCATCACGCTTGCACGACTCGCCGAGGACACCGCAGTATCCGACGTAGCCAAAGTAACGGCGCTTAGCGTCGGTCTCGCGCTTGTCGAGTTCGAGGTCAGTGATAGTTCCGTTCTCGTCCTTGAAGGTAGCGTATGGGGTGACGGTAGAACGCTTGTCGAGTTCGAGGTCGGTAATCGTTCCGTTGTCGTCCTTGAAAGTGGGGTATGGAGTGACGACAGAGCGCTTGCAGGACTCGCCGAGAACACCGCAGTATCCGACATATCCAAAGTAACGACGCTTGGCCTCAGCATCCGCCTCAGCCATTGGGTGTGCGTCACGCTTGCAAGACTCTCCCAGGACACCGCAGTATCCCACGTAGCCAAAGTAACGACGCTTGGCATCAGCGGCAGCCTTAGCATTGGCGGTAGCGACGGCCTCCGGAAGAGCGTCACGCTTGCAAGACTCGCCGAGGACACCGCAGTATCCTACATAGCCAAAGTACCGGCGCTTGGCGTCGGCCTCAGCCTTGGGCTCAGCAACCGCCGCGGCGTTGGCGAACGCCGTGGTGATGAGCACGATGCTCGCGACGGAAAGCTTCATGATGTTGGTTGACCCTTCCTGGGTTAGCGGTGACTTGTTGGAGGAAAGTCGGTTGAGGTTTCAGGGGTGATGGTGGTGGGTGTCGAAGAACGAGCGTGGGACGTTGTAGTCTTATGAGAGACTATTCGTATAGGGGGTGTCGAAGGGTGACTTTGTGGGTATGGAGGGAAGAGATCTAAGAACGGTTAACACATAAAATATACATAGCCAGCGCTGAAGGAGGCAAAAGGCGACGATAGACCCAATCGGTGTCTCAATAACAACTGCAATAAAGAAAGATCATCTCGAGCAGATTGGATTGGGTCCAATAAGTAAAAGGCGAGGAGCTCAATAAGGCAGAACAGAAAGACAGCCCCAGGGTGTGGCGTGAGGACAGACAATGAAGGGAATTGAGCTGTACTTGTGTTTTGAGGCCAATAGCGGAAGCCAGACAGTTTGGAGAGGCCCCATGTCTTTTGACGGACCGAGTACAGATTTTAGAATCACGAGAGAGCCGGGAAGATGGTGCAGACTCAACCCGGGCCGCATTGAGTCGATGGCAAATGGTTGAATTGATCCAGGGAAAGTCGTCCAGTTCAGATTTGCGGCCATTTGATTGCCGGTAGTTTTTCACTACCACGTGGCTGGTAGGGGCGTGGAGGTGAATGAATCCATTGCAAGTCCAGGCCTGATGGTTATTCACTGCATGAGATAGTTCAATAAGGAGAGCTGTCCCAATGAGGTGTTCAATAAGGAGTGCGGTCGAAAATGGCCAGATGTGGGTAGAACTTAGCGCACAAAGCGCATGTTCAGTTTAGTGCTCGTGAGCCACGTGTGATTGTTTTTTTTTTCCAACGACCTGACTCCCGTGTCTTAATCATGTGTGGCCTTCCGAATCGGTAGGCAAGTGTGAGCCATGGAAGCTGCTTGGGCGAGAGCCATGGTGCTGTTCTAGCCATGTGACGTCCAGTCCAAGTGTCCCGGTCTGTGAAGCGACAGATGATCATCCGGGTTCCGGCTTAGGCGCGCATGTCTTGGTGCTATGGCTTTCCTAGCCGGGCGTGATGGCGATGGTTATCAATGTTTGAAGTGGTGATGGAAGTGAGGAGGACGCAGAGCAGGTGAAGTCCATCGGCTGTGGACGGCAAGCGACCTTAGCGCCGACAGCGGATGCACCTCCAAAGCTTTCAGCACCAACTTCGCAGCTTCATCTTTACTCCCGTCTTGATCCTCCTCCTCACGCCCACCGCATCCTCTCCCTCGCCGCTGTATTCATTGCTGCTACTGCCATCGCCGCGTCTCCGCCATGTTCTCCCGCCGGGCCGTCCAGGTATCGCCTTATCGTCACTCCCTTCCAGCCGACGCCCGCCGTTTCTGATCTTCTTGCAGGCCCTCCGCAGCAATGCCTTCGCATCCGCCCAGACCCCGTCGATAGCCACGCGCAGTACGTCCAGACAAGTCCACAGCAGCGATTGACAGCCCAGACTAACCTGCCATCTCAATAGCATACGCCACGACGGTAGGATCCGACATTTTCAAGCCCACCAAGTTCGGCGGCAAGTACACGGTCACACTCATTCCAGGTATGCGATAAGATGATTTGCGGATGCGGACAAGAAACGGGGAAGAGTAGCTGAGACAAGACATGCAGGTGATGGCATTGGCGCGGAGGTGTCAGAATCAGTTAAGACCATCTTCAAGGCCGACAATGTGCCCGTTGAGTGGGAGCAGGTTGATGTTTCTGGAATGGAAACGGGCGGCAAGCACTCGGAGGACCTCTTCCACGAATCGCTGGCTTCGCTGAAGCGCAACAAGCTCGGGCTGAAGGGCATCTTACACACTCCCATCACCCGTTCCGGCCACCAATCTTTCAACGTGGCCCTGCGACAAGAACTCGACATCTACGCTAGCATCGTCCTCATCAAGAACATTCCCGGCTATGAGACACGGCATAAGAACGTGGACCTCTGCATCATCCGTGAGAACACCGAGGGCGAGTATTCTGGTCTGGAGCACCAATCCGTTAGCGGCGTCGTTGAATCGCTCAAGATCATCACTCGCGCCAAGTCGGAGCGCATTGCCAAGTTCGCCTTCTCTTTCGCCCTGGCCAACAATAGACGCAAGGTCACCTGCATCCACAAGGCCAACATCATGAAGCTGGCCGATGGTCTCTTCCGAAACACCGTCCGAAAAGTCGGCGAAGAGTACCCCACCATCGAGACCAACGACATGATCGTCGATAACGCTAGCATGCAGTGCGTGAGCAGACCGCAGCAGTTCGATGTCATGGTCATGCCCAACCTTTACGGCTCTATCATCTCAAACATTGGCGCCGGTCTGGTCGGTGGCCCAGGTATCGTTCCTGGTTGCAACATGGGTCGCGAGGTAGCTGTGTTCGAGCCAGGCTGCCGTCACGTCGGTCTGGACATTCAAGGCAAGGACCAGGCCAACCCAACCGCTCTCCTTCTTTCGGGTAGCATGATGCTGAGACACTTGGGCCTCGACGACCATGCCAACCGCATTTCCAAGGCTGTTTACGACGTTATTGCAGAGGGCAAGACACGGACACCCGACATGGGCGGCTCATCCACAACTCATGAATTCACGCGAGCAGTCCTGGACCATATGGAAGCGCAGTAAACGGGATGTGGGGATGTTTGAGATACCCCGTCATGAAATTTTACAACAGTCAGCGTTCTGCTGTTGCTCTGTACCGTTTTCATACACCTTCGCGTGGTAGATCTGTACAATTGAAGGATATGCATGCATCCAAGCTCTCAAATTATTTCTCGTTATTGATCTTGTTCGATATCTTCACGTCCCTTCACAAACGAAATTAGTTTCCACGCCCTTGTTGTTCGACAGAACTTTACAGTCCTCTTTCGCTTATGTCTTGTTTCGTCTTTACGATCGACAGCCCGTAAGTTTGTAAAGACCTCGGCAACGTCATACGGAGATAGAGGTGGGCTTCCTCCCATTCGACCTCCAACTGCTTCGCATTGCGACAAGGCCTCAGAGAACAATACGAAATCGCCGAACTCTTCACAGCAGGAAGATTGAGATATAGTCAATATGGGTCGCAAACTTACTCTTTACGTGGACATTGTCAGTCCCTTTGGGTACATCGCATACCAAATGACAAGGGTAAGCTGCAAGCACCTCATCACACATCCCTCTCAGCACCGCACCGCATATTCAGTAGACAACAACTAAGAACAATGGCGCAATCATTCCCCTCTATACGTACCTTACGCCTGCCTCACATCCCACAACAGCTGACCCACCACTCATAGAACTCCCCCGCCTTCTCCTCCATCGAAACAACCTACACCCCCATCCTCCTTGGCGGCCTCATGCAAGCCGCCAACAACACCCCTCCCTTCCAAATCAAGAACAAAGACAAATGGATCATCAAAGAACGCGAACGCTGGGCCAAAGCCTTCAATATTCCCATGTCTATGCCCTCCCCCTTTCCACAGTCCACCGTCCAAACCCAACGCGCCCTCTGCTACATCGCTCTCAAACACCCCACTTACCTCACCGCGGCGGTTGATGCCCTTGGGAAGGCGTTCTGGGTGGAGACGAAGAAGATTGGCGATGTGGAGGTGATAAGGGAGGCGTTGGAGGGAGTGCTTGGGAGGGAGATGGCGGGGGAGGTGATGGAGGGGATGAAGAGTGAGGAGGCGAAGAGCGCTTTGAAGAGGAATACCGAGAAGGCTTTCAAGGATGGGGCGTTTGGGTTGCCGTGGTTTGTGGCGGAGAATGAGAAGGGGGAGAAGGAGGGATTTTGGGGGGTTGATCATGTTGGACAATTGCTGGACTTTTTGGGCGTGGAGGTGCCGAGGGGACAGGGTGGTTTCAAAGCGCTGCTGTAGAAATTTATGATGACGGCCGAAAGAGTATCTTCGCGAGAAATGTGTATAATTTGGAGAAGTTCTTGCTTGTCTGATAACGGCAGGTAACGATCAAGCCTTCGCCTTGCCCTTACCTTTCCTCCTCTCCCACACCATCACATAACTCTCCTTAGTGGCCAGCAAATCTGCATTGACCTTCTCAACAAACAAATCTTGCATCTCCCACCACTGGTTGCTCTCTCCACCAGCTTTGACTTGGGCTTTCCACACTTTGCGTTCGGCCTCGCCCTCGACTGAATCATCACGGACCTTGACACCTTCGTATGTTATGTTGGCGACTAAGTCGTACACGATAGGCTCGCTTGCTGGGTGTTGGTTTGGGTCTGGTTCGACGTACGGCGCCATATCGAGAGCGCGAGGGTTGAAAGTGACAATGGTGGGGTTCCGCTGGGCCTGGAGAAATTTGTTTGGTTGAAAGCGTTTGACGTGCATAATCAAATATGGCGGTAGGGGGTGTTGTAGTCGATATCGCATTCGCGTGTTCATTCGCTCCTGGGCTGTGATTCCGTTGTACTTTTGGAGGACCGTGATCAGCGGGACCTGTGGGATGATGTTCTTTTCGACGTCATCCTGGAAGAGTGGTGCGGCAGGTAGGTCCAAAGTGAGGATAATAAAAGGTGTGGTTTGGGATTTGATGGCAGCGTCTTCGAATCGCAGTCGATCCCCAGCATCAGCTCTCGCGCTGATCTCTTGCGATTCGACCCTCAACGAGCCCTGGAAGATTTTCTGTACCAACGAGCTTCGAGGCTTTGTCTTGCTGCCACCCAGCGACAGATGCAAGTTGTTGAGGAACCATCCGAGAAAGTCCACGGGATCTGCTTGCTCCGTGAGCAAGAACTTCTTTCCACTTCGAAGACTGACCTCCTGAATGAGCTCGTGCGGTGACACATGCGACTTGAAGGCCTTTGGATTCCAAATCTTGCGCACCATGATGCTGAAGCGCTTCACAAGCTCCGGTCGCGACGATAAATCCTCAAGCATGAGAAAGTTTCGCAAAGGCCGTACGTGAGACAGCGCCTGTACCACGACATTAAGGTAGTCGTTCGCTTTGATGTTGTTCAAGCCTACGAAGCCCGGTATGTATTTCTTTCCCGATAGATCCCACGCGGGTTGCGGCTCCTTGTCCAGTGCCTTGACTTCCTCCTGACTAAACCTGGGATCCACCACGACTTTAATATCGTCCAAGCTCTTGTTCTTCACCTCATATCCTTCAGGCAACACGAACACTCTCTTGGTGGCCATGTTGATGTAGACATGGTGATTCTCCTCGAGAGCGTGAAAGTATGCCGGAGTTTTCGCACCTCGTCCGGAGAAATATTTGCCGCATACTAAACACGCATAGACGTTGATGTTGGAGAGGGTGATGGAGCATAGTTTCTCGAAGTCGAAGTCTAGGCGTGTGCGCGAGATGGTGTCAAGATAGAGGTCCGAGTAGCCATCCGCCGGCGCATTTTGCCTTGATGGTACTGGTGGTTCGTCGTCGTCCAAGTCGTCCTCTTCCTCGTCTGTTTGTGTGTGACGACCATTTGTGTGACCATTTGATGATGGAGCTGGCGGCGCAGCAGGCGGAGGTGGTGGAGGTGCATCGCTGGGGTCGTCGTCGACGCGCGCCTTCTTGGATGCTGGCGATTCATCGACAGCTGCTTCGAGCGCGTCCTCGGCGGGTCGTTTGGCCATGTTTGAGTTGTGCAGAGTGCTGTCACGAAAGTTGATCTGCAGCCTTGAAGCTTTGGTTGCAGAACGGAGAGAAGCTGGAGCTCGGACTCGGACCTGTTTCCGCTTGAGTCCACGATGAATTGCAGTACAACATCTCATTCATTTGTCTAACTCATGTGCATCCAGACCTATGAGGAGCCGAATGTATCAATGTCTCCGTAACAATACCAGACTGCCACATGTCTTTCCCTTGACCACTCTGATATGGCGCGTTGCTGGTGCCGTTCTACGTCAAGAATTTCTCCTCCATCTGGAACACGATCCTCCTACTCAAGGTCCGATCTCATACCATGCTGTCGAGAGGACACATGAGTTGCTAGATTGTTGGCTGCTTTGGTGATTGTACTCGATGGAAGAACCAGCATTGTCTGATCGCAAGACCGTCTTGGCAGTTGTCTTCGATCCTCGGCGTTTCCAGGATGCCACGCCAGCTGATCGACTAAGCCGCAGACTGCACGCTCGCAACACAAGACCGATACTCGATGGTGAGGTGTACTGCGGGCGCAGCAAAGGGATGACGCTGATGCCATTAGGTGAATCAAAGGACACGACGTGGGACGAAAGGCTGACATGTGAGACGGACGAGATTGCCCTGGGCAAGACCCTGAATCGAGAATAATTGGGGAATGCCGGCAGTCAGCCAATCATCGGCATCTCAGCATCATCCCGCCGCGCCTCTCTTCGCTCCACTCCCACTCCCACTTCCTCCACCACTTTCCAAGTCCCTTCTTTGCCATCGTTTTATATTCCCTTCCGCTGTTTCTTCAGTCCGCTCATTACCAGCCCACCAACGTCCACACGACCACATCGTCACTCTCGCCTACACCGGCAACGGCGGGGCTCCACAGAAACTAGAGAGAACGGTCATAAAGCGCCTCTTCGGTGCATCCGTCACCTGACAAGGTTTAGATCCAGCCAAAGCAACTGCACCCACGCGACCCTCCTGCCTCGCTCCTGTTGCTGCGAGTGGTTGCTGCACGTTGCGACAAACAGGAGAAACGCCTCGGAACTCTCCCTCACCGTCCGTATTCATATTTCTTGCATTCCACCACAGCAGACACTGCGTCCCTCCGGAGAAACAATCACATTCGCCTCCCATGTCTCCTTCCCACACCCTGACGACCTGCACGAGGACCCAGGACGTCTTCGAAGAGCCCACCACCGGCGCCTCTTCCGGCTCCTCTTTCGATATCGACTACGATCGCGCCCGCAAGAGGAGACGGCACTCCTCCTACAATCCACGCTCATGGAGTCTCGAGCGAGAAAATGCACAACTCATGGTCGACCGCTTTCTTGGCGACCTTGGCAAGAGACTCGAGATGCTGGAAACGTACGGCCATTTGAAGTTCGACGTTGGTCTCAAGACTCTGCACGAGACCCTCACTGCAGTCCACGAGCGATGCGGGAAGGTGTCCGATGATCTGATGGACGCCGGAAGGAGGAAGCATAAGGTCTTTTTGGAGACACTAGAGGCCCACTACCGTGAGGCCATGGCTCGTCGAGAGACTTTTGAGCAGAAAGTGCAAGACGGCGTCAAGATGCTGGAAACCAACCTGGCCGCTCTGGAGAAGAAGGCTTACAACATGCGAAAAGCCGGTCTAGCGGCCACTGCCCACGAGATCATGGACTCTGGTATTGCATATATGGATCGGACTTCGACCATGGCCGCGGAAATCGTCCACGAGGGTGCCGATGCAGCACGCAGGGCCAAAGAAATGATGAAGCTAAAGATCGAGGTTGCTATTGCTCACGCCCGCAAGAACGGCTCCATCACATACGAGATGCTTCCCGAGCCATGGAGAGTAAACCCCCACATCCTCAAAGGGTACCGTTTCAGCGAAACAAAGCTCGACTGTGTCCGATCTTGCTTCCAGATGTCCAACGAATTTGTCAATATCTGGTCACACGCTTTGGGACTTCTCGTTGTTCTCGCCCTCGCCTTTTACGTCTATCCCAATACACCGGCTTTCGCTTCCGCCACTAAATTCGACATTCTGATCGCGGGTTGTTTCTTCTTCGCCGCCTGCAAGTGTCTGGTCTGCAGTACCATGTGGCACACCATGAGCAGCATTTCCAACCAAACTTTGATGGAGCGCTTCGCTTGCGTCGACTACACTGGAATTTCATTCCTCGTCGCCGCTAGTATCATGACGACAGAATACACAGCTTTCTACTGCGAGCCCATCAGTCGCTGGATTTACCTTTCTTTGACGTTTGTTCTTGGAGTCGGTGGTACGATAGTACCGTGGCACCCCTGGTTCAACCGTGCCGACAACTCCTGGGCCAGAGTCGCTTTCTTCGTCTCCCTTGCTCTCACCGGATTCATCCCAATTGCTCAGCTCACATATGAGCGCGGTTGGGACGCAACTGCATATTTTTACGCACCCATCCTGAAGTCAGTCCTCGTCTACTTTGGCGGTGCTCTACTATACGCCGGCAAGCTTCCAGAGCGATTCTTCCCGGGCTGGTTCGACTATGCGGGTTGCAGCCACAATATCTGGCATTTCGCCGTCCTTGGGGGGATTCTATTTCACTACACTGCGATGCAGAGTTTCTTCAGTGACGCATTCCGACGAGCGGAAGTCGGTTGCAGCAATTACTGAAGGACGCGAATAGATGATAGATGCGCTTGGCTTCAACAACAGGCTTGGCATGCATGCATGGAAAACGAGCGTTACAGCATGCTGGGTACCACTGCCCATGATGAGGGCGTTGGACGATTGCTTTTCAAACGCGAAAGGTTTCTTTTTAGAGGCGTTTTGTGCGGCGTCTCGCGACGATACGCGTTCGAGCGACCCTAGCCAATGGAAGGAAGAAAAGGGTACAATTATTTTATACAACCCAAAACCAACCCCGGTAGATCTCTCAACCTGTCCAACCTCACAGCTCCCTCAGCCTCAAATTCATTCCATTTACCGGCTTAATAGCAATAATCCCTCCCGGCTCCACTTTCTCACTCGGATCTGCCATTTGCACATCAAATTTCAGAATCATCGCTGCGACTAGACATTTCAATTCCGCTCTAGAGAAAGCCTGGCCAATGCAGCTCCGAGGACCGTGAAGGAAGGTCATTGAACTCATTGGGCCTTTGGGATTGATGCTGGTGGTGGAGAGCCAGCGTGAGGGTTTGAAGGACTCGGCGTCTGCGCCCCAGAAGGTGCGGGAGCGGTGGATTGCCCAGGGACTCGAGAGGATGACGGTACCCTTCGGCACGAACTGACCGACGAGAGTAGAGTCCTTTTTCGCTACGCGACCTGTCATGGGAACGTTGGGGTAGAGGCGTAATTGTTCGCTTATGACGGCGTTGAGGTACGGGAGATTTTCTAAATCTGAGGCTGTCATTTGGGTGTTAGGGGTGATGGTGAGGAGTTCGGAGCGCAGGGTACGCTGAATGCTGGGGTTTATGGCGAGGAGCCAGAGGGTCCAGGTAAGGGAGCCGGAGGTTGTTTCGTGGCTAGGATGGGGTTAGCTGGCCCGAGTGATGGAAGGGGAGGGAAGGGCGAGGTTTACCCGGCGGCGAGGAAAGTAAGGAGTTGGGAGACGAGGCCTTCATCGGTGAATTGGTTGGAACGCATGAGGACTGAGAGGATGTCGATGTGTTTTTGGGATTCGGATTGCATGTCTGCGCGTTTGATGGCGATTACTGTGAGATGTAGATTAGCTCGGTTTTATGGGTTTCCTCTTGGTGTAGATGAAGACTCACGTCTCCTGCAGAGCTTTCTCAATTGGTATGCTCCATCGGTAGCTTCACGAACTCGCTCGTTGAAAGGCTGCCATCTCGCCACGATATCCGGCAGGAGCGAACTCATCAATGCGAAGACGACGATATTCCCCGGATCCTTAGGCAACATCTTCTCGTACTGCTGCGCAATCTCGTCGTCGGAATTGTATAGCGAGCTGAAATCCCTCCCGACACAAGCCAGACCGATGATATCCAGCGTGACTCGCGATGCCCATTGATTAATCTCCACGACTCCCGTGCGACTTTTCTCAGTAGGCACATGATCCAATTGATTAGCGATGACATCTGCGAATTCTTTCGCTTTGGACCAGAACAGCGGCACAAGCTCATTGATATGTTTTCCCGAGAACGCCGGCGTGACACTTTTCCTTTGCAATCGATGTTCTTGTCCTTCAGAAACAATCAATCCCCTTCCAATCATTCTTTCCAGAAGCCAGCGGTCAGCAGCGAGTTTCGCATAGTCGTACGCATTGGTGACGAGGAATTCATGCAGCGCTTCCGGGGTCGTGAGGAGGAGAGTGGGAAACCCATGAAGTGGGCCGCGGAAGAAAATGAGGCCGTCGTTGGGGACGGTATCTATCCATTCTTTGTAGGGCTCGCCGCGCGGTTTGACGAAGTTGAACAGCCAATGGCCGGTGAGGAACTTTTCACCGGGGGGCTGTGGGAGGTGGCGCAGGGGACTGGTGAAGTAGGGAAGAGTGAAAAGTCTAACGTATTGGATGTAGATATAGAATGAGGGGAGGAGGAGGAGGAGGGTTATAGTGAGGGTGAGTCTGGGTGGGTAGACGAAATAGATGAAGGCTGCGGCGACTGTAGGTATGATTGCGACGCTTAAGACGAAGGTCTTTCCCTTTGCTGAGGACATTGTTGGTGCTGTATCCGTAATGGTCGGTGGTACATGGCCAGACGTAAAGGAGGCTTTCAATCGATTTATGTTTTGCTGTTTTGCTGGTGCCTTGGGGCATGGCGTTGAAGACACGGTGGATGGGGCTGAAGGATTCAGTTGCCCCATGGAGGCAAGATGGGGACCTCGGAGTTTGACCAATTGCATCTTTCGAAGGACACGCTGGTGCAGGTACGGGAGCGAACATACCATTAAGAGCGTTGAACCCTTTAAAGAAGACCCTGTTCTGGGGTCAATATCAAGTGGCAGGAACGGCATTGTTATGTGGTCGTCGATGCTGCACTCGAATTCGCCCCGAAATTGGTGTTCAGTGTGCCCTAAATTCGTTGGACTCACATCACTGTTGACCTCAGTGCCCTAAACCTTTCGCTCTAGCCTTGGCGACATCTTTCCAATATTGCTCGGCGCTGCGTTTCCTCAGTGAAGGACCAATCCGAACCATCACGAACAGCGAAGCATTCCAGAAGAACCCGATGACAGCCACCATGATGAAAGTGTTTCGGTAGCCTAGAGCGTTCAGCCAAGGTGTAATCCTGTTGAATGATTAGCGGATTGCAACCGGAATATCTCGCTCAACGTACCCATAGTTGATAGCGAAGCTCAGCGTATTTCTGATCAATATACAAGTCGTGACCATATCGCCGCTCAACGCATGGTAGCTGCTGATGGCATATCCCAACGCTCCAGCTACGCACAGAGAGTTCGAGACCGCGAGAGCTCCTTGAGAGAATACAAGCGCAAACCAGTGGATGTGGTAGGTGACGCCGAGTCCGTAGAGCAGCATGGCAAAAGGTACCAGTATCATTGAAGCGATGAACATATAAAGAGTGTGTTCTGGCTCCGAGATGCCGTTATTTCGCCGGGCGAGTTTGATGGTGAGAATTCGGCCCATCTTGCCACAGTAGTACGCTCTGCAGATGGTCAGATCAAGCATCAAAAAGTAGGAGGTGTAACGTACCCGATGAGTCCTCCAATAATACCTGAAACGTATGCGGCTGCGACTCCAGAAGTCGAGAAGCCGTATTTCGTCGTATACACCGTTCCTGTCGTGGCGTTCTGGACACCAGACCAGACGAGTGCATTCGCGCCGTACATCAGACCTGCATAGACGATGACTGGGTATGTGAAGCCTTTGAAAGGGCCAACGAAGATGTCTAGCATGCGATTCGGACGCTTCTTGTCGATAACTCCAAGTTTCTGCCAATAGCTCTTTCGACTGTAAAGAGTGACTCCATTCTCAATGTCCGGAGGAGTAGAAATCGTGCAGAAGTGCTCCTTCGACTTCTCTCCCCGCTCTGTCGGAGCGATCTCATTGGACGCGGTCTCAGGCGTGGGTGCAAACTCCGACGCAGCGGCGTGGAATGGAGAGATTTTACGGTCGTAATTGGTCTCTACCAGGCTGTCAGCTGCATTCCTTCAAGGATTCCTCAAAGAGAAGCACAAACCTTCCATCAAGAAGAAGCAGTATATGAATGCTATTCCAATCCAGATCGCAGTCCACCAAAGAACCCATCTCCAGTCTTGGCCGTCATTAATGAAGCCAGCCAGCATTGGAGCAAGTTTGCCTGTGATTGACAACGCGAGTCCGTACCATGCGAGGTACTTCGGCCGTTCGTGTGCAAACCACTGCAGCACGTCAGTCCCGCCGATATCCCGGATACTATGAAGACTCACGATATCCGTAATCGATATTTCGCACAAGGCTTCCACAGGCGCGCCAAAGAATCCTTGCAGCACCTTATTCAAAAGATACGTGCTCCGTTTTGTACACAGGGGCGCAGTTCCCATGATAATGATGCTCGTCACCATGCTGATCAGATACGCGGGTCTCTTGCCATATTGCAAGGCCAGGGGTTGCCAGAAAATACAAGCCCAACCATATGCCAAGAACATCACTCCCGTTCCAGTATTCAGATCGTTGAGATGTAAGCCGGTGGCTTTCTCAATAGGCTTGACAACGGAGTAGACCGTGCCGGATGGGATGGCGATCATGAGCGTGTAGATCAGAACACAAGAAGTCGCGAGGAGTTTTCGTTTGAAGGTCCAGTTGCTTTCAGGATTGGAATCAGCGCGTTCTCAACATTAGGTCGCTCTACTATGGCAACCTACAGAGGATCCTCAGGATCTTCAGACGGCTTCGGATGTAAAACCACGTCTCTTTCTGAGCCCCCAGCATGCTTGTCTTTGGAGTTCCCATCAATGTCGATCAGGCGAACTGTTCCCGGCGGTAGAGATCTCTCGTCCTCCATGGCGAGCATTTGGCTTTTGAACAGTGGGAATTCAGAGCGCGGCGGAGTCAAGCAGGAATAACAAGAAAAGAATGTGAAATGAAGGGGACGGTAAGCTGAGAGCTTCGAGGCTCATGTTCTCTCGCCTATCATCTTAGTGTTTCTCGTTGAAAACCAGATATTTGATCGCTCAAAGAGTGACAAGATTACTTGGCATCTTGATTGTAACCTCGATAAGCTAGATAGGCGCAATCCGGCTCGGCGTCGGCCAAGCCTGTGTGAGACGGTGTTTCTGACTCTAGCTCTTGAGTAAGCTTATCGAAGTCACTTACCTGGTAGAGTCGCAAAAGTAGGCAAGACAACTGGAGTAGCTGGTATCGGCCCAGAGCCATATCAAGGAAGCCAAGACTGATCAAATTGTTCGTTCTCATCTCCAAGCATCACTCTCTGCATTGCGAGTATTATCGTGGGTCGTCTCTATTAAGCAGTTGCTTTCGTCTGCAGCATGAATATCTCTTTCAGCGCTTGAGGATCCATCGACGCCATGCGTTTCTGATGAATGTATCGCTGTCGCAGTGCTTGACGGCCGAAATATGCCTGCTGGATAGGCGGGGTGGCCGTTCCTTCACTCTCGCTCGCTGCTGTGGACGCCTGCTGAGCGCCTGTCATGTCCGCATTTGTTTTGGCTTCCCGCTTCCTACGCTTCTCTTCTTTTCGTTTCCGACGCTCCTCTTTCTGCGCATGCTTCTTGACCTTCAACCGTGACTTCCCTTCTTTCGCAGCCGACTTTGATGGGTTGGTCTCCACCTCAGACTTTCGTCGCTTTTTCCGCGCTTTAGCCTTGCTCTTGTCTCGAGAGTCCGCGTCTGGTGATTCTTCACTGCAAGACTCTTCATGTGCGAATGCTTGCTCCTCGGCTGTCGTAATCATGGCTTTCGATTTCCTGTTCTCTGGTTTCGAAGCGTCCTGAGAGAGCTGGCTGCTCTTACTCCTCTTTGCCAGCTGAGCGTTCGTCTCATCAAAGCCGTCGTCCGCAAGTTCGTCGACTTTCCTCTTTCGTCCTTTCCCAACCCCTGAGTCTGCTTTTGCGGCATTCTCGGCAGTCTTAGGCTGGATCTTGTCACCAACGAGGAGCCCACCGCTCACAAAATTCATGAACCCATGCTTTTGTCCCGCGTAAGCCCGCAGCTCGGCATCTCTGACCACACTTTGTTGCTTCTGCACTTCACCATCACTCTTCCCGTTGAGTCGTCCCAGGAGACCAGAGAACATGCTCAGACCAAATGTCTCTGCGTTGCCCTTGCCGACTTTCGCTCCGATACCCAGATTGTCCTCTCGCAACATGACCCGGACATGGGAGGCATTGGCAGCCGTGTAGTGCTCGCTGTGGTTTGCGTTCTCCGCGCCAAGAAAGTCGCCCTCTTTCCATCCTTGCTTGGACAACATCCTGTGGCCGAAATTGGCGGTTGATCTGGCCCATGTCGTGTTGTTCGGATCTTGCGATAGCTTGGAGCGCCTGTCGGGCGTGAGTATAATAGAACTTAGGGAATGCCATCAGCAGACTCACTTCTTGACCCCAGAGAGACCCATGGCTACGGTACGATGTGGGTTTAGAAGGTGAATGTGGAAAATACGATGCTTCGACGTGTGGAAACTTTGCCCTGCGCCCGGAAAATTCCGATTGGCGCTCATAAAATATTGATGGCTTTATTTGATCAACCCCCAGGATTGACCACGAGCCGAGCATGTCATTCTGCATGTGCCAGAGCTATTCGCCAGGATGCCTCGACAGTAGATGCAAGCACGGCAAGCTACGAAGGTACATCATCTGTCTGGCACATGCAATTGACGATGAGTTTGTACGTTCTCCCGTTGTCCCCTGAACGACAACCACTACCAAAACCCCGACTCCGGCCTCATGCTGACTGACATCTACAGCACCACGCGCGCAACGCGCCGCGATGCCCTCAACAAGCTTGCTGCGCTGTCCGCCCAGAGCGCCGCGACCCTCGACGACGACTGCGATATCAAGAAACTGTGCAATCTGGGCCGGCCTCATATCGCCCAGGAAGGAGAAATCGACGGACCCGAGGAGCAGCGCCGCCCAACCTCCTCGGTGCCCATGAGCGTAAGGGAGCTTGAGGTCCTAGTAGCATTGTGCAGAGCGGCGCCATTGGTACAGACTACAAAAGACGCGGACGCGCTGTTGCGACAGCTGGCGCCCTATGCTTCAGAGGCCCACAGGCAGGTCTTCGCGCAGACTCCCGTGCACCAGTATCTCCCTCCATGGGAGACGCTAGCCTACGACTTGACGACCGCTGTTCTGTCGCTTGGCTTGAACCATCCATCTCTAAGAGCGGAGGCCTGGGCTTGCATAGAAAACACCATTGAGGAGTTCACGGCAAGTGCGGACAAGGCCGCCTGGCTCACGTCTCTTGAAGACGGCAAGCTTCAGTTGGACATCGATGACCGGACCCTGCGTGCTATCCAGCTGACCGTGTCCCTGCTCGGGTTCTTCCACGGAATCGCCAAGTATGTGCAGGTCTGGTCCCCCGAGCAGCGAACATCGCTCTTACCCCAGATTCGCCGAATACTCTCGGAATCATTCATGGTATCGCTGGAGGGTGCACTCTCTGCTATACGTAACACCGGAATTGCGTCTGGCACCGTCAAGCAGTGGAGAAGATGGATTCGACATTACACAATCAAGGGCCAGCCACTGGGGGCCATGGTGCTCCAACAGGCATTTATGAGCATCGTCGAAGAGAGCATCCTTTCACTGCTCCCTTTCCAAGAGTCACTGCGAGGCACTGTTCTTCTGAACAGCTTGATGCAACAAAATCTCAGATTGCTCAGGGCAAACGCGCATGCTTCTGAGGGCCATGTGGGCAGTCTTACAGACATAATATCAAGCGAAATGAAGTTCCTGGAGGCAGATGCCGACTACCTGAAACTAGGATCCATCTGGAAACAGCGCCTGGCGCGCGAAGTCAAGGCCAGTGCATTACGGAGCTTTTTGGTCTGCTGCATTCTGGACGAGCAGGGTGCCAATGCCAACGCCGACGCTTTACATGCCGATGTACTGAAGGGCTGGCTCGACACTGTCACCTCTGATGTCTCTCAAATGGTTGACGAGGACTTGGCACAGACCGTGCTGAAGTGCATGACAATTCTTGCGCGATTGTCTGGATCTGTGGCATCGGACCTGACACGATCGCTACCACGCCTGCTTGTGCAAGGCAAAATGTCACCAGCGACCGCCAATGTGGCAAGTGAATGTCTGGCTAGGGTCTTGAAACATCTTTCGCAGGACGTTGTGATCAGCACTCTCTATAACCTCGGGAATGTGTTGAGCACTAGTTCTGATGCTCAGCCTAACGATAAATCCGTGTTTCTGGACGGCGCTCTGAGCAGCAAAGATCGCAATCAGTCTTTCTCAGCACAGCAGCCAGTTGGAAGTGCCATCTCGCTCGTACTTAGCAATGGCGACGACGAAGACACAGCCAATACCTACGGAACAGTCGTCCAAGCCATTGTTGCCATTGCGGTTGCTCGTAGCGAGACGCAGATGACGGCATTGGTGATATCAATGTTGGTCCAGAAAATTGGTCGAATCAATCCCGCAGTCGATGCGAAAATCATTGTTGAGATATCAGCTCTTGGCCTGTGTGGTGGTGCCAATGAACTAAAATCACTTCTGAGACTCTACGCTCGAGTGGGCAGCGACGCACTTGTGAATAACAACTCTCTGATCACGGCTGCTGTCAATGAAGCGCGCACCCGACTGGCCAGCTGGATCAGAATGGACTCACCCTTCTTCGAGATCTATCTCACACATTTGCTGGCATTCTGCGTCAGTAGTGGCGACACTACCGGCGATGGAACTGTGGACGTCGCTCTTGCTTCCAAGACTATTGCTCAATTGTTCCATCCCATGGCCGTTTTGGTGTCCAAGGATCCGGCGCGAGAGCCGGCAATTGAAGACGAGGACGAGTTGAGAAGTCTTGGTCGAGACGCCTGGTTCAATATCGTTGTACACGGCTTCACCTTGTCTTCACCCGCGACAGAGGAGTATGTTGAGGACTTACAAACGATGGCTCTGTACAGCCTTCCGCTTGTCGATGAAGCACGGGTCGACATGCCCGAAAGCAGCATTGACCTGAACCCAATTCTGCGACGTGGTGCGGGACCACAGGCCTTGGTCCAGCGAAAACAGTCTCTCATCGCAGCCTTGCCGCACTGTGAATCTGACATTCGAAGTCTGAGCTATCAAGAGTGCAACTTTTTGAATGCTGCACTGCTGGTTTCCACCTTGCGTGCGCGGGGCGGCGATTGCACGGCGGTGTTGCCCTACTTTTTAGAGAACAAAGTCAAGACGACCGCTCTGGGCAACTGCATGCTCGTAGTTGCGAGTCGCAGCGTCGAGAGGTATCTGGAAAAGTCCTTGTCCGGCCAACGACAGGATTTTGCAGCACCCCAAGTGGCCCTCCAGCTTGCGACACTCTTTGAAGGATGCTGCCATCGCATTGCCAAGGTCCAAAATGCTGCGCTCACGATGAGTGGCCGCATCGTAAGCCAGATCCCGTCCGCCTTATGTCATAAAGCATCTCTGTTTGCTCTCCTGGAATTGCTCTCTATCATGTGGAAGAGCTGCCTCGACACGGAAACTGACGAGTACACTTGGAAATCTCATTATAGCTCAGAGAAAGGCAATGTCTCTGTCGAGCTCTCGGACGACGTGAGTTTCCGCCAAACCACACTCGCCAATTTCCACCAGCATTGTCGTTCCTGGGTGGCGAGAGCCATTGACGTTGCCCCCCTGGATGTGAAAGGCCTCCTTCAAGCATATTTGGAAGATTACGAGGACGATGGCGCATACGGCCACATCGCTCTTGGGCGCTCGTTCGCTGTCGAAATGGGCTCAATGATCCCAAGCAGTGACCAGAGACTGACCAGTCTCAATCGACAGGGCAATGTGAGCGTTAACACGGCTTCCGATTTTGTGGCCCAGTACACCACGCGACAGGAATACCGCCATCTGGATGGCCAATTCAAGGTAGACGAAGAGTGGGCAGTCGTTGACTATAGTGGCAAATCTCACGATGCGCTCCTAGATGCGGAAGCGTCGGTACAAGACGAAGCCGCTGAGCTCAGGCAACTTGCGCTCCGCCTGCGAAATGGCTCGAGTGTTGCGTTTGCTGAAATCCGGGAAAGTCTCCGCAACGCTGCCGGGATCTTGAGTCGAAGCGCCTTTGACCACGTTGCTCTCATCCAGGACCTCGTTGCGATTCCCTTCATTATCTTCACAAAGCAGTCCATTAACTTGGGCATTTCACTGTGGCTCGGCGTTGTCAAGGAAAACCCGAGTTTGGAGTCTCGTGTTCTTGTCGAAGTCGCCACAGGGTGGGAAGCATCTGTACGCCGTCAGAAGGGCTTCTTTAATGACAACTACTTGCATCTCGATCCCTTCTACGTCAAAGAAGAGTTCGCGCCATCAAGCTGGGAAGCCATCAAACGACGAGAGCAGATCACCCACAACCTGATCGCGCCTCATCTCCGTCTAACCCATTTCCTGTCCAGTCACTTCAGTGCTTCGCGACTGACATCCCCCTCTGTGGAGCGGGTATACTATCGCATCATGCGCACTACGTTGCTGGCCACACAGAACACTGTAAGCCAACCATTAGCTCGAGAGGTTCACTTCCAGATCATTTTGCTTGCGCAGAAGATACTGAGATTTTCGGTGCGTCTCGAAGACGCCGAACAGTGGAGGTTCAAAGACGCAATCATCTCTGCAGGTTTATCTTGGTTCCGCACCTCGCCACGATGGTCTTTTGGCAGCAACAGGCTCCAGATCAAGGCCGAAATCAAGCTGCTCAACGATATCGGTAGCATGGTGCGCAGCTTGGGCGGCATCGGATCCAAGGCCACCAGGACACTTCCTTCCTTGCAGGCAAAACAAGAGCTGCTCTCACTTCTAATCAGCAACGAGATCGGCCGTCTCTCTGTTTGGACCACGCCATTCGCCCATGAACCGAAAGCTCTGTTGCCCGGACACCATGAAGGGACTGGACAGGAGGCAGCACTGTCGTCCCTGCTAAAGACTGCTTGGGCCGAAGACCCTTGCATCGCTGTACAACTTGCCACACGATTTCCAAAGTCGCAAAGAATCAATTCCGAAGTTCGACGACTGTTGCTGCAGCAGCCTGAGCGAGCCATACACGAGCCAGATGCTTTGTATGTCCTTCTGGGATCTGAACTACCTGCGGACGTCAAAGCTCCGCTGAAATACCTACTTTTCTGGGCTCCAATCAACCCCATGGCCGCGGTCACGTACTTTATGCCCTCGTACGGCAACCATCCATTGATAATTCAGTACGCGGTTCGTGCTCTGGAGAGCCACTCTGTGGATGTGACTTTCTTTTATGTCCCGCAGATTGTCCAGGCTCTTCGCTACGACGCTCTTGGATACGTCGAGCGCTACATTATCGAAACTGCCACATTTTCGCAGCTGTTTGCACACCAAATCATTTGGAACATGAAGGCCAATGCATATAAAGATGAGGAATCCATGGAGCCAGATCCCATGAAGCCCCAGCTGGATAAGGTCATGAACGCACTCATCGCAAGCTTCTTGCCTGAAGACAAGAGCTTTTATGAGCGGGAGTTCGATTTCTTTGGCAAGGTAACGGGAATATCTGGCACTCTCAAGCCCTTCATCAAGCGACCAAAGCCCGAGAAGAAGCAGAAAATCGAAGAAGAGTTACGCAAAATTCAAGTCGACGTCGGTGTATACCTCCCAAGTAATCCAGATGGCGTTGTGATCGGTATTGACCGCAAGTCCGGAAAGCCTCTGCAGAGTCACGCAAAAGCACCTTTCATGGCCACGTTCCGCATCCGCAAGGAAGACGGCGAGGACGAGGCCAATGAGAAAGCCATGCAGAGGCGCAGGACGTACGAGGTCTGGCAGTCAGCCATCTTCAAAGTGGGAGACGACTGTCGTCAAGATGTTCTCGCTCTGCAGATGATAGCGGCCTTCCGAGGAATCTTCAACAACGTCGGTCTCGACGTCTACGTCTTTCCGTACCGAGTGACTGCCACCGCTCCCGGATGTGGTGTCATCGATGTTCTTCCGAACTCCATCTCTCGTGACATGCTTGGCCGCGAAGCAGTCAATGGACTTTATGAATACTTCGTGTCCAAGTACGGATACGAAGACTCTATCCGCTTCCAGGAGGCCCGGAGCAACTTCATCAAAAGCATGGCAGCATACTCAATCATCTCTTACTTGCTCCAGTTCAAAGACCGACACAATGGCAACATCATGGTCGACGACGCTGGCCATATTCTGCACATCGACTTCGGATTTTGTTTCGACATTGCTCCTGGAGGTGTCAAATTCGAGCGTGCGCCGTTCAAACTCACGCCTGAGATGGTGGCTGTCATGGGAGGCTCGCCGCAGTCGCCACACTTCAAGACGTTTGAGGACTTGTGCATCAAAGCCTTCTTGGCTTCGCGACAGTATGTCGAGCAGCTGGCGCATATCGTGCAGACTATGCTGGATTCTGGTCTGCCGTGCTTCAAGCCTACGACAATTCAGCACTTCAAGGAGCGGTTCGTCCTGGAGAAGTCGGACAGAGAGGCAGCGGAGTTTGTGCGCAAGCTGGTGCATGTGTCGGAGAGGAGCTATTCGACGGTTGTGTATGATTATTTCCAGCTGCTCACGAACGGCATTCCTTACTAAGGGGTCCCGCGGCTGACAACTGGCAGACTTGGCATGTTGATGAACCAAGATCCAGGACCAAGAACGAGCTTCCAAATTCCAGTTTTCAAAGTATGCACGCAAATCGATCGACATGTCGCATTGGACACCAGATATAGAGATTATGTGGTTGAAGAAGCGGTCTGGCGTGATGAGCGCAATACATGTATCATTCCGGGCCGATGCTCGAGGTATGCATGCTACTGCAGTTACTTTGAAGATCACATGCCGCCGTGCTGCACACTTGGCCGCATACCGTAGCCTCGGAGCGATGAGATGTCGAGGTTTAAGCATATCGCTGACGTCTGACACGCTCGCCGAGGAAAAGCTTTCGCGTTGAAGGGCTTGTAGGGTTCTTGCAGACGGGGCAGACGGGCCACGCGCGTGTGGAATCTTGACTACTCTCGAGGTGAGTTTACGGGGCAATGCGGAGGCTCGGAGCAACTGCCTCTTGCAGTTACCAAGAAGTGATGTTCCGGACCTGAGGCACTAGGCGGTAAGGGCGATCTTGCGACATCTCCCTCGAGATTGGCTTTCCAGGACGACGATCGAACCTTTGCGGCGAGACGAGCACGTGGCAGGTGTGGCTGGTTGCATTTGAGATGACAATTCGACCTAGTGCTCCAGGAACGATCGGAAAGAGCGATTGTGTCTCGCTGCTGTTGGTGGAAGGCGCGGGCATCGACAAGAGAGTTGCGTCTCTGGATACATGTGAGATATGACCGATGCTTGATGACTGACTCCTTCGGCAGCAGATGTGAAGATATCCTTCGATACACCCTCGTAGTAATCGGCCCGTTCAGGCAGGTCAGAGCAGCCCTATATGCACGATGACGACGATGCAAACTCCAGCCACAACGACGGGAACGACTTGAGAAGTTCCAGGGTCTTGCGGCGCCCTCGCTTGAGCGGAGGTGAGGCCGGTGTCACACTCCATCTCTCTCTTCGCTGTGAAGGCTTAGAGGAACAGCGTCATCTGTGTGCGCGGACGCTGTCTCCCATGAGTTCGAGAAGACGCTCGCGCATGCTCGGTCGGGCTGCTCTGAATGTCGTGAAGCTGTTGCACATGAACAACGTCTGTCTGGCTCGACCGCGGATATCATCGCGAATCTCCATCGTACGAAAGAGCCACGGCGTCCGATCCGATGCCGATCTCAAGAGCCGCCTGCTAGTCGTAGAATATGTGCTTGTGAAGAAAACTTGGACGTCGTTTACCGTCGTTCGGTGGTTCCGTCGTTCCCATGCAGACGGTACCGTGCGTGAGCTTTTCTTCTCCGTCGTCCAAGGGACCATACATAGGCACACCACGTTGCTCTTATTACACAATGCTGTCGTTCCGAACATCATACGTTATCAATGAGGAGATATTTGCAAACGAGGTGCCTCTAGTCACGTTGCTGTTACCACTGCTGCTTGCTTGCAACTTTCGCGGACTCCGTGGTTGTCGAGAACGCCACAGCCACGCACACCCCCGCCACAAGGTTCATATCCTTGCAAAGCTGCCGGGACTGCTTTCGACGCTTCTGTTTGGAATGCCCTTCTCCGCCCCTGATTCGTCTTTCACGGCAACGGCGACACGTAAACCTCACCTCGTCCACCCGAGATAAACCCTACAAACCCAATGGCCCCGGCTTCGTGGTGCTCGTAACGCCTAGCGCGGTGGCAATATCTCTCCACTTTCCCCTCTCATCACGGCAGAGCCAGGATAGACGAACGACCACCAACAGCAGCAATCAAAACCAAGGCATCATCGCACGCAAGCCATGTGTAACAGAGTGCGCCGCGGTGGCGAGGCGGATCGGACATTGCATGCACTAGACGCACTGGTGCGTAGCGCAATATGGAAGGTCCCACCACGCCGCCCTGCTCCGACTTGAGCTGGCCCTCTGCGCAGATGCAAGAGGCTCATGCTCGTCAGCCAGTAGTAGTCTGGAAGCAATAGAGAGAGATTCTACCCCTGCGCCGGTATGGCAAATAGCCTCAGGCTGTTCCAAGCTTCCAAGGTAGTCTCCCCAGCATCTTGGGTCTGCGGTACGTCGCCTGGCGCTATGCGGGCTCGCGGTTTGGTGGCGTAGATGCGCCCAACAGTCCCCAAAGAATCGTTCGTCGTCATGCCTATCTATTTCTGCTGCGTTCTTGCTGGTAGCGGATGTGGCTGCATTGGCTGAGTGGCTGGTCGCCGCCGGGTATGTTCGTCTGTTCATCTCATTCGACGGCGAGCCGCAGACGATGATTAACGACAACGACGAGACTAACTAACTACCGTACGGCTAGCAATCGACGACCACGACGGCTATGATACGACTACCACCACGTCTGCCACCACGATTCCGAAGCCGCTCAACTTACCAGGTCAATGATACCGTCATGTGCGCCGTCCTCGCTCGGCCGTCCTTCGTCCTTGCCTCATGGATGTACCCGCCTGCGGTGGCTCGGCAGCTGTTCCGTGCTCTAGACTGCAGGTGCAGGGCGAGCAAGGAAGGCAGTAGACGAGGTGGAGCAGGCAGGAGCGATGGCCGTCGGGAGCTCCATCCATCCATCCAATACGTGAATTCCCAGTCCTGTGTCTGCCGATTACCTACCTTAGCCTACCTGCGCCTCTCGTCCCTTCAATCTTTCTCTAGGATCGGCAGCATCTAGCCTTCCCACTGGCCCGTTACACAGCAGCCCGCCTTCTGTACAGTAGTGCTAGTGCACGAGTGCCATCTTTCTTTAAGGCTTGCTGTTCTGCTGCATTGTTGTTATTCGTTCAACTGCCTTGCCGCTTTCCACGACTGCACTTTCCTACTATCATCACTGCTTAGCTTTTGCAACGGCTGCCCGCATGTTTCCCCCCGAACGCTAGTTATTGATAATGTCCGGCCGTGACCCCAGTTCCTCCCACCAGGACGTCGACGATTCATCTACCACCAGCCCACCCTACCCGCAGCCTCAGCAGCAACAGCAGAGGTATGTCAAATCACGCTCAACAGCCGCATCTGACCCGTGGTAGTGCGCCGTTTCAGTCGCAGTTGGAATATCTGGTCCAATCGCAGCAACATCCATCTCAGCAGAATATCGGCCAGTATGCCCATCAACAGACCTTCGACATGGCAGCCATGGCCTGCGCCCTACCACAGGGAGGCCAGCCTTCGATGAGCGGACGTTCGTATGGAAGTCAAGATCCCGCATCAGGACTTACTTCCCCGAATCAATTTCAGCCGCCACCCCCTATGTACGCTTCAGCACAACGACCACAGTTCGCCGATCCTACCATTCTAGCGAGAGCACAACAACAGCAGATGATGGGAGCGCAGTACGGAGGCGCAAGTCCGATTCAGAGGCAGCAAGGCTTCCCGATGCCCGGGCAGATGCAGTATTCACCCGTTGACCCTTATGGCTACGGAATCAGTCCTGTACAGTTCTCTCCCATCGATCCCAGGTTCGCCCAGCAGCAATTCATGATGCCAGCTGGGATGTCAGCGGATATGAGTAAGTCTGGGTTTGTTGAAATAAAAACCATGAACTGATTGATCTTACAGATCAATTCATTCGACGAGGTTCCACTGCAGATTCCGCACCGATCCCTAACTTTCCTCGTGGACCGCCGCGTAAACCGAAACAGTCTGGACATGCGCTGTGGGTTGGCAACTTACCTCCATCCGCAATGGTCATGGATTTGAAGGACCATTTCTCCCGCGATGCGACCAACGATATCGAGAGCGTGTTCTTAATCGCAAAGAGCAACTGCGCGTTTGTAAACTACCGCACGGAGGCAGCGTGCGTCGCTGCCATGACTCGATTCCACGATTCGCGCTTTCACGGAGTACGATTGGTCTGCAGATTACGAAGGGGCACAACGTCGACATCTGCTACGCAAACTTCCGAGTCATCAGAGCCTCACTCTGCCGAGTCCTCACTTTCACCACCGCCTGCCACGCGAGAAGAAAGCGAACCTGTGAGTCCGACAATTGCGCGAAGCTCGTCTGAACCAGCCACAGAGTCGACTGCACCACCCACTCCGACACCAGGCGAAAAGGTCCCAGAGAAGTATTTCATTGTCAAGAGTCTTACGGCACAAGACCTAGAAGCGAGTGTAAGGAATGGGATTTGGGCAACGCAGTCCCACAACGAAAACTCGTTGAATCGCGCATACGAGCAAGCAGAGAATGTCTATTTGATCTTCTCAGCCAACAAGTCAGGAGAATATTTTGGATATGCACGCATGGCCTCTGCTATTTCCGGTGAGCCTGTAAGTCTCTCCTCGGCTCCAGCCTCAGAAGAAGCACCTGCGGACCCAGCAGGAGCTCCTCAGTCCATTCCAACACCTGCGACCGCGACGGCGCCCAAAGGGCGTATCATTGACGACTCGGCGCGCGGGACCATATTCTGGGAGGCAGACCACGTGGAGGACGAGGAAGGGTCGCCCGACAAAGCCAGCGGCACCTCAGGGCAGAACTGGGGCAAGCAGTTCCAGATTGAATGGATGTCCACGAACCGACTGCCATTCTACAGGACCAGAGGTCTCCGGAACCCCTGGAACGCGAATCGAGAGGTGAAGATTGCACGCGACGGCACGGAGTTGGAGCCTAGCGTTGGCAGACGGCTCGTGCAAATGTTCCACCGTCCGTCACCCGGCCCATCTGGCGGCCCAACTGTTCCCCCACAAGCCGGATTGCCATATCGATGATTATGAAGAGTTGGAATGATACTACTCGAGGAACCTTGGATAGTGAAGTTTCTCCCAGGATGGAGAGGCATTTTGCCGTTGGGCTCGTGCACACGCAGGCTCGTATCAAATCGCATTGCATAGCGAGGGAGTTTTGCCGACATCGTCACTATTTGGATCAGGAGCTGGACGCCGGGCAGCGTTGGGCAGCATCAGCCTGAGCGGACGATAAGTCGGTTCGTTGTTGAGCATGGGTTGGGTCGCATTCGGTTGTTCCACGCATAGCGCCTAGAAGCATCATGCTGTAATAACGGCCGCGACGGAGAAGTCCTGTCTGCACGACGGTCAACGCGGCCCTTTTGAACAAGGTGGCAACATATTCAAAAGCATCATTCTTCGTTCATCTTGTCCCACATTGACTGTACCCATATTGATTGGCAGATGTGTGATGCAACGAACTTATCTTGTAGTCTGGACGAGCACACGAGACACCGTTGCATGATCTCGTGCCGAGACCATTCTGCAGACCCAGAAGGTGTCACGAGACCGAACAAGGCTAATTGAACAAGGGTATATGTTTAAATCTATGTCACGTAGAAATCCCGACAGCCAGGACAGCGGACTTTGAGCAAGAGATGCGTCGTATTGATGGAACTTCGAGGTCTTCTTCGCTCGTTCCTGGGAGACGCTCTTGCTCGTAATTACTTCGTACAATAAATTAGATTGGCTGAAGGGGAAAAGGACGGTTGACAATTTCGGGCTTTGCTGGATAGAAAGTTGGCTAGGGAAGCGTTCACTTGGAACTGGGCTATACCGGATTGGAAAAGTGTGGCGGTGCAGAGTGTCTTTTAAGCGTTGGTAAAGGTTTAGCGCAAGCGACGAGGCTCTTCTTTTTTCCCATGTTTCACAATCCGGGATTTTTCTCCGTCGAGCATGTGAGAGACATCTTTGCATTTTTCCATCTACAGCAGCATCGGCATTTTTCACCGTCTCTTTTCTTGAGTACCGCGGTACTCTCCTGCAGTGGTGACGATCCGCCAAATTCCGGGCGCGCTCGGTACGAGCCAGGATTTTAACGGTGTGTTCGGGACTGGACTCTGTGAAATTGATGGTGCGAATTAGCATTCTGTGCCTCTTGGGATGATCTTTTTTAGCTGCTTTTTGACCAGCAGCGAAAGAGCAGCGAGCAGCGAGGCTACGGCAGCTACCGAATGGGGCATGTACCGAGCGAATGAGACGATGGGTGGTCGAGTCTTGACGCCATCGCCATGGTTGCTCCGGGTCCCAAGATCTTTAGTCGTTTCGCGATTTGGAAGCAGAAGGCCATCTACCGCGGACATCAGCCGATGTGGACGACTCGTTCTTGGGAAGACAGATGGACTTACGGATGTACCTCCTTGGCATCTCCCTTCCGTTTCCTTCAGTCCGCCAGAGCCTTGAGACGACCGGCCACGGCGAACTGGACCTGTTCGAGGGTGCGTTTGTGCCAGTCGTTGACTTCTCCCTGGTGTCGGACGAGCTCGGCTTCGAGTTCTCGCTTCTTAGATAGGAGCGCACGCAGACGATCGATTTTTGGCTTCCGGATTCCTTCACTGCGATGGCGAGTCAGGAGGAGGAGAAAGAGGATGAATACACATATATGCTTACATGCTGGCTCTGTGGTTGCGGCGGCATTCGTCCATCTTCTGCTGGGCTTTTGCCAGACGCTGCTTGCGATGGGCTTCGATCTCTTGCTCTCGCTGGGTACGACGTGCTTTGGCCTGCGAGATGCAGGGTCAGCGGGCTGTGTGCAAGGTGTGGTGTCTGGGGAGAAGACATACTTGCTCCTGCTGCTTGCGAACGACGTTCTCGATGGTCTTGTGGGAGACGCTTTGCGAGGCCTTCTGGCTCTGGGTTAGTTCATCGTCGCTATCCGCATCCGAGTCGACGTGCTTCGGTGGCGGCTTGCTCTGCTTCTTGGCTCTTGTCTGCGCCATCGCGATGTCGCTGTCTGTCCTTTTCCCTGCTTGCCGATGTGGTATCTCTGGGTTTGGACTGTGATGGTGATTGTGAATGTTGAAGCGAAGGCATTGGCCAATCAGAAGGCAGGCGCGTCCCCAGCTTCTCTATCGCGCTTTCTTTCACGTGTCTGCCAAGCCGTTGGAGAAACGCGGCAGTGACCTCACCTCGCCCCAGCCATGAATTGTGACTGTCGATATTCCTTGATTTTCCTGCTATCCCATTTTCATCTCTTAAATACTCGCATATCATATCATCCTGTGTGTTAACAACGTGGTGAAATATTTGTTTCTTCCGCCCCTGCACGGAAACGCCACTGCGGGAACAGCCTCGCCGGGAACCCTGAATGGCACACGATCCTGGTTCAAGCTGCGATACGAACCGAAGGCGCTTGCGACTGCTGGCTGGCGACTTCCTCTCTGCGCAGCCTCTCCTGACTACCTTCACGCGCCTGAGCACTCACCACCTGGCTACATCCTCCTTTGCAGCCCGTTCTTGGATTCAACGACCACCTACGTCTACTATGAAAACCTGGTAACGCACTTCCACTCGCCGGCAAACCACACAACTTTCCATCCCCTCGTTTGTATGCTGGAAACCGGGCAGTCCGTGACACCTTTGGATCGCAATACATTCAACTTCAGTCGCATTTGACACCTATACCTGGGAAGACTCCTTCAGCCGCCCGCCATGAGCACCTTTGCCAATTCCTTCTGGTCTTCGGACTACGCAGGAGGTCAGTCAGCCAGCCAGCCTCTCCGAGGCAGCGTCACACAATATCCAGTGATCCGCTAACTGTTCGTAGGTCTCGGCGTACTTTTCGCCAAATTGCAACAGGGCGTGCAAGAGAATGATCAGATGCTCACGATCGCGCAGATGCGCGCAGAGGCAGAAGACACCTATGGACAAAAGCTTGGCGAAATAGACACTGCTACGAATAGGATAGACGGAGGCTTCCAGCGAGATGATGGAGCTAGCCTGAAGAAGGTAGGATCCCCTCTGACGTGGTCATTGAACAAGCGTTGACACTGGGCAGGCGTACGAAGGTGTTCGCTCAGAGATGGGCGAAGCCTCGCGAAACCACCGCAAAATTGCATCGAATATTCGCGAGCTGGTAGTCAATCCTTTCGGCAGGTGGTGCGACCAGCACGCCGCACGTGTACAGAACAGCCAGGATGATCTACAGGGCCGTATCAAGGCACATGACCGACAGGCGGAGACCGTACGACAGTACCGAAGTGCATACTACAACAAATGCAGAAGAGTTGAGGATCTGGACGAAGAGGAAAAGCTTGCATTTCAAGATCCAAACTCGAGCGCAGCGACTGGCTCGCCAAAACCTGGTCCCACGAGCGTGCCGAGCATCAAAGTGGATGAGGAGGAGCCAGAGCCGGAACCTATAGACATTGGTGACGAGACATACCAGCCGGAGCAGATCAAGAAGATCCTGACGCATATACTTGACACCATTCGGCTTGGTGAGCTCAAGGTGCCCATCATTGGCACGTACCAAAATGTGACTACTGGAGCCGAGATCACAGAGTACATCCAGAAGCATTTGGGCGCCACCAGTGTCGCTTATGCGGAGCGCA
The DNA here is from genome assembly GCA_002785995.1 of Mycosphaerelloides madeirae. Classification (NCBI taxonomy): domain Eukaryota; kingdom Fungi; phylum Ascomycota; class Dothideomycetes; order Mycosphaerellales; family Mycosphaerellaceae; genus Mycosphaerelloides; species Mycosphaerelloides madeirae. The sequence continues at coordinate 270,634 of NHNV01000016.1, read as the reverse complement.
TCGGGCAAGACCTCATAGGACATGGATTTCTCCGTCTGGTGGGTAATATGGGCAGCACATTTGCAAACAGCAGCCGGATGAGCTACCAGTGGCGGCCAAAGGTGTTCCAGATTACTGGCATCCCGGAGAAGCGGCCGAATCTACTCAATCGCACTTCGACCATTATGTCTACTGGCTCAGACGGTTCGATTCCAGGCAGTCCCGTGATCGGAGATCGTGTCAGCGAATACCTTGGGGGCTGGAACCCACTCAACAACGCACATCCGAACGAGACACCTGCGGAAAAACTGCGGAGAGAGGCGCGTGAAGCTGATGAGCGCTACAAGGCTGCCGTGAAGAAGCTGGATGGTCTTCGCTGCAGTCTGGAAGAGGCCATGATCGACCATATGAAATTTATGGAGCGTTGTGAATTGGACAGATTGAAGGCCATCAAGAGCGTTATCCTGGACTTCAGTGGCGCCATCAGCAATGTCATCCCATCTCTACAATCCACCGTGGATAACATGATGCTGTTCCAAGAGACTGTGCAGCCACTGGGTGATTTGAGATACATGCTGGAGAATTACCGAACCGGCCAGTTCCTGCCAAAAGTTACGGTCTACGAAAACTACTACAACAACAATGACGAGCAGACCTTCGGCGTTGACATTGAGGCCCGAGCGAGGAGCGACAGAAAGCGAGTACCGCTGGTCATTACGACGATCTTGACCTTCCTCGACTCGCACTATCCTGACCTTGAAGGCGACGAGGCACGGCGCAGTATATGGGTTGTGGATGTGCCACTCGCAGCCACACACCATCTCCGGAGCCAGGTCAACACTGGCAAGGTTGTCCCGCCTCAATTATTGGAGAAGTACGAAGTCCCGATTGTGGCAGCCGTCCTCAAGCTGTACTTGCTCGAGCTCCCAGACAGCCTTGTGAGCTCTCACGTCTACGAAATCATCAAGACCATCTACACGACCACATCGCAAACCACCTCGGAAGCGGCGCGTATACAGGTGATCCAGTCGACACTGGGACAATTGAGACTGGCGAACATCGCTACACTCGATGCTCTTATCACGCACTTTACTAGGTTGATTGAGCTCACCAGCGCAGACGAGGCGTACGTTGCGAAGCTGGCAACCGTGTTGGCACCCTGCATCATGCGCCCAAAGCAGGAAACGGGATTAAGCATGAACGAGAAGTACAATGTTCGATTGCTCAGGGACCTGTTTGCTCATAAGGACGCCATCTTTGGAGAACTGAAGCGCCAGTCCTCGCTGACCCACACGGCTTCTGGATCAACCCGAGCTACACGCGCGGTCAGCACAGACGAGTCGAAGCGGCGAGAGCATATGGAGGAACGGCAGCGTGCAATTGCTGCTGCACAACAAGCCAACAATGCCGGCGGCACAAGAAGTCGGGCCAACAGTCCCGAGCCCGGCTCCAGAACCCCCTTAGCAGACAATGGCCATCGTAGAGACCGCAGCAGAGGGCCTGTGACCAGATTCCCTGTCAACACCACTGCTGCACAGAATGCGGGTAGGGTTATGTCGCCAACGACATCGGTCACCTCGAGCCACCGCGACAGCTTGAGTATCCCACAGAGCCCGCCAGGTGGCAGGCAAAACCCGCCGACGCCGCCGAAAGACGAGAAGCCCAACGGATCCTTTCATCAGCCTCCGCCCCGTGAACAAGATGGAGACGTCAAGGGTCGAGAGCGCAGTGCAACGGAAGCCCAAAAAGCCGGAGGAGCAAAGATGTCCGCGTCTATAAACTCGCCCTCGGACTTCATAAGCCACGGTCACTTCTATTCCAGCTCTATGGATTCGACACCCGGAGTAAAGTCATCGGCACCGACTTCCGATCCATCCAATACGGCTAGCAGTATCAAACCACCCGCGTCGAGATACAAGATCATGAATGCGGAGGAGGTCCAGTCCCCTGTTGACTCGACAATCTCTGACGGCACGCCAACGAAGAAGGATAGTTTCACTCGTCGCGCATATCCCCGACGAGGTACCGCTGGTGGACTCAATCGACAGAGTGCTGCAAGTAGCGACTCTAACACTGCCGATACTGCCGCGAAGCACGAGAGTATTGGTGTACAGCTCGAGGACAAGCCGATGGACTTCGATTAGGAGTGGAACCCTAGCGAGCTTGATCATTCGATGATTCGGTTTCCGGCCAGAACGAGTTCGAAAACGCCCATCTGAGGTGTCTGTACAGGTTTGAGCGAAGGCGTGCCGCGGCGTTTGAATGGGCGTGATGAAGACTGCATGTGCCTTTGTGTATGTGTAGATATATATTGTTGTTCGTGGAGGAGCTTTGCTTCATGGGTGGTGGATATCCTCGAGGGCCCAGTGACTACGAAGATAGTCAGGGACGACTCCTGCTGAACCTCCAATTTGGTCGTTTCTTCCCCAGTCAAAGAACGTGAGGCCGATGTGGCGAGTGCAGCTGTAGACACCGAAGTAGAGGACTATGTCGACGGAGCTGCTGAGTGCTAGGGCGAGGCCGAGGCGGGAGAGGTAGGATCCCAGCGAGAGCCAGGCAGAAACGTCGATTGGGGAGCGGATGACCGTCGCCAGAGGACCGCCTCCGAAGGGTCTGTATAGCCGCGATGACGCTTTGACTGCTCGCCGCGTCTTTGCTGTCAGTGGAGAAGACATGTATGTCGCCGCAATGGTCCGGAGCATCAGACTCTCCAGTGGCAGGACTACAATGTGCGAGTAGAGCTTATCGATGGCTTGCGCAAGATGCTGTGCAGGCATATGCGCGAGGTGCGTTGACCGGTAGATCTCCTGCCTGGGCACATACTGGCCGCGCACTATAGGAGGTCTGGTCATCAGCGTCGTGTTTTCTTCGTGCGCCGGATAACCGCGACTAGTCTGTTCTTCGAAGATCTTCCAGCCGCACCAGCGCAGAAAGTGTGAGCGAATCTGATAGCCTTTCTGAAGCATCCAGCCAAAAGGGTCGGTTTCCAAGTCGCGCTTGGCTTGTTTGTAGTCGTCTTCAGGGTGAGCGTTGATGTGGGGATAGCGGTAAGAGGTGAAAAAAGAGAAGATGGGCTCGTCTTCGTTTTCCTCGTCGAAGTGGAAGAGTTTGTGGAAGAGGAGGAGGCTGGCGGGTGATGAGAGCGTGCGGATGAGAGCGAAGCCGATGAGAGGTTTCCAGCCGAAGGAGTGGAAGGAGTCTGGGTTTCCAGGGAGGCAGAATTTCAGGGGCGGGAACAGTGGGAGAGGTGGAGCGAGGCTCAAGCGTTGGGCAAAGGCGTGGTATTCGATTGGGAGGAGGACCACGTCGATTGCGAAGAGCAGTGCTTCGAAGGCCATGCTAAGGCCGTAGTAGAGATCTGCCGTCGTCTTGTGGGGTAGACGCCATTTCTTCACCAATTTCTGTAGCACGTTCGTGATATATTCAGCTCCGATAGTCAGAGGTATCCGAACGAGCGCATGTGCAACGATATCTCCCATGGCCGGGCAAAGAGTCGCAAGAGAGACTCTGAAGCCGCCCGACCATATCGCCGTCCATTCCGAGAGTAAGATATTCACCATCGGCCTGGTTGGATCATAGAGGCCGATTTGGATGCGGTGCACAAAGGCTTCCACCCAGGCACGCGAAAGGTAGCGGATAGGCGTCAGCACGAAGTCTAGCAATTCGCCACGTTCGTGCTCCGCAGCGAGAAAGGTCGATCTGCTCTCACCGGCATACCGCTGGCGGAGCTCGTTCACCCGATCGGAATGGTCCTTTCGCTCCACGACACCGACCAGCTCCAAGGCTTCGTTCTGGGCTGCTCTCATTTCGGCGTTGAATTGGTCGATGGACGGGTTGAAAGGGCGACCTTTGGCGTCGTATCTTTGCACGTAGATTCCCGGCCTCTCATCTTCGACTTGGTCATGAGTGTCTGGGTCTTGTTGGGTTTGACGTGGTGGCACATCTAGGTCATTGTTGTCGTTGACATGCTCGAAGGCAGAGCGGCCTAGTGCCAGACGCGTGAGGAATTGTTGCCGGCCCATAGTGAGTATACTTCGTGTCAAGCCACAAGGCCCGGCTGGACCGTTTCAAACAGATCACCCTGAGCTGATATGTACAGGCGAAGTCATGTGTGAGTTTGGGTGATGGAGAAGAGGTCAACTGTGGGTGGACCAAGCGACGAAGAGCGAGGCCGGCAAGCCCGAAATATCCCCGCTAAGTCCGAGTGCTTTGGGAAGTCGAACTTTTTCTGAAGCTCGACTGCATACGACCGTCACTTGTCATTTGCCATGTCGTCCTTCTTCACGCTTCCCGCCTCGCAGAAGAAGCGGAAGCGGTCGCAAGGCGACTCTGCTCCTCGAGCTCAACAAAAGCGAGATCCTAAACCACGACGCACCCGAGACGAATCCATCTCTGGCAGCGACGATTCCGACGAAGATAGACGTTCACGACCGGACGAAGATGAGGACGAGGACGAGGAGTCAGAAGATGACTTCGAGGGAGAAGATCCAGCGTCGAAGCGTATTCGACTGGCCGAACGATACCTGGCGAACACCGAGAAAGAGGTGCTGGAAGATGTGGGCTTCGATGCAGCAGATGTCGACGCAGAGAATTTGCGCCGGCGCATGGGGGATAGACTGAAGGAAGACACCGCAGAGACGAGGGGGAAGCTCTATCGATGGATTGCGAGAGAGTTTGACTGGAGTAGAGCAGCGCGCGCGCAATTCAGATGGCATCAAAAGTCACTCACAGGCGTCGCCATCTCGGGCAGGCTTGCATACACAGTTGGTAAAGATGCAGTGCTTGTCAAATGGCGGTTGCCAGAGCCTCTAGTAGAAGGAGACGAGGAGAAATATCCACGACCCAGCAGAAAGCCACAGAGAGTATTGACCTCCAGGGCTTTTGGCAAGAACACGAACAGCAAGAATGCGGAACAGCATACAAAGGAGATATTATGCGTAGCGGCTTCTCAAGATGGGAAGTTTGTTGCAACGGGAGGTGCAGACAAGAAGATGATCGTCTGGGACGCAGAGACTTTGAAGCCGCTCAAGGTGTTTCCACACCATCGAGATTCCGTTGTCAGCTTGGGATTTCGAAGAGGCACGAATCAGCTCTTCACTGCCAGCAAGGATCGCACGGTCAAGATATGGTCTCTTGACGAATTGGCGTATGTGGAAACGTTGTTTGGTCACCAGGATGAAGTCGTCGATGTCGACGCTTTGGTGCAGGAAAAATGTGTCAGTGTGGGCGCTCGAGATCGCACGGCAAGGCTTTGGAAGGTTGTCGAAGAAAGTCAGCTTGTCTTTCGCGGAGGAGGAGCGGCGAAATCGAAGCTCAAAAGTGCAGATACGGACAGCGGCGTGGACATACCTCAAGGCGATCTTCCACACGAAGGCTCTACGGATCGCATTGCCTGCATCGACGAGGAAACCTTCATTACGGGCTCAGACAACGGATCTCTCTCACTGTGGAATATAAACAAGAAGAAGGCTGTGCACGTCTACCCACTCGCACATGGCATGGATCCCCCCTTACCACTGCAGGAAGTTAGTGCGGAGATCGAGCCCTCCGAAGCAGCTCGCACAAAACCAACTCCGCGATGGATCACAGCATTGAAGTCAATACCATTCTCGGACATCTTCATCAGTGGAAGTTGGGACGGTTATGTGCGCGTCTGGAAGGTCAGCTCTGACAAACGAAGGATCGAGGCTGTGGGTTGCCTTGGATCAACGGACCAGGCTGTGAGCGAACTTTTCAGCCGGACGGAGCTGACAGTAGGTGTCCCACTGCCGGTCGTGAACGGTACAACTCAAGAGACACGCAACGATCCCGGACGCACTGAGGGAGTCATTAACGACTTGGCTATCATAGACAAGGGAGACAGAGCGAAGGACGGCATCATCGTGGTGGCAGCTGTAGGCACTCAGCATAAGTTGGGAAGGTGGAAGGAGCTGAAGCACGCAAAGAACTGTGCATTCTTCTTTGAAGTACCACGGAAAGCTGGGAGCCTGGACGCTGACAGCAGCACGCTTGACAACGATCCCGTCGACGGAGCTGAGGACGTCGGCGAATTCGCAGGCTTTGACTGAGCGCTCATATTGCCTGACACATACTGTACAACTAGAGCTTCTACTTCGGATGTGGCCACGAGAACCGAATGTTGTCATCCTCGATCCCCTTCTGCACAATCCCAATCCCGCCGTTCTTAATCAACCATTCCAGCCTGTGATCCCGATACTCCCGTCGACGTCCTCCATGTGGCTTCCAAGTACTCGGTCCCATCGAAGCCATCATCTGCGCCGCCTCCGCCATCTCCGCAAACGTCTCCTTGATAAAAGGCAAATCGCTAATCCTTGCATGCCATTTCTGCAGTGGCGAGCCCGCCGGAGGTCCATAGCCGTAGTGTACGCTTCTATTGAACACCGGAGCGACCGCGATATCCGCGTAGCCTGGCGTAGAGCCGCTGAAGAAGTCTTTCGATCCGAGTTTGGTCGCCAGCCACGTGTGGATTTGTTGCGTTTGCTCTTGAGCGTTGGCGAGTAGGCGCTTGGCCTCGTCGCCTGTTGCGCGCTCGAACCAGTTGATTTCGCCTACGGCCCAATTTAGCCCTTCGTAGTGTGTGCCGCAAACATCATCGAGCATTCTCGCCTCAGCGCGATCCTTGGGATCCTTGGGGAGAAGAGCCGGTTCAGGGTACTTGTCTTCCAAGTACATCACAATCGTGGTGGAATCAAAAACCTTAAAATCGCCATCGATGAGGGCAGGGACTTCCATGCGAGGATTCGCGGAAGAGAGGCCCTCGTTCGACTCTCCAGAGCCGAGATTTTGCGGCGTTTCTTTGGTGAAGAGAATGTTTTTGAAGCGTAGGGCCATTCGCACTTTTTGCGCGTAGCTGGAGACCGGGTGGTCATAGAGGAAGAGTTGGGGGGAAGACATGGCTGCGGGTGGGTGTTCTTGTCGGGCTTTGGGGTTTGTGTCGATGCCTCGCATTGTTGTAGAAAGAGGAGAGATATTTATGTGTATTCGGGAACGACTGTGAGGGCTCCGAAGATCGCTGGCTGATGTCAACTTCCAACTCAATGTCTACAGCTACCCCACTCGGTCATGTTCGTACTGTATCCGAGTTCTGCCCGGTTCCTGGAAAGGAGATGTCAGAATGTGGGACTTATCATACATGCCATCTAGAGGAAGCACATTTATAATGTCACCTGCAGGATTGGAATGCGCTCGGGGGACATAGCCGGTCAAAGGTGTCGAACAGAGAGGCTAGCCTTCGACAACGTCTGCCAAGTTTAGTCTGCTGAAGCCGGCGATTTTCCTGCAGACTTGCTCGACCGCGATGAGAAGAAGATAAGCGTAGTCAAGAGATTTCGTTATTTCGGCTCAGGTGAAGCCTGGGAACACAAAGTCAGGCAAACTGGACGGAACAGCGTCTCAAGAATGATCCTCCGAAGCGAGAGCTGTATTCGATGGCGGTGGCATGGACGATCCTCTAAAAGCTGAGCATGGTGAAGTGAACCACTTCTCGTGTGGTTGCCCTCCAGAAAAATCTCATGGAGAAAGAGCTGTCTTTGATGGCAGAGGCAAAGTCCGTCATCATATCCTCGAGAACGGCTTGAGTGAGCCAACTTTTGGTCTGGTCGCTCTCGAAAACAATCTACCCGAGAGAGGGCTGTCTTCCACGGCAGCGGTGTGGACTATCCTTGAGAACTTGAGATTCGCAGAAACAAACCAACTTTTGGCCTGGTTGCTCTCAAGAAGAAGTTCTCGGAGAGACAGCTGTATTCGATGATAGCGGCATGGCTTGTCGTCGAGAGGTTGAGAACAGCGAAAGTGAAACAACTTTTGGTGTGGTTGCTGCCTCAGGCATCAGATCCCATTCACTTTGCGCTCGTTCCGCATGTGAATATGATCTGTGCGCGCGCTCGGCGTTTGCTGGCGCTAAGCCGATGCGTTATCACACGGCAATCCATCTCAGCAACATCAAACATAACCATGCCATTGCCAACCTGCCCGCCAGCACCACCTTTCACACTGCCGCCGAGCGCCACCCACGTAGAAAACTCACCTAGCGTACTACTGACATGGCGGAGCAGGGTCACCCGCCCAATGGCGGCGACGTGCACTGGCTACACCACACGCCAGCCGACTTCTATCAATCGTATAGCGGCTCCACTACTCTCCTTCCTCGCAGACATGGAGTTCTGCACCTCCGCACCTGGTGTGAGTAGTCCCTCCCTTAATCCCCATATTGAGAGCTTCAGGCTAATGCTGGCGAGTCTTCGTCGGCGGTAACTTCCAGCTCCTCCAGGGCAAGCACACCGAGCTCAAAGGATTCCTGCTCTTCAAGCCGAGCACGCCGAAGTGCACCATCGAATTCTACACCAACGCAGAGGGAGAGCTTCGTACATCGATGTCGAGACCTGAACGCAGAATCCTAGACCTCGTCCTCGACATCATCCAGCCAGGTATTACAGATGGGACGTGGCAGAACTTGCAATTCTTGGACCTTGCGCATGATGGCAGCGATCCTCTCATCTTAGATCGTATGGAGGGAAATATGGAAATCATTCTCTTCGTCAACCTGTCGCTGGAGCCGAGTCGTCTGCCTCGATTAGGAAACGTGTTGATGACGAAGCCCGATGAGAAGTAGACGGCAGAACAGTGGCGTGTCTCGCAGTGGAAACTTAGCCATCCCCAGGTGTCGCGTCAGCTTACGCATGGCAAGCACTGGCATGATGTGGCCAGAAGTATCTGGACGGCGCCTCCGCTCGTCTCAAAGCCCGCCGAAAGGTCATCGTTATCACAAAGCTGAGAGAGCAAGATGTCGCCAAGTACTGCGAGAATGCCATGTCTGCTATCCTTGCCGCAAGAGACAGAGAATCCAACAGCACGATGAAAGCGAAGTCCGGATTCTTGGCCATCAAGAAGGGTAACTTGCGCGTGTTTGTGTTCCTCGCACCAGGTTCTGAGCAGGCAGAGATTGAAAAGGCTCGGCTCGGCTCGTTCGACATGAAGCGCACGATTTCGACATTGTGGGAGTCTTTCGCGCGCTGACTTCAGTATCGTTCCTCGATTTCGCAGCAAAAAAGGCGTTCGAGGAGATGATGGGGGAAGACGGCCGGCTCAATGTCAGCTGGAGAATTGTGGGACCAGACACGGAAGTTCTCGAGGCGCATCTCAAACCACTGGGTTGGGAAGTGGTCTAGGATTTGGAGACTGTGTGCGATTGAAAAGTTTGAGTAGGCTACAAGACAGGAACACAAGCAGGATTCAAAGCATGATTGAAGCAGGATGAAGCAAGAAAGCAAGCAGGAACACAAGAAGGATCCACAGGTGTATTCTGGCTTGGATGGTTATGGATGGCCAACGTGACAGAGTCTTGTGTGGACATGGACGAGAGAGAGACAGAAAGGCGAATTCCCGTTCTTAGCAGCAAGCAGAGACTAGTCAGGTGCAACCAGGTTTTGGTGAGAGGTGGCTTAGCAAGCGTGTATGGAGGCTCTTCCAAATGCAACAAACGACTTCCAATGACTTCCTTCTTCAAGACTGAGACCATTCTTTTAACTAAAATATTGCGTCGCCGAAGCGTGTGCGTTTTGCAGCGGATCCTCGGCTCGCTTGACCGGTGAAGATCATGCAAGCGAGCGGCGCTGCCACCTCGTCCTCGTCCTTGACCTCGTCTTGACTTACTCCCATTGGACATGCAGAACTCCGATATTCTACATGCTCGGGCTACAGGCTATTCATATAAATAGTGAGATGCCGTACTAATACTCGGCCACTGACCCCTTCGCCGGCGGAGAGGCAAGCAGCCGCTGCTATGTTCATCGATCTGGATCCCGACAGCATACGCCTCAATGGAAATCTCAACGATGTACAGCGCTCGCTCAACAAGGCCGCACTCGAACTCGCTCTGCTCGGAGAAGTGGACATCGCGAGAAAATTGATAGAGACTCTTTCTCTAGCCGCACCACTCACCAATGCTGCTGCATCGATGAGCCGCGGCCTTCACTTCGCCTGGAAAGAAACAGACAGCTGGCCCGAGAACGTAAAAGCTGAATATGTTACTCAGTCCAACGTCGATGCCACTAGAGAGAGCTACGCCGAGTACTGGGGTTCGGTGTCAAAAGATGAGCAGACGTTCGATGAGAAAGGACTGGCCGCGTGTCTTGAGGCACCGGAGAGCACCAGTGAGGATTCTGCCATTGGTACCGCAGCTTTGAATAAGAGTAAACGCTTGGTAAAGGCTCTCGATATCTCGTTAAGGCTTGCTGGACCAATTTCTCAGTCGCAAGCGGAAGCTACGCACACTCATAAGAAGGCAAAGCTGTTGGATGAAACAGCAGCGCCCAGGAACGAACATCGCCTCAAGGTCTCGGATCTTGACTCCCGAAGTGCTGAGATAGTCAATAAGATTGTAGCGCGATGGAATGCTTCGGAGCAGGTGTCATGCCTTGCAGAAGCAGAATATCTCTGGCCATATTACGTCCGTGGGATTATGGTTGATGCTCTTGGGATGAAGCGCGGTGACTTGGAGGCCAAAGGCAAAGATTTATTGGAAAATTTCACCAAGCGGCTGGAGTGTGACTACATACCTTCTCGCGTAGATGGTAAAAGCATCCGTGAATTGCTTGAAACGGGAAATACATTGACAGTGGGCGACGACAATCCAGAAGCCGTTCAATTTTGGGAAGAAATCGGACTGAAAGATCGACCAGAAACGCTTTGGAAAGAACCCGCCACCGATGCCGAGATTGAGGGATTGGAGGAACGTATTGGCGTTACACTGCCAGACGACTTCAAAGACTTCTTGCGATTGAGTGACGGATTCGGCGGAGACGGCGGCGAAGGAATCTTCAATGGTATTATCCTTGAACCAGCACTTTACCAAACGTCGGAAATTGAGTGGACAACCTGCTCCGACACATTCTCTGATCTTACAGTCAAGCTTCTCGAGCTACCCAACGAGATCCTCGAGCTCGTATTACAACCCGGGGAATACAGTGCATCAGACGGAATAGTACTTCCATACGTGGAGGGACAAGACTCTGTTCTTGAGATTGGTAACGAAGACATAGATCATATCTGGCTCCTACAACCTCCCCGCGTAGAGCGATATCGAGTGCTCTACATGCGAATGTACGAAAAGGCCGACGACCTCCAGAAGAAGATCATCGTTCGTGCGATGGAGGCCTTTGCAGGCAGTAGGGAGGCATTTGAATCGATGGAGTGGTGTTGCCTCACATGGGCTGCCGGAGGAGCTGCCATGATGACTGCATATCCAAGTTTCCAGAGGTACTTGGAAACTGTAGTCTCTGATTCTCTGGTGAAGAAGCAAGCTGCTATCCGAACATCATCTCTTGCGTCCAGAAACGAGATAACAGACCGTATCTGACGGCACACGCTCCACGACAATTCAGCCGCCTGTGTTCAGCCGACTATATCGCTCCCGTTCTCAGGCCGCGTGCTTTTGAGAGTTTGGAAACGAGAGGCCACCCCAGCTGCCAGCAATAAGATGGAATATACCTTGGTCGGCACTATCAAGTCTGCAACACGAAGCTCCTCATGCTACGTCCGGGTACCTTCTCCACGACTTTTCCCGTTCTCAGCCTCCTCTTCCTTTCTACCGAAAGATCTTCTTCGCTGTTCGTCACGTATGTTGTCATGAAGGGCTCCTCAGACCTCCATTCTTGACCGTCTGCGTATCGTCGCTGTTGTTGATGACCTGCACAGCGACAGTGCCGTCCCCATTCTCAAAAGCCGTCGCTGTGAATTTCACAGGCGGATCCACAATCGTATCGATCCTCGTCACACCAGGAGCGACAGTCCGGCCCCACTGCGCAAATGCCTGTTGGAAAGTGGTAGAATCAGATTGGAAATCAAGTGGCAACAGACATTCACTTGCCTTCTATGCTTACACATACAGTCGTTTATAGAACCTTCTAGATGAGGAAGTATTTGTATATATAGCCAGTCTTTACCCAGCTAGACAGAAAATCATTCACTTTGAGGACTCAGCTATCCGATTGATTCACAAATACCAACAATGCCCAAAGCCTCTTGCTGACATTCACGGTATCGCCGTCGAGCAGTACCAGAGCCGAATTCGTCGTGGTGTTACCCGCTCTGATCCAATGCAGAAATGCACTCACATTCGCCACCGCGAATGCCTGCTGGATATGGTTCGCCCAGGTCAAGCCTTGGCCGCTGCTACTGTTGATATACCACGCATACGTTTGAGCATCTTCGATTTTAGCCCATTCGGTTTGCCATACGGGTTCGGACGTGTCGAAGGGTGTACTGAGAGGACTGGAATAGCCATGGCTGGTAAAAATACCGAGGGTGGATTCGGCGCCTGCAGATTGAATGCCCTTGAGGTGCTCGCGTTGTTCTTCCCAACCACTGCCATCGCAGCAGACTATGCCCGTCCTGAGACTGGACTCCTAGAGGGTTAGGGTGGAAGACCTCGAGAAAGGAGGCTGCTTGTTCTCCGGACGAGAGCATCGATGCGTATGTAACACTGCGAGGGTGTCAGCTCTGATTCGGATTCTTAGATTGAGGCTGCTCGCTGACTTCAAATCAGGCTTGTTAAGGAACCCGACATAATCCACACGGATTCCCTCATCTTCGTAATACCTGAGATACTGAATCAGATAGTCGGCGTATGCCTGCCGCCAATCGCCATTTGCACACTCTATCCCATTGACGCCACAAAGACAGCCGCCATTCGGATCATTTCCGTTGTTCTTCATGAAGCCAGGCGCACTCCACGAATCGGTATAGATGGTCCTTACACATCAGGAAATGGCATCTTTTGTCAACTGTACCTGGCTGTTGTCAAGACCGAAGCCAGCCTTTATGGTGCCCTGCCAGTCATAATTCGATGGTGCGCCAGGACTTCCAGGCGAGACGGTCTCAATGAACTTCATCAAGTCATAGGGATTCGTGAGCTATGATCCGATGCCATTGCCACCGATTGTCATGCCAGCACCAGTCGTGTTGAGAAGAGAAGATCAAGGACCTTTGTGGTGTTTTCGGGGCCGAGAGCGTCTGAGCCATAGATTTGCGTGCCACGTTGGAAGGCCCCGCTGAAGCCCATGCCATCGAAGCATTGGTATGTTTTGAATCTGTCGATTGTGATGGTGGTGTGGGGCGACTTCGAGGAGCGGGATGACTAGGAAATGCAGTCTCATTTTGGCTGCAAATGTGATCGATATCGACACATGGCCTCGAATCAAAGGCTTCCGACCTGAGATATATGCATCAATATGCCGGCTAAATGCGATCAGAGGATTGGAGTAATTGTGGAGCGATCAGCACGCATCTTGAACTCGACGTCTTCGGCCATTATACTGAGCGGAAGACTGTGTCCGGACCACTCTGTATCGCATAGACATAGTAGTGTACCAGTGCTTTATGAATGTTCGAAATGGGGAGTGAAAGAAAGAAGTGATGGAGCTCTCTGCGGGTAAATTCAAACCCGGCCTCATCCCCTGCAGGACCTGTCTCCGCCTTTGCCATCAACGTCATCAAGACGATGATCTGTTATTGGCATGTGGATCCACGCAAGACTGGATACATAATGACCGATTTTCAGAGATCGAAGCCAGCCTGAACACAACTAACAGCAGTATTCATCAAGAGCAAGGTTCAAGATGGCACCAAAAGTCTTCATGTGAATCTACCTGTCTCCCTCGCCCTCGACTGTCCACTGACATTCCCACCAGCACCGGCGTAACGGGATATATCGGCGGCGATGCTCTCTACACCCTCCACAACGCCCACCCAGACTGGGAATTCTCAGCCTTGATCCGCACCCAAGACAAAGCCGACAAAGTCAAGCAAACATACCCAAACATCCGCCCCGTCATCGGCGACCTAGACTCCAGCTCCATCATCTCAGACGAAGCCGCCAAAGCAGATATAGTCCTACACACAGCCGACGCATCCGACCACGAAGGTGCAGCAAAAGCCATTTCCGCAGGTCTCGTCAAAGGCCACTCGAAAGAAAATCCTGGCTTTTGGCTGCATACGGGAGGCACGGGTATCCTCACGTACTTTGACACGCGAGATGAGAAACTGGGAGAGTGGGAGGAGAAGCAGTTTAATGACTGGAGTGGGATTGAAGAATTGACGAACCTACCTGACGAAGCTTTCCACCGTAATGTCGACAAGATCGTCCTCGAGACGGGAATTCAGCATGGCGAAGCTGCCAAAACAGCCATCCTTTGCCCACCGACCATCTACGGTAGAGGCCGTGGACCCATCTCCGGCCGCAGCCGACAAGCATACGAGCTGGCAAAGATCATCTTGCAGAGGAGCGTCGTGCCGGTTGTAGGCAAGGGCAAAGCACGATGGAACAATGTCCACGTACATGACCTCAGTGATGTATTCCTGGCTCTTGCTGATGCTGCGGCTTCGAAAAAGCTCGACAAGGAACTGTGGGGAGACAAGGGCTATTATCTCGTTGAAAATGGCGAGCATGTCTGGGCCGACTTGGCCAAGCAAATGGCGAAAGACGCGGCGGAGAAGGGTTACATCGGCAAGAACTTCAAGGAGGCTCAACTGAGCAAGGACGAAGCGTGGGAGTTTGCGGAATTCCAGGCGCTGTCATGGGGTCTGAACTCGAGAGGTAAAGCAGAGCGGGCTAGAAAGCTCTTCGGCTGGAAACCGCATCGGCCGAGCATTGAGGAGGAAACTTCGAAAATCGTGGACGAAGAGAAGCAGAGACTGGGCTGAAGATTATGAAATGGATGTCGTTGAACCCCGTCCAATGGCACTCCCTCCCCAATCAGTATCTGAGCTTCCTGCCTTTTGTTTCCAAGGTCGACATGCGATATTGAACTTTGAGCCCTTGTGTTCTTGCCCAGTCGATAGCATCTCTGCTCAGCTCTCGACATTCGTTGACCACCAACTCCTTCACATGTCCTGCCTTGACGATGCTTTTGACAGCAACTCCCGTGATGGACGTCCCACTCAAATCTAATCTGCTGACAGTCTTGGTGCCCTCGAGTATGCTATCGACATGCAAATCTTTCAGATCCTGGCAATCCGGTAGACTTAGCTCCTCGAGACTGCCCAGCCGCTGTGGAAATGACATCCTGGAGGAGCCCACCTCCGCGCGATGTAAGGTGAGTGACCGCAGCCTTGAAAGATTTGCTGCGAGACCGGAGGACTCGCAGCCGGTGTAGGAGAATTGGGTATCAATTTCATCCCATTCGAGCCCAAGAAATTCCAGTTCGAGCTCTTCAAGATTGAGCAAGCTTGTCAAGGTATGCGATAGGGGTATAACAGCGATGGATCGGAAGAAATGATCGTTGACGAGCCGGTTAGTGTTGCATCTCAGCTTGAGAGTGCGTATTGATGGAGGGAATATGATGTCGTCAAAATGATTCATGTACACATCGAGCTCGAGATGCTCGAGGTGTGCGAATGAACTCAGATCGGTAGTCTGAACCCCTAGCCTGGTAACCACGCAACCCTTGAGAGAGATACGTCGAAGCTGCGGAGCACTTTGCGGGAGAGCTGTCAACGCAGGCCTGAAGCCGTACATGACTTTTTCTGTGATGATGCATAGAGATGTGAGGTTCGGTAGGCTCAGCGAGAAATGCTGACCAATATTCACGTCTTTGGTCAATGAGATCTCCATATTTTCCCAGGTTGCGGCGCGCGCTATGATTAAGTCTTTCAGGGTATCGGAGCCAATCTCGGTTCCGTTCAGCAGCTTGATATCTCGCAAGCTCGTGGCCGGTCTGAGTGCGTCAATCAGACTCCGTCCTTGCAAGCCAGTCTCCGTCAATGTGAGTGACTCGAGTGGACAAGAGCGTACAATCGCGGTCAACACTTTATCGAAATCGTAGAGACGATTGAGTGTGGCAGCTGTTAGCTTCTTGCGTGCCTTGTTGATGGCAACACTGACAAAAGAAGACCTGACTTTGGTTTTGGCGCCTGATAGATCGAGATGTGTCCAGAGATTTGGCTCGCTCCTGATGAACTTCATCCAGCCTTGAGAAACGCGACAGATGGCCACCCTCTGCTTGAAGGTGAGATATTCCAGCACGTACAAGGCCAATTCCCGAGGCAGCATAGTCAATGGATCGACGCTATTCTTCGGCGCTAACTGTTGCTGGAGCTCATCGTGTGCCTTCTTGAGCTGTTCGTATCCCTGACCGACGTATTTGACCGATTTCAAGCCATGGGCGTAGATCTCCAGCGCCACGCTGGGCTTGTCCATCTTCTTGAGCACGATGCCGGCTCGCAAGTAACCGGTGGGATCATCGCGGCCGGCTTGGATTGACTTCTTGGCGGCAGCGAGGGCGGCGGGATAGTCGGCGAGCTTGTCGTGGGTGGCCGCGAGGTTGTCGAGCAGTTGGGGAGTGGGGTCGCCGCGGCCAACGGCGCGATTGAAGTAATCGAGCGCCTTCTTGTAGTCTTTCCGCTTGTATGCATCGCGGCCGTCGCGCTGCAGTCCGCTGGCGCTCATCGTTGCGGTGGGTGAGATGGTCTAGTGGATGAAGGTGCGAAGGAACTCAAAGTTGAGGTGACGCGACGCGACCGATCGGCGTTCGACTAGCGCGGGGAAATGTTCACTTCACTTTGATCCGCTACCTCCCTCGCTCACTGGAACAATAATCACATGCAACTGCCATCTTCCCGGACAGAGCCTCCTCGTGATACACATATTCCCAACGCTGGCCGGCTTAATCACCATGGAAACGTCCATCTGGAGCGCGACTAATCAGAAGCGTGCCGACCAGCGATGTCCTCAGAGGCTCAAACCGTAATGCACGCAACGCATCTTTGGGCCGCACAATATGGCGTCTTCAGAAAGATCGCGTATATAGGTCGCAGCTATCTCTCCTCAGCTCCATGTACAAAACATCGCACTTTACAATCTCACCCATTCCTCCAGACTACAGGATTCTACACCATGCGTTCCATCCAAACCATCATCCTCGTCCTCGTGGCCACAGCCATGGCTGCTCCTATCGAAGCCGACACCGATATCCTCAAGCACATGCGCCCCTCTCCGAAGACCTGCAAGTCCGCTTTGGCCTTGGTTCGTAAAGCAAACACGAGGAGCTAACTGTACGTCTGAGACACTTGCTAACTCTCCACCCCTCCACTTCTAGACAACCACCACGATTGCAGCCAGAACTATCACCCTCACGACACCCTCAACGCCGGCGAGTGCTGGAACCAGAACAGAGTCCGCCTGAACTCAATGCCATACACCGCCACCAACCACGCCGTCAAGACTGGCTGCAATATTACCTTCTACAACGTCAAAGATTGTTATGGCTTGGTACGTGTACACAATATGCGACCTTCAAAGATGTTATGCTAATGCTGAGTCCACAGATCATCAAAACTTTCAGAGTTGAACATGGCGAGAAGATTTGCCACATCTAGCCACCTGGCTTCTCGAGCTCACGTCAACATCCGGTTGGGTTCAGCTGCGTCGACGATTCTTAGATCCATCAGCGGGATTTTGTGATAGTCGATGGAATGAAAGTGGGCGAGCTTCAGCGGCGACCAAATAGAGTCGATAGCCTCTTATGTTGGACACATAGTTACGTGTTCGCCCACAGCCAAATGTCAACAGGACATGCAAGTGAGAATCCGGTGAACGTCCAAGCAGGTCCGCATTGCCATATGCCAAAAGAACTCCGTCTCTGAGAGCGTATATAAAGCACACGTCCGCTCCGTAGTATACTACATCTTCCACAAGACTTCAGCAGCCCACAGCATCGCTTTGTGCGAGCTGTACTTCTATCATGATAAAAATGTGCCGGCGAGACAATTTTAGGTAGGTCGGTGACCTTAATTGTCAGTGATTGGCCGGGGGTTTGAAGCTGATGTCTTTGAGGTTTGACTGTAGTGCTGCAGGCGGACGGCAATAATCAAGAGTGCCATGTTACGGATGTGTTGCATCAGGCGAGAGGAAAGGTGAGGAATTGCAAACTTCGAGACGAGTGAAAGTCAGCGGAGGGGTTCTTGTACAAGAAAATATTTGGTGTATCGAATACTTCGCTCTCTAGTGGTCTCCATCGAAGGCGACCTGTCGCTTCTTCTTCCTCTTGACTTTGGCAACGGCCGGCTCTTCATCTGCAGCTGCAGCAGGCTCATTATCTTGCACTGCATCCTGCCTTCGCAGCTTCTTTTTCTTCTTCTTGACAGGCGCCACATCGACATCGCCATTCGCATCAGCAGGCTCGTCATCCGGGAAATCCACCTTCGCCTTCTTCTTTTTCTTTCGTATAACCGCAGTCCCTTCTTCAGGCATGTCTTTGACCTGGATCCGTTCCTGTGCACGTTGCATCTCAAGTCGAAGTCGCTCGACTTCCTTCATTGCCTTCGCCATCTCTTCGTCTTCCGCCTGTCGTCGCTCGAAATCGAGCTTGCTGCCACCATTCGCAATTGTTGTAGATTCAGATAGTGACAGTGAAGACAAGCCACTGCTGTCCACTTCCAACAGCGACTTCTTGCCTCGCGGGAGGCTGAGCTTGGCTGAGCTTGGTAAGAGGCTAGGAACATCGTCACCACCCAGTGTCTCATCCCCAGCAACCTCAAAATGCCTTCTAGGCTTCTTCGTGAGCTTGGATGGAATTGGTCGATGCTGGCTTTGCGCGGTATCTCGAGGATCGAGTTTGAGTTCCATGACTGGGATGGCATCCACGTCCAACTCTTCACCGTTTGCGTTGCGCAAGATTTGATGCATTGGCGTTGATGTGCCGGAATTGCGTTCCGAATCGATGTAATATGGGTCGTCTTTGTACCGTTCTCTCCGCCCAGCTTTCTTTCTCATGAACGCTTCACGATCAGGTTCTTCGTCGGTCTCCTGGTATGACGATGCTCGACTTGCGCTTGACGGTCCCAGACGTTCGACGGCCGGTCTCTGGTAATCAGTCATTACTGCAGAAGGTTTCTCGTGGTAAAACTTGTAGACTTCATCATTGCCGTCTTCGAAACCCGTATCATACTCTGCCTGGCTAAGAAGCATTTGTAGGCTGCTGTTGATTGGCGTATCTAGGTCAAGTTCTTCTGGCTGTGGGACTTTGCGAATCGCCGTGGCGGCCACTGGGTTCAGATCCATGCCCAAGAAAAGTGCGGGAATGGCGTTAGTAAGCAATAGAGGCGTTTCTGGGTATCCGTGGTCTTCTGCTGCAGTATCTTGATTGTTCGCGGCTTCAGCGGCCAGCCGCATAAGATCCAGGTACTCGACTGCTCGCTCTTGCACTTCCAAATTGGGATGCATGTTCAATGGCTCCAGGAAATGGACGATGCGCGTGATCCACAGCGTAGTCGTCCCGCGCCTTGTTACGCTCCAAGGAACTTGCGTGCTTCCTGTCAGCGCTGCGAAGATCTTCGGCACGGCCTGCAAATAGCTCTTAAGGACTTCGGCGGACAACAGTGAGCTCGAGGAGCGGATCAGAGACAAGAGCACGCTCTCCTTGTCTGGTAGCATATCGGCGTATTCTCCAGCAATGAATGCGGCTGCGGTCAGTACGCCTTGACCAGAGTCGCTTCCGGCCGGGAAGAGCTCTTCTCGATGATCGATCAGCAGAAGTGATTGTGCTGCAGCAGCCGCGTCAGGACGAACGGCTTTGACTCGCACCGCGACGTTTTGTAGTTCAGAGCCAATAGAATCTGCTATACTTGTATGTCCTGTTACGAATTTGCCAGTCGTCGAAGTAGGGCACTGCTTGACTAACTCGAGCAATACGCCAATGTACCATTCGAAGTCATTCATGATGGCGTACGTATCGCGCGAGCACATTTCCAAAATCCGAAGGATCACAGACGTACGGTAGTCGTCTGGTAGCGGCGGACTTGGGCCTGACCTTTGCTCTCGTGCTCTCATGGTCGCTTGAGCATCATCATCGTCGTCATCTGCCATCGGTATCACGCCGTCATGCATTGCTCGGTCATTTTGAGGCGCATCTGCAACCGCCGCTTTCCCTGAATTCTGAAGCTGTTTGAGAAGTCGCTCTACGACCGTCTGTAGGTTGTTTGCATTGACCATGCCAACAACTAGGTCCAGTGCTCGTGTTCTGATGGAAATGTCGGCATCATCAATGCACTCCAAAATCACATCCTGATGCTGAGCAACAAGATCTGCATGAGAGCTGGTAATCTTCGCAAAAGCTAGCAGCGCCACATATCGCAGATTCGGGTCTCCTTCAATAACCAGCATAGCTCTTAGCTTGTTCACACAAAGACGAGCGATTTCATCACCCTCAGTCGTACCCTCCGCCGCTTCCATGATGCCGCCTTGAATGATACCGTTAATACACTCGTACAACAGACTCATGGCCGGAGTCGTCTTGATAAGCGAAGTCAGAGGCGGTAAAAGCTTTTTAACCAGCCGTGGCTCTAGTGGTGTCAAGACTGAAAATAGCTTTATTATCTTGATTGCCATCCAGTTGTTGGATCCAGTAGTAAGGAGCTCGAACAGCCTCGGGGCAAGTGGCAAGAAATCGTGCGGTCTCCTCCATCCAAGTTCGCAGACCACATTTACAATGGCAGCGGTGACGCTCGGATCCTCGTTCTCGTCCAACAGACGCTCCTTGATCTTTGGCCACGCAGGCCGTAATGTCTCCGGATATACAAGGGCCAGGCGATACAGAGTGACTATCGTCTTCTTCCTGATGGCAGGGTTCGAGTGCGTCAATCTCGTCAGAAGATCCGCAAGCAGCGAATTCGCCATAGAAGGGTTGATTACATGCGGAATCGCCGACAGAGGCAATCCAATCATGAGTTTGTCCGGAGAATTGAGGTCTTTCTTCAGCAGGTTCTCAGCCAGCATGAGGACCTCCGTGTCCGGCCTGAAACTCTGCACTGCCGCCAGATATCCCACACGCTTTTGTAGGTATTTTGGCGACGACATGACCTCAAGCACGTTGAACGACGCCCAGGACATATCGTGCCCAAACATCTCCAAGTAGACCAGCTTGAGCAGGGCCGTAGCTTTCTGGTCCATATCCTGGCTCTTGACCTCTTTTCGGCATTCTCTCAAGCTCTCCTGTATGTATTCCCGCTCATTTCCTTTGTGAGCCCGCAAGCCTCTGATGAGCTGATATATGTCTTTCTCGAACATTTTGGCGGCGCTGCTCCAACCTCTACGGCTGGGTTCGTCAAGGTTTCTCGGGTATTTGGTAAAGGCTGGTCCGCGTTGGGATTAAAGCGCACGAGTCTCCGGATATTTGGTCGAGAACGAGCATATTGCTGCTCCAGGAAGCGTGGTCGAATGCAGTCTATCGTGACATGCCCTAGAGTGCCTGGATCGTAGCTGCTGTAGCGGGGTCTGGAGAGTCTCGGAAGGAAGTCAAGTCGTCGGCGACGAGGTAGGCAGGATGGCGTGACCAACAGCTGGGTATCCAAGTAGTGGGCGAATGGGCGAGGCGTGAATGTGGGCAGCGATGGAAGCGAAGTACAGATGGGCGCATGTGGGGCTGGCTTTAAGAACGCTCGCACACAACTGGCCCGTTATCATGTGCTCAGCATTTTTGTGCGCCTATACTAGTGCTCGACTAACAATCCTTTGACGGCCAGGTACAACATTGTTGAGATAAATGAGATCACTCGCCAGCATGAGGCAATAATGAATGCCGCCATATGAACATACTCACAAGACCCAATGAACCAACGAAGACTCGCTCCAGCATATAAGGAATAGGAAAGCTGGCACGGAACTCTAATTATCTCTGGTTGCGTTCCTAGTCAATGACTTGGGTCTTGTGCCCTGCGCTGGAATCCAATCGCTGGTGTATCCCCCTCATATAAAGCCGTTAAACCATATCTTAAGTCCCAAACAAAAGACTTCTTCGGTATCGACATAGTATCTCGCGCACTCAAATAGCCTTGCCGAGCATTGCTGATCATTACCGCCACTTCAGCGTGGACGAAGCTCTTCATGCCTCCATCCGATCCAAGTTTCAACTTTCAATGACCATTGTGGCTCCCCGAGTGCCTTCGGTCGTATGTAGGAATGCTCGTGATCCCGGTGCTCTTTTGAACTTGGACTGGAGGATTCCCTCTGCTTGGCGACAAGTCGATGTCGACGCCTGATTGCTGGCCTGTCTTACTCAGCCTCTTCTTGTGAGATTTAACGGCTAGTCTGGAGGTGCACTCAGTTTTCATGGGGTGGAAATGATCACTCGCCATCATCGTCGTCCTGATTCTCGTTCTTGTTGTCCTTTCTGATTGGAATCTTGATACCCTGCCCGGCGAAGCACTTGCTGAGTGGCGTGCTTTCTATTACGCCGGGGAACTTCTTTGCTGAGTAGACTTGGAACTTGTCGGAGAAGGTCCACGCGAGAATGGGTGCCTTGCCTCGATTGACGCCTGGAGCTCCACCGTTGCTAATGTCAATGAAAGCCATTTTCAGTCTGGAGTTTGATTAGCAGCAAGTTCCACAATGTCGTCCAGCATTTACTGAATCCACTCACCTGAAGAAGCCCTCTGTCCGAACGCTCAAATCTTGGAGGACAAACCAGTAGCCCCCCTTTCCCTCTGGGTCTGTTAAGCGAGCAGCGTTGACGGACAAGCTTCCAATAAGATTCCTCGTGTACATAGCACTGTTTGATTGGCTTGGAGGCTGCATGTATGTCATTTGGCCTGTGGGATGCGGGTAGTATAGTCCTCCTCCATACTGGGATATTTGCGGAGGCATCATTCCCGGTCGAGTGAGCGGCACAGCGTAAGTAGGCATAGTATACATCGGTTGGCCAGTCTCCTGGTTGATGTACATGACAGAATGCTGCTCGATCCGCGGTGGATGCTCGCTGGGTGGCGGATAGGAAGTGGTGGTAGCGCTGCTGATGCTGACAGCGGGAGAGTTGGACGATGCGCGGACGACATTGGCTTCTCGGTCGGCACTTTCTGCCCACAGATCCACCTGTAGCACGAAGAATGACGGATCTGATGGATATTCGTTGATGTCAATCTCTCGCCCGGATTCGACGTCCATGATGACCAACCGCACGCAAGGCGGAGGCGTGATAGGGCGGCGGTCTTTGTCTCCAAAGCCACACATTCTGGCGCGTTGCGGTTGCTGAACCACCTCCAGCGAGTATCTGAGACCATTTCGCTCTGAGTGCGAGAACATCTTCTTCTCGGCGGTGTGCCCTGCTCTTGATGCCGACGGCGGCGGAGGGAGTAAAGATTGCTGCGGCTGCTGTTGCTGTTGTTGGATCGGCTGAGGAGGTGCCAGAGAATAATGTGAAGGCTGGCTACTGTTAGCAGAGCTAGGAGTGTGCAAGCTGGAATTGTCTCGCACTGGAGGCATCATGCCGCCTATTGGACCCATTGGACCCATTGAACCCATTGAGCCCAATTGGGGGACTAAGGGAGGCAGCTGGTTGTTCTGCATATAGCCTCTGTTGGGAGGCAGAGGCATCTGGTGCTGCGACTGCGGATGCTGCTGCGGAGGCGGTGGAGGCGGAGGCGGCTGCCCGTAGCCTGCGTATTGCTGGTATGGATTCATGTCGACTACGTTGGTGTAGTCTGTCTGCTGCTGAGAGCGAGGATTGTGCTGGACTTCGTTGATTGAATATGGGGATTGGGAGGGAGGTGAATGCCCGTGGTACTGGAAGTGCTGCTGCTGTTGAGAGGGCGGTATCTGAGCTTGCATTGTATTGTGGTTGAGAGTTGGGCAGCGAAGGTCTCGTGGCACGCGGCGGGAAGGCGCAGCAGATTCTCGTACTGAGCAGCAGGCAGATAGGAGCGATGGACAGCGGTTCGAGAGGCGGGAAGAGCGGTGCAGCGAGGGGTGCGGGCGAATGCGATTTGAAGATCGAGAGTAATGGGTGTTTGACTTCACGTCTCAACCAGGTACTCGGGAGAAAAGCAACAACAACACAGCACCAGAGCGGCCAGTGCCCACATGTATGTATGGATGTGTCGTCGATGCGAGTGTGGACCTGCTCCGCACGCTACGGCGCCTAGGCTCTTGCACACCGATACCAATTACAGAGAGGACCCGGTCCCTTGCTCATGCACCATAGTAGTAGCCCGGTCTTGTACGCTCATGGAAGTTTCAGACAGCAGTGGAGTGCATTCGAGGGCGGCGTCCAGTGGGGCAGGCGCACACACAGTTCGGAGAATAGTTCAGGCAGGCGTCATGCGGCAAGCGTAGCTAGGAGCAGTGCGGTTGATTGATTGTCGTTGCACTGCAGAATATGTCTGAGTCGACGGACCAGTCGATTGCTGGGTCGACGACAGGGAGGGTCAGCGCTCATATGCCGGGGGCCGGGATAAAGCGGAGCTGGGGTCGCCTTCCTTGTTGTTCTTGTTGTTGTTGTTGTTGTTGTTGCTGTTGTTGTGAATGTTGTGAATACTGCGCTCGTCGATAGTGGGTTGTTGAGGGTGGTGGGAGGGGAGTGAGTTCGAGCAGGGCAACGCTCGTAGGCGGCTGTGCGTTCCGCGATCGTGGAGCAATCTCCCGCGCGGCACCGATGGAATGGTTCGCGGTGCTTAGAGATATGAGGCTGCGGTAAGGACTGGTACGTGAGGGCGGTGGTGGAGGATAGAGAGAGCAAGATAGTGGTAGAAGGAGGTCGGCGAGCACGAGTCCTGGAAGGATTACGATGTGCACTGGGGGGCCACTTTAAGTGTCAAACTCTCTCTGCTAGCAACGATATCCCGCCTACTAGTATCTATTTAACTCGCCTCTTCGCTGTTGGTTGTTTTTTTCTCCTCCTTCTAAGCAGCAACGACAACCGCCAACAAGCCACGCACCATCCACACGAAGAGCAAACGAGAGGAAGGAGAGGGCACCGCGGTTGCCATAGTTTTCAGCAGGTCGAGCAGGAGCGGGGGACGTCCTTGCGCTCCCAACAGTGTGGTACGGCTGGATCAAGCTGCATGTGCTAACCTCGAGGGAATTCCGGCTTTCTCATTCCGTTTCGACAGCACACCACGCCCATATGCACCCACACCTGGTATTATTATTGCATTGCATTGTTGCTGCTATGAACAACGGCAGGGGCGGCTGAGGAGTCAGATGAACGACGCTGTGCTCGCTCATGAGACCTGCGCTGTCATGTTTGAGTGAGCCCCGTCTGTGTGCAGCATACGAGATCGTTCATTATTTTACGCTGGATCTTCGAGAGCATCGCACTGGCCTTGCAGGCGACATGCAGCATGGATGCACACCTGCCTGGAATGCGATGCATTTCCCGCGTCTCCTCATTCCGCACGTCCACGCCTGTCGCCTGTATTGTGTCGACGTCCGGAGGCAGACTGAGATCGCCTACGATACAAAGTACATCTCTCCATCGGAACACGTACAAGTGACAGATCGGCTACGCCCATCGTCCAAACCGCTGTGTCGGATTCTCGAGCTCCAACGCAATGGGCCAATGGCGCTCGATACGCCGCCTCGGGTCAGCCTCGTCGCCCTGATTCAGCGACCCGCATCGTGAATCTTGAGCCACGCCGAGCTGCTGAGCATGCCGTCGCTCAAATTGACCGTCAAGCCTCCGCGCCACTGCTCGAAATCTCCTCCACCCGATGGCCGCTAGCAAGTCGGATGCTGCTCCTGCTCCCAGCACGCTGTGCATTGGTGCGTCTAACCACCACACATTCCCGCATCCTTTGGCTGGGTTTCTCAGACATCCAAGGAGTACAAAGCTCCATACAAACACGCTCTCCGAGACAATGAGACTCTGACACCGCTTTGCTGGCCAATGCCATCCGGCCTGCCGTCACACCGGCCCGAAACAATGCAAGGCCTATCAAACTCATGCTGTGATGCGTTTGTGGTACCCGCCACGTGATGCGCGGTCGAGACTGAAGTTCGCGGAAGAGAAACTTAACAGTGGGGACATCCATGCTCCTCAACAGCATTATTGAGTCTGCCACGTCGGTGAATGCACAATTCCGGACGACATCTCCCGCTGCACATACGCGAGCCAGGATCCACGAATGTCTCTCTGGTAATTTCTGACCGAGGGTTTTAGGACTTCTAGATCGTCGTCTATGCGTCACGGACTTTCGCCCCAGGAACAGATCACGTAGCGACCTTCTCACATCACCCGCAGCTGGCACAATCGTACATCTCTCCTCATCGATCTCCGATCATACTCGCCCTGTTCTGCCACAGGTCGCGTGCCGTGAGGAAGACCAAGCTTTGTGCATTCGCGACCACCTGAAAAGCGTGTCCTGACCAAGCAAGTCGAAGATACTTTCCATACAAGTTAGCGAACCCGGCAAGAGGAATTATCCTTTAAAGCGGCGCAATGGCTCGTATTGGTTGCTTCTCTTGGCATTCATAACCTGATTCCGATCCTGACAATCTTTCCCAAAGTCTGGCGACGTTTCAATACTGGTTGTTATGAGTTCAACAAATCTCGGGCTCCCGCAGCAAGACAACTCGCCTATTCTGAACCTCATCCAGCTTGGATCTAGCTTTTCAATCAAAAGACTTGTCAGTGAGATGACCTCCCATCTCATGCGACAACAAGGAGGTATTTTGACCCTGTCTCCTTTTCATCCTCTCATCCTCTCCTCACTCTCAAGAAACTCATCATGAGGAATTTCACCCAAACTTCAAGGAATCTATATTAAAATACAGGATCATCAAAACCTTTTTTCCGACCCGTTCGTCCGGGCGGGATCCAAGATGAGAGGCTGGTGCTTGCCCATGACTCGGCGTTCTTCAACTGGGCACATGAGAACTGCTAAGACACGGATTCGCGATCAGTCATACTCAGCTGCTGAGAACCAGTCACCGCGTGAGTACGATTCACTAACGACGGAAGATGTCGGTCCGATGAATCTCAACAGCAGCACCACGGATGAACCGCGAGTTCCCCGAACGGAAGCTCTGAGCCAGATATGCGATGATGCGAGGTTGGAAGGTGTACCAGAATTCACCGCGACGCTTCTAAATCGGATGTGTTGACAGCAGATGGCTTAACATGTGAAATTAATCAAGGATTTCCTTCTACCCAGTTGCTAAGAGTACATTATGCATCAGCGTTCCCAGGCAATCTCAAAAGTCAAGTTCCAGTGAGAGAAAAGGTCGTAGTCTTCGTGCGTGACAGACAGAGTCGAGATCAGCCTTAGTTGTTGTTCTGGCTGTTGAGGATCCGCAAGATCGCGAGGAAGAGGTTCAGGATGTCCAGGTACAGCGAAATCGCCGCCGCAATTTCCTCCTCGACGTGGTAGTGTCGGATGATCAGCTGCGTGTCCACGAGAATGTAACCAGAGAAGATCAAAGCAGCCACGATTCCATATCCGAGCTCGATTCCCTTCGTCTGTGGGAAGAACGCCGCCATGAATCCGAAGAGGATCAGGACCCATAGAGCGCCGAAGAGATATGGCATCCAGCTCGTGAAGTCATACTTCGTCTGGCAAGCGAACAGGCTCAAAAAGACGAAGATGCCTAGCGTGAAGATCAACGCCTCCAGTACGATCCGGCTTTCGTAGAAGCTGGTAATGACCGAGATTGAGTATGCCTCCAACGCTGTGAACACTCCGAGGAAGACCAGGTTCATGGGATAGCTCTTGCGTTTCCAGAATGTGAGGAGCATGAAGCCGATCGCTCCGAAGAGGGAAACCCACATCATCCATGGGTGGGTCTGGATCCAGTTGCGGTAGGGTTTGCTGAAGAAGGAGATGGAGGCGAGGACAGTGGTGAGGAGGAGCTGGACGGTGAGGATGGCGTAGACCTAAAGCGAAGGGTGGAAGGTAAGCAAGTGTCTGCGACATATGGGGATGCCTTCCGGCCTTCATCTTACTTGCCTTCCTAATGAATTGCATCCTCACGGGAAGGGTGGCTTCGGCGACAGAGCCTCCGAACTGGTAGGTCTGTGTCAGTATGCGCAAGTTTGGGGGCTCTGAAGTGTGCGCTCGTACCTTGAAGTCGTCTGGGATGTTGTCATCTTCCGCGCGGGCCTCACCCATAAGTGGCTCAGCCTGGTATGAAGGCGGCGCTTGAGAGTACCCGGGCTCCTCGAAACTGTCCCGTTGGGGCGCGGGGGTGTATTTGGTGTTGGCTGCCATGGCGGCGGTGGTATCGGTGGGTGAAGAGGACAGCAAGAAGCGAAGAAGATAAGAAGACGGAGAAGGAGAGAAAGAGAGTATTGGTGTGAGCGGCGTTGTAGAAGACGAAGGGAGGAGTGACGCCTGCACTGCCTGGAGCTTTGTCTCTTCCCCACAGTGCGCGTGGCCTAGCGCTGTCGCATGTGATTGGCTGCGTTTCCCTCTACTAACATAACGCACATTTCCTGTCTCCCTAACAGATCACGGACTCAGTCTTTCGACCTTCCAGCCAGCGTTCTCGTCCCGCGTATATCGGAATCGATCATGCAGCCTGGACGGCCGACCTTGCCAGAACTCCACCATCTCAGGCTTTACCCTTAGGCCACCCCAGAATTCTGGCACGGGAATTTTCTTCTGTCCTTCAAACTTCTGCTCAACTTCCTGCACCTGTTGCTCCAGTTCCGCTCGATCTTTCAATACTTGCGACTGCTGGCTTGCCCAAGCACCGATACGACTTCCTCGTATTCTGGTGTCGTAGTAGACCTGGCTCTCCTCCGCCGTGAGTCGTTCACAAGGACCTTCGACTCGCACTTGCCGTTCCAGTTCATGCCACCAAAACGTCAAGGCAGCGTGAGGATTTGATGCCACATCTTTAGCCTTTCGAGATGTGCCCCAGTTACTGTAGATGACGAAGCCTCGATCGTCCATTTCTTTGAGATAGACCATTCGTGCTGATATCCGTCCTGAGGGAAGTTCTGCGGTGGAAAGGGTCACAGTCTCCGGCTGGCGTACTTTTTGTTCGTTGGCGTGTTTAAACCACATGTCGAACTGAGTGCAAGGTGACGGGTCCAGTTGCGATTCTTCGAGAGAGCCTTTGGTGTATTGTTCGGCTTGCAGTGAGCCATCTGTACCTCCTGGAGCAAAGATCTTTTGCTGAGTCGACATGCTGCGAGGCCGATTTTGATACTTTGGTAGAACGCTTCGACTCACTCGCAGTGTTTTCAGCATGTATCTTGCTCTTCTTGACGCGGTTGACGTCCGTGTCTCGATGATGGCAAGATCGATACTAGTAGACTTGCTCACCAAAATTGGCTTCTACGCCATGAGTCAGCCCTGCGGCGCCCTCACAACTTCACTTCGACCCGCAAATACGTTTTCAGTCTGAGACGCAACCATTAGACATGTGATACTCACCACACACATGGCTTCGCAGCCACCAGACCATATAGCAGAAGAGCTGCTGCAGCGAGCACATTCTCCAGACCATGCAAGCACGATCCTCCGCGAGAAAGTCAAGCAGCGACCATTTCTCCTTCGACCTACATCGCCAGACCCGAAATTGAACGCCCGCTCGAAGCGGCAGTACGAGCGACTACAGAAAGCGAAGACCCAGCGCAAATCAAACAAACCAAAGCCCCTCTCCGCGAAGCAAAAACGTGCACTTTGCATATACGACATTGCGAAAGAGCAGCAAAAGTACTCCATCTACGAACCACTGCACCGCATGTGGTGTGGGTACATACGAGAGATACTGGGCGTTAGTGAAGGCAGAACATACGTCGATGCAGCTGGAGTAGGACCATTCCTCGTCTCGGCGGATTATCATGGAGCGTTCATGGAGGTGACGAGGAGTAGGTGTGTTAGCAGGGTGGGTTTGAAAGGTATTGTGGTCAAAGATACCAAGTTCACGTTTGAGCTTGTTACCGAGAAGAATGAGTTGAAGACAGTGCCGAAAGAGCATACAGTTTTTAGGTTTGAGGTTCCGGTGGGGAGTATGGAGGGTGAGGGTCAGGAGAAGAAGCCTTGGGTGTTCGAGATTCATGGGAGTCAGTTTGAGACTCGGGCACCGGATCGCGCGAACAAGAAGTTCAAGATGCACTTGGATGCCGATCTGTAGATGTCTAGTTGTATACTGGCAACCGGAGGCCGAAATCGAATTTTAACATCGGAGACACGATGACGGCTAGAAGTCCGACATTAGAATAGGCGCGAGAGACAGAGACCATATCTACCAGATCAGTATGCAAGCCTGGGAGACTGTCACCTAGAGTGACTCGATCCGCACTCGTCATCCAACGTCGCAATAGTGCCAAGATGCATTTTCACATGCAAAGGGAAAATTAACTTTCAGGGTCCACACGCTAAAGGCGTCAGTCGCGATCGACTGGAGAGATGTTGAGCCTCGCCATCACCTTCGCAAGCTGCTCGACTTATCGCAACAATCCTCCGCCCGCTCGTCCTCTGCACACTTACCGATTGACTCTCTCGAACAATACTCACAAGCCGACCCGTCATCATGCGCCTTACCACACTCGCCGTGGCCGGCGCGCTCGCCATCGCCAATGCCCTCCCCTTGCTCGAGCCCGGCCTCAAGGTCGACTGTATCGTCTCTGATCTCAAGGGCACCGTCGCCGAGTTCACCGAAGGTATGGCAAGTCACTCTCTCCGTATGACCCTCGCAGTCGCTGACGAGCATCACAGCCTACGAAGACTTTTGCGACTCCATCTCAGGCCGACAGCTGGCAACCAGCGAGGTCTGCAACTCTGCCGACAAGTACTGCACCGGCGACAGCTGCATCGTTCTCTACCTCGCTTTCACCGGCAAAGACCGCAAAGGATCCGCGACCAACGGCTCCCTGTCGTATCAAGAATGCACGACCTATTTCTCTGTTCGGCCTTTTGCTTATCCCACCTGGAACTTGTACTGTGCCTCAGGGTGGTACAGCGGGGCAGGGGATGGCAGTGGCAGCTGGTCTACTGAGATAGGTGAGGCCCGCAGGTCTGAGCGGCAGAGGCGATGAAGGGCTAATGTGAGAGACAGTGGCTACGACTCGTGAGAACTACACGGTGCGTCCAAAGACCAAACTTCCTGCTTTTGAGGATGGTGGAGTCTGATTTTCGGTTGCTGTCGACGACCAATTCACTCGGCTTGGTTGACTCAGATGACTCGTGCTGGGCGACCAACCTCTGTCGACCTCGGACTTGCCGGAGGCCTCAACCCACTCGCTTCATCACTGCTCAGTAGTCTTATACGGAACACAGAATAAGAAAATGGAGGACTTGAACAACACAGGAACGCGGCAAGCTTCAGGTCGGGCAGAAGATGGGAATGCCAGAACTGCGTTTTCATAATAGAAGTATTCCGCTGAGCAACTCATGCTTCTGATCCAGTCTCCATTTCATCATCATCTTCGTCCTCACCCTCCTCATCAAAGCCCTCAGCGTCAAAGGCCACCTTGATTTCTCCCTTCGCGTCCGTACCGGCTTCCACAACGAAATTCGGAGCAACCTCACAATCCGTCAATCGAGTCCTGTCCTCATCATCCTCAGCACTTCGCTGTTTTCCCTTCTTCTTACTCTCACTCTCAGGCTCGCCACCAGCTTCAGCCGGAGGAGGCGCAGGTTTCGTCCCCTCAATCTTCGCCCTCCTGCCAACGATACATCCCGTCATCTGCACCCCATCGCCCACAGTTATGCCGTCCATGAGCAAACACCTCGTCAGTCGCACGTTATTGCCAATCTCGCAGTTCGCGCCGATGACGGATTCTTTGACGACTGTCCGCGTGCCTATAGCTACGTTTTGGGAGACGAGGGAGTCTTCGTGCGAGACGCGGGATTGCAGGCCTATCTTGGCGGTAGGGTGGACTTTGTGTTCGTGAGAAAGTGGGTGCGTGGCGGGTTGTTTGGCGAGGTAGAGGGAGATGCTGAGGAGTGATTTGGAGGTATCGACGCGGCGGATGAGGAGTTGGGAGGGTGTTGGGGTGGGGGAGGTGTTGTTAGGCTGGATGTAGGCTAGTAAGGGTGGGACCTGGAAATTCTCCTTCGAGACAGCAGGCGCACTTTTGCCCAGACGGCTTGCGAATGTTGCAACTGATTGCTGTGGTGGTGGACGCTTCGTGCTGGATAGCTGAGTGGCATCGACGACATCGTCATCGTCTTCATCCAGTCGTCCGCTATCAGCCAGGTCGTCTCCAGTGCCTGATTTCTGTGCGAGCACTGCGTCCATACCCAGCTTTTCTCCCAGACCTTTTTGCCACTGCGCTTTGGCCCACCAGCCAAGCAAGTCTTCGCTGATTGAGCTGAACTTCTCATTGCTCGCAGCGTAGTCTTTAACCCAGTTGGGCAAGATGTAGACATGAGCATCGCGGTGCTTAGTCTTGAGCTTGACATGTCCGTACTTGTTGGTCAGCTGAGTGCGGATTTTGAAGACACCTTGTTCATCTTCGATCTTGTCGTTGAGAGTGTCAGTCGGCATGGTTGTCACTAATGTCTCGATTTCTGATCGCAGAGATCCATGCGGCGATTGAACGGGTGCTTTTGCTGCTGAGGCGGTGGCGATGAAGTCGGTGTATTCCTTCTTCTCGCTGATGCCTTCCAAGCCGTGGGTTGGGTAGAAGACGCTGAGGCCTCCTTTCCGCTGGGGTCCCCGCGCTGATATTGAAAGTGGGTTGAGTGCCATCCACTGTTGGATGAGGTTGGTACCGTCGAGCTCTGAAATAAGATCGCATGGCAGGACAACGAAATCGGACGTAACAGCTCGTTGTATTTCGGGTATGCGCAAGAGCTCTGCAGTGCCCGTAGTTTGTGTCAACTCCTCTGGAGAGACAATCTCTGGCTTTGGATTCGGTAGACTCGTCAGCTCCGGGTTTGTCTTCAGTGCGGCTTCCAATCCGGATCGAGACTCAGCAGGCGTCACGAGTGTGATAGCTGTTCTCAATTAGATTTCACCGTTGATTCCATGAGACCAGGAGACGTACCGCTGATGCCCATTCGATAACACCAATCCAGCGGATACCAGACCATAGGCCTGTTGGCGATGGGAACGAGAGCTTTGCTGAAGTCTTTTGGATTTGACGTAAAGGTGCTGAGAGACTCGCCGGGACCGCATAGTATCAGCGCCTGCAGGCCCGGCGAGGGCAGGGTCGCGTGAGGCATATTTAGGAGACGTCCTTCGCCTTCGAGGAGAATTTTGAGTCGTACTTTGAGTTTCGCCAGGGAAGATTGCAGACGATTATCGGGAAGCGACGAGTGTTTCTGTTGGCCGTATCAAGTTGTTGTCAGTATATGCCTTGGCGTAAACGTCTTCGATGAGTGATGTAGAAGTGAGTGAGGTGGTAGTCATACCTAAAATCGACATGTGCAAGCGGGCAAGTCCAATATAGTTTCACGCCAGCAGTTTCCCCAGCCACGCTTCAAGCCTCCTTCGATGTTGAGATGGAAACCAAGCTGGGAATAATCCCTTCCTCCTCGCCACTTCCTTTTTCTCTGCAACTCTCCCTGTTATAACCTCACACCCATCATACACCCTGTCGCCAATGTAGATCTGCAGCCCAGCATGTCCTACGACCGCACGTACCGCAGGACGACAACAACGACCCGCGCAAACAACAACGCCCGTAGCAACCGTCGAGCTGTCTATTTTGCGCCTCCCGCCCCCCCGCCAGGCTCCCACAACCGCCAGCACTCAATTTTGGGATACTGGGTGCCTCTAGTCACTATCGGAACACTTGCTGTTGGAGGTCTCGCTGCATGGATCTGGTCGGAGCGAGGCGAACATGACGACGACCACTATCCAGATGACAAGCCGCCACGGCCTCTCACTGGAATGGGTGGTCCGTATCCGACTCAAGGCTCTCAGCCATATCCAGGACCTCAATCTGGGATGCAAGGACCTCCAGGACAAGGCATGCCACCTCCCGTAGGCGTTCAGCAGCAGACCAGCTACACAGGCGAAGCATCGAGCTACTACTCTGCTCAGTCACGATCCACGGAGCGCAACGACCAAACATTCCTCTCTCGAATGGGAGGCGTAATGCGTAGGACACCAAGTCCGCAGCAAATCTTCGACTCTGCATCCAAGCAAGTGTCGGCAGGACTGGCTGCTGCTGGATCTGCTTTGGGCAGCATCATGGAGGTTGATAGCAGTCATGATGAGTATGAAGAGAGACATGAGACGAGAACTTCGCGACATGAAGAGAGGGAGGGATTCAGTGATCACGAGAGGTGGAGCGAGGAGGCAGAAGAGAAGCAAAGAATCACTGGCATACAGACCGAGAGGTTGAAGCGAGCCGACGATGCTCGAGGATTTAGGGAAGAGAAGGGCCAAGGTAAGGCGAACAGAGCTGTTGCGATTGTCGTGAATTCCGACGTCGATGTCGACGAATATGCTCACAAGGGAGCCTACCACACCGAGCACGGAGTAAGTGGCTTTGATTCGAGTAATACACTGAATTTACTAACACGGACACAGTCCATCCTCGCCCACCTGCCAACCCAGCATGACCCCTCGCATGCGGACGTCTTCGTTCTCATCTACGCTCCTGGACTCAAATCACTCCCTCCAACCGACTACCAGCCAGGTCGTGCACCCTCCACCCTCAGCTCATCCTACTCCGAGATCAACACACCAGCCCAGACTCCCGGCTCCGAACTCCAATCAATGTCTCCCCGCATCGATGCCACCGACCTCAACAACAAGCAATTCGAAGGCCTATACAACCAAGCGCTCTCCCTCGTCTCACACCCGACACAGATCATGCCTTTCACGACAGCGGATGGATATGTGCATATTCTGCGCCATCTGGCTCCTCAGCTCGTATACATCAGTGACACCCTCAGTGGAAGAGAAGGTGAAACCATCGCTCAACTCAAGGGCTGGGTAGGCCATACAGTGCTTGTAGTTGGAGACGAGGGCCACGGCGGCCTGGCAGATACTGAGACTGAGACTGAGACTGAAGATGGCCGGAGCGGCAAAAAGCAGGCGAGGAAATGGTGGGAGAACTCAAGCTTTGTCGGTCTAGGCAAGGAAGTCGACGTCGTCGATGCCGTGAGAGTCGGCGATGATTGGGGAAAGCGCATCGGAGGAAGAGAGTAGTTAACGAATCAGATCTGCTGTTGCAACTTAATGAGTGATGGAAACTAGCGAATATTTGTTGTTGTTGTTGTTGTTGTTGTTGTTGTTGTTTAATATTCTGGGATGGAGGGAAAGTAAGGTACGAAATGCAATGAATGATTGATTGATTGATTATGAGCGAGCTTGCGGAGGCAGCGTGGACAGCTCCAAGCTCATCTTGTGAACTAAAACTTCCTCAACCTCATGGCTCTTGAACTAGAGGACTTCACTACAGACATCCGAAGACTTGCAGAAGCTTGGGATAAACAAGGAGAGCGCACAGAATGGGAAAATGTTGCAATTGTGCGCCAGGTACTGCTGCACAGTTGCCGTTCAAAATTCTGCGCCTCGCTGACGGAATCTCAGCATGCTACAACTTTCCTCCGCATCACCCGATTACTTCCGGACAAGCATGAACTCGCCACAGAAGCAGAAGACGACGATGAAGAAGCTCTCAAGATCCCAGTCTCTGCTCCGCAAGTCGTCTACGACATCGTTTACTCGCCGTCATATCAAGTCCCGGTGCTCTATTTGATGCTCAAAGAACTCCACTCTGAAGCCCGAGTCTGTGCTGACGACGTCTACAAGTTGCTGGTTCCCGAGTCGAGAAGGATGGAAATGCGAGTGGTGGGAGTTATGGGCGCACTGAGTATGACGGAGCACCCTGTGACAGGCATGCCGACATATTTCGTACATCCATGCCGGACGCAGGAAGCGATGGAGCCCTTGATCAGGGGGAATGGGATGAGGCCGGAACGATATTTGATGTTGTGGTTCGGTATCGTGGGAGGGAGCTTCGGGCTGAATGTCCCAAGGCGACTGGCTGAGTCGATGGCTGGTGCTTGAAGGTTGTCAGGACTGCAACGTAATGTCTTAATGAATCGTGATACCTACTACCATGCAGAGATGGCTCTGTTTTCCAGAGTAAAGCTCGAAGGAAGACTCCTTTCTCGTCATATGTCGGGCCTCAATCGTATCATTCTGACTCAATCGTCGTCGCTCATCTCCATCTCTCCACCTTCGCTGTCTTCTTCCATCGGCGCATCACCGTCTTCGTCTTCGCTCTCGTCTCTTTGTCTCTTGGTACCTGCTGACGGAGCCGGGCTCGCCGAATTCTCGGCACCTCCCTTCGCAGGCGCTTGGAGCCCCCCATTGGGCTTCTGCTCAAGGCCTGGCGGAGGAGGCAGTCCAGCCGGAGCACCAGGCGGCGCAGGGAACGAGGTGGCAGCAGTTGCAGCAGCAGCAGCAGCAGCATCCTTTGCTTTCGCCTTAGCCTCAGTTGCAGGATCGACAAACGTGCCCGTGAGCTTCGCGAGCGTATGTGACCGACTCTTCGCGTACGAGATTTTCTAGCTCGTGTCAGCGAATTCAAATCTAACACATTCCCATGTGGAGCAAGCTCACCATCTGTCTGCTGAAAAAGTCGAAACCTTGACAATGTCGCATTGCCTGTGTGGCGCTCTGGACGTCGCGAAAGAGAATGTGTGCTTGACCTCGCATCTTGGTCGTCTTAAGTGCCGTGACATCGAGAACGGGGCCGAAGGTGGAGAAGAGCATGTATAGGTTGCGGCGCAGGTCGTTCTTTTGGAGCTTTTCGGGAAGGTTTTGGATGTAGAGCGATTGGCTTGGTGGGACGCGAGTTGCGAGGGCGGTGCCGGGGGGTGCGGCGATGGCGGTGGACATGTTGATGAGGGGATTAGAAGAGTGTTGGGCGGTGGGAGGGAGGATGTCGTTGTTCAAGGTGCAGTCCAAAGAAGATTGAACGAACTCATCTATGGCTTGGCGGAGAACAGCTTGATGTCGTCTTCAGGCCACCACCTCTCTTTCTACTCTTCACACAACAATACACGGTATAGCGACGGTAGAGAGCCCTCCCCTCCTGTCCATTGCCTTGATATTGTCACCAACATCTTCACTTCCGCCCGAACACTTACTCAGACCACCAACATGGCGGCCCCCCAAGTGCACCACCTCTCGCACTCGTCCATTAGCGACCACTCCTTCTCCGCCGACCGCAACACCCTCGCCGTCACCCGCGACAACCTCGTCGAGCTGTACGGCGCTTCCGGCTCGTCTTTCCGCCTACAGGATGAACTTCGCGGCCACGACAAGCTGGTCACCGGCGTCGATATTGCCCCTCACAGCGGCCGCATCGTCACCTGCTCCCAGGACCGTAATGCCTATGTTTGGGAACCCTCTCCACAGGGCGGCTGGAAACCAACACTGGTACTCTTGCGTATCAACCGAGCTGCTACTTGCGTGAGATGGAGCCCGTCGGAGAACAAATTTGCAGTGGGAAGCGGCGCGAGGATCATTGCTGTCTGCTACTTTGAAGAGGAGAATGACTGGTGGGTGAGCAAGCACCTCAAGAAGCCTCTGCGTTCGACTGTCACAACTGTTGCATGGCATCCCAATGGCGTGCTGCTGGCAGCGGGAGGCACGGATGGACATGCGAGGGTGCTGAGCTCCTTCATCAAGGGCACAGATGAGAGACCAGAGCCTAGTGTTTGGGGTGAAAGGCTGCCTTTCAACACCGTCTGCGGCGAATACCTCAACTCTACCGCTGGCTGGGTACACAGTGTAGCCTTTTCGCCATCTGGGAATGCCCTTGCTTTCACGGCCCACGACAGCAGCATCACCGTAGTCTACCCCTCCGCTCCCGAGCAACCACCACAGGCCGTCATCTCGATCTCCACACAGCTTCTGCCATTCGCCGACCTCCTCTGGATTAGTGAAAGTGAAATCGTCTGTGCAGGCTATGATTGTGGCGTCTACCGATTCTCCGGCAGCATTTCTGGCTGGCAACTTTCGGGCTCTTTGGAGAAATCCGGTCCTGGTGCTGGCGCAGGTCCGGCCAAAGAAGAGAGTGCGCTCAACATGTTCCGCAGCATGGATCTGAAAGGACGTAGCGGCGGAACTGTCGATGACACCAAACTCAGGACAGTTCACCAGAACACGATCAACTCGGTGCGTGCGTATCAGGGTGGCGGGACAGGTAACGTCAGTAAGATCAGCACTGCAGGTGTTGATGGACGTATCGTGCTGTGGACGTTGTAAATGAGGATATGATATCATGTTATCATGAAGACGAGAAAGCGATTATCTTAGTCGAGGAACTACGCCCGGCCGCTGCTTGACCAAATTGATCAGAGGTAGAAACAATCGTCTGCTCTGACTTTGCGATGACTCAACCGCGATCACCAGATCTTTCCAATGGTGTAACTTCCATCCCTCACACTTCTCCGGCTCCAGAACTCGTGCCTCAGCACTCTCATCCTCCCTGACGCCAACCATGAACATAGTGACATAATGCTTATTCTCGTCAACCATGTAATCATTCGTCGCCGTAAGAAATTGCACTGTAGAACAAAAATGAATGTGACCTCGAAACTGAGAGAAACATAAGATCTTACGATTCTTCACAACAAGCCCAGTCTCTTCCAACACCTCGCGAGCAGCACACTCCTCGATCGTCTCGCCGAATTCGAGGTGGCCGCCGGGTAGGGCCCAGGTTCCTGCACCGTGGGAGCCTTTGCGTTGGCCGATGAGGAATTGGGGGTTGTTGGGTGAGGTTTGAGGGTTGGAGAGGATGAAGACTCCGACGCCGACGCGTACTTTGGGGGGTGAAGGGGTGGTCATGGCGCTTTGGTGTGTTGTGTGATTTGGGGAGGTGGGGAAAAGAAAGAGAGAGAGAGATGGAATTTGAAGTGAGGTGAATGGCAGGTGCGCTTCGGAGCTGGAGACGATTGCTGCACGCGGTTAGATGCGGTACTGATAATTCTTTTCGAATATTTGCTGCTAGGATGTAGTTTCTTCGTGTTCAGGTAAATAAGTGGTGCATGTCCAGTCAATCACATCTCAAGATTCCACCCTCACTGAAAGCTGCTTTGCGGTGGAGAATTTGGTACACGAAACATTTCTGATGTTTTGGAGACACGGGAGGACTTTGCTCCCGGTAGCTGTACATACGACTGCTGGTACTATTCACCTTGCGAGCGGAATCATTATGATTACCTCGCTTTCCTCTCTGCTGCCCTTCTCTTCGCTCGCACTTCAGCCTTTCGTCGCTCTCCACCATCAACTTTGTGCCCTCTCCTCTGCTCCCAGAGACCATCCTTCACGCGTAGCCTCGCAACACCCCGATATCCCTTCACATACTCCACGCCTGTGCCTCCAATAGTCAATCCCTGCACAATCTTGACTCCCACCACAGGCTTCACAAGCTTCGCCTCCTCCGCACTGAGTCTCTTCGGCGGCGCCAGCGCATCCAATATCCCAACCTTCTTCTTCTCCACCGGATTAGCCGGATCCGGGAGCATCGTAACCGTAGGCTTAACATTAACGACCATTTTCCTCATTCCAGCATCCTGACTAACAGTCGCCTGTATGTTTTTGCCTGGAACTTCCACAATCCTAAGCTCGGCAACACCATCTTCGACCTCCTGCACATCTCCACCTATGCCGTAGACACCGTTTCGGAAGCGCTCGCGCCACCATAGAAGATAGCGGCGCGCTCGGGCGGGTTCTATGCCGGCTTCTTTGAGCTGCTCGGAGGAGAGGGTGAAGAGGGCTTCCCAGGAGGGTATTTTGGAGGCGTGGGCAGACATGTTGCGGCCGATGAGGGTGAGGAAGACGGTTGGGTCGGGGACGAAGGGGGTTGGTTTGGGGATGCCTGGGAGGGTTAGTAGGGAGGTCTTGAAGAGGCACTGGAGGTGGTGCGTACGGAGGGCTGTGTTGAGTTTGTGGAGGCGGCGGACCTGGCATTGGAAACATGTCGTCGTCCGGAGTGGGGACGGGAGGGATAGGAAGCTCAGCGGTCGTTTGGAAGCCATGGTGGGTGAATATCGTTGGTGTGTACGACGATAGAGAGCGAAGATAGAGATCGAATCGAAGTGCTGCTGAAAGACTCCCGAAGCCATCTCCGCGCCACGTGCCTCAGGACTTCAACTTCAACATGAACGTCAACAAACAGATTCACTTTCCACGTACAACGCACGCGAGCGACAATTCCGACTTAAGCGACCGCCATGTGATTACGAGATCACTTGCATCTCGTTCTTCGCATACATGAGGCCTCCGCACGCCTGAGCATCCCTCTCACAGCCCTTTCTCGGACCAACCACCACCACACACCACATCATGGCCTCGTACGCAGCCAGATCGTCCACGCTGGACGGGCCGTCTGAGCCGCCGACGAAACGCGTCAAACTGTCGCCACAGCCTAAAAAGACGCAGCAGCAGGAACCGAAGAAGACGGATGACAGCGGGCCCAGCTCGCCCTCTGCACGACCGCTGGTCGCCGACCTGGCCGAACGGCTCGATGCGCAAGAACGAAGCAAATATGTCAAGGGGAAGAAGTTGGGTAGTGGTCAATACGCAGACGTCTTCTCCGCCTACCTCAAAGACGACCCGACACAGCTCGTGGCCATCAAAAAGATCAAGGTCGGCGCTGAAGTCAAGGAGATGGGCATTAGCTACGACTCGCTTCGTGAAATACGCTTTTTGCAAGAACTGGACCACCCAAACATCATCAAACTATTCAGCGTCTTCAGCACCAAAAACCAGAATCTCAACCTCGTCTTGGAACAGCTTCCGCAAGGCGACCTGTTGAAGCTCATCCAAGATACTCAAGGTGTCAGCTACACTGCTGCTGACATCAAAATGTGGATGCTCATGTTGATGCGCGCCGTTCACTTTTGCCATGCAAACTTCATCCTCCACCGTGATATCAAGCCCAACAACTTGCTAATTGCTGCCAATGGCGAAGTCAAGCTTGCTGATTTCGGTCTGGCTCGCAGCTTCGCGGATCCCTACCAGGTCATGACATACAACACCATCACCATCTGGTATCGTCCTCCCGAGCTCTTCTTCCAGGCCCAATTCTATGGCGGAGCCGTTGATGTCTGGAGCTGTGGCTGTGTCTTTGCCGAGCTCGTCAACAGAGACGTCCTCTTCCGAGCCTGGCCAGAGTCGGAGATCAACATGGTCAAATTGATTTGCGAGAAAGTCGGCACTCCCGCCGATGACAACTGGCCGGGAGTTTCAAAGCTGAAAGGATACGTCACGCCTCATGGTGTTCAGCCTCTACGGCCGAAGGACTACTGGCTAGCCAATTTTAGAACAATAGGAGAGTTGGGCGTGGATCTGCTGATGAAGACGCTCACGCTGGACCCGAAGAAGAGATTTAGCGCTGAAGATGTGCTGAGGCATCCGTACTGGACCAGTGAGCCGAGACCGAGCAGACTGGAGGAGCTTCCGAGGAAAGGGGGTGGTATGGAGGTAATGGGAGAAGATTTGAAGCAGAGAGGTGGAGAGATTCCAGGCAAAGACGGCGAGAGAGGGGATAAAGTTGCTAGGAAGATCAACTTTGGATCTGGGTAGTAAATGAGGCACGAACGAATGAACGATTGAGTAAAGAACTGCCGTCGTACGCATAGTCAGGAAAGGACTCGAATAATCTGGACCACGATGTCGCGGCCAAACCAGCTGGTTTGCAACGGGGTCACGGACTTTGGCCATCTGAGAAGCGCTGTGTTGAGTCGACGGAAGGCGCCTTCGACCCCTTGTTCTTGAGCGAAAATCGGTATCACCGGTGACATGGAAACAGGGCCAGTAATAGCTCGAAGTAAATCTTGGCCCGTGATTCATCTCTCGCACTTCGAGTAGGTCATGGTGGACGCCGTAAGAGTAGACGCTCGTCTCTCTGGATCTTGGGGAACTGGACAATAGCGGAAACTCCACTGGCTTACAGGCAGTCATCAAATCTCTGGATCGCTTCGAAGAAATTGCTGAAGTGGAGAGGAAAAGCAAGCGCCGCCGGCTCGATGATCTTTTGTCACCCTCGCGTTCGTGCTGAGGCAAGAGCATTGTTGGGTAGGCGCCACTCGCGAATGCGCAAATAGAGTCCATCAAGGTGCCATTACGATAATACAGCGAATACAAATATCGCTCTTACTGTCCTCTTCCCAAGACCGCGCTCTTTCCCACACGTCGACGCAAACAAATCTCGACTTCGATCTGGCGATTAACTTGCTCAACAACCGCACTGTTTTGAGATCCTACACGTTTGTGGTTCGAGTCGCCGCCTTCCATGGCCGAAATTTTGCAAGCCAGGGGGGAAGCTATCGTTTGTTTCAATGATTCCACATCAGATTCTCGAAAAGAGGGCGAAGATCACAAGACCTCGGCTCTGACTGGAGCGGAGAGCGATTCGGTCTCACCGCAGCTGCAAGGATGAAAAGACGCATTCTTCGTGACTCACTTGCCTACAGCATCAGTCGCCAATTAGTAAGGCTCTGAGATATCAACGATACTCCAAGAGCTTCCTCGAAGCATAACGACTGCAATCACTTCGCCAACCCAGGCGCTCCGCCAATCATCAAAATGTCCTCTTCATCAAATATCCCAGCCGAAACCACGACTCGCATGTCTACCTGTCTTTGTGGTAGTGTCTCAGTGACTTTCACGGGCAAGGCGAAGGGTGCTGTGCTTTGCCATTGCAATAATTGTAAGGCTGCAAGTGGGAGTGCGTTCATGTGAGTAAGGCTTTGCAATGTTCTGTTTAATGCTGACGAAGCTGGCAAAGGCATAACTACCGATTCCTCGAAAGCGAAATTGTCGTTACCAAAGGCGAGGAGGTCCTGAAGAAGTACGATGACAACGATACTAAGAGTGGACTGACGTTGTTCAGGCACTTCTGTGGGGATTGTGTATGTTGTCAGCGGAAATACGCTTAGGAGTGATACTGATGTATTGCCAGGGGAGCCCGCTGTGGTTGAGCAGCAACAAAATCCCAGGTTTCGCGGCTGTCAACTTGGGCAATATGGAAGGCGAACGCGAGCAGCCTTTTACGGAGTTGTTTCCTGAGAAGAAGTATGATTGGATTGGGGAAGTCGTTGCGAGGAGAGGGAATCTTTGAGAGTGTCGTATTGCTTCGAGGGCGAAACCATTGCTAGTTGAATCGATGAGCTCCTGAGGTGGAGACGACATCACAACCTCATCCAAACCTCTTCACATTCTCCTCCACACTCGCGTCAAAAGGCTCCTTCCCCTCGGACATCTCTTTCATCTGCGTTCCAGCGATAGCAGCAGTCCGCCAGAAATCATCCGGCGCCGCAACACTCCGAATCGCACCCTCGACCTTTCCTGAAATCAGATCCTTAATTAGATCGGGCTCTTGCGCCAGCGGTCTCCCCATCCCAACGCCATCCACAGTCTCAAGAGCATTAACAACAGCAGCCGCCGTCCTGAACCCTCCCGTAACATACGCCCTCGTCTGTTTCAGCGAAGGAACGATCTGCTCAGCAAACTGCAAAAAGAAACCCTCCCGTTCCCTCGTACTGTCGCTCTTATGCTCAAGCACAAGTTCTTCATAGCTTCCACCACTCAGCTCAACAAAATCAAACTTTTCCCTCTCTAAGATCTCGCAGATGAGAGCCGCTTCCTCGGGCTGCAGTCCCGCGTCTTGGAATTCGACGGAGTTGAGTTTTATTCCGAGGACGAAATTGCGGGAGCAGCCGGAGCGGATTTTTTGGGCTATTTCGACGATGATGCGAGTTCGGTTTTCGAGATTGCCGCCGTAGTCGTCTGTGCGGAGGTTTGTGCGGCGAGAGAGGAATTGGGCGAGGAGGTAGCCATGAGCGCCGTGTAGTTCTACACCGTCCCAGCCGGCTGCTTCGAGGTATTGGGCAGTGTGGACGAAAGCTTCGACAATGTCTTTGATTTCTTGATGGGATGCTGGATGAGGCTTGGCGAAAGAGACTTGGGGACCTAAGAATGATCTGGATATTGTTCAGTCTCGGGTTGTATTGTATCGTCCAAGGAGAAGACTCACTTTGTAAGCTGCAAATCACTAGCAGAGACCGGGTCTGGTTGGATATCTTCTGTAACTTGACGCCCTGGATGGCTGATTTGCGCAATCATCAAGCTTCCACATTGCTTCCCAGCCTTTGCAACCTCAGCAAATCCATTGAACCTTTCATCCCCTTCTCGTGCCTCGTGCGGTACGATCATGTTCCCTGTCGCCTCCAAAGACTCCTTGGCCACCATGACATTGCTACTGAGGATGATACCGGCTTGCCCTCGTCCCCATCGACGATACAAGTTGGCCAGTTCTGGGCCCGGGATCCCGCAACTTGACCGATCGTGCTCAGTCCAGGAGGCCAGGCGTTCGCTCATGGACGCCTTCAGAATCCGGTTTGCAGCAGTGCGGCCTGAAAAGGGGAGATGAAGAGGAGCGCCAATGCTGCTGACGTCGCTGAGTGTAATGGAGGAGGCAAAGCGTTTCGACATGGCTATGGATTTAACAACGTTGCGAGGTAAATGAAGATGTCGCGAGTCTGGCCTTCGACTGTGATACTCCTGGAGAATGGAGAGAAACAGTCTCCATCTTATACCGGGAATTACATCTCAAGCATTGCTGGCACAACCAGGGCAATGGTCCTATCTCCAGACTGCCAGAGCACTGGATTGTGCAGGGGCCTTGCACAAGCCCACATTTGGAGCAAACTTGGGTAGCGTAGGTGATTTATGAATCGATTTGATGTGTAAAGATGCGACATAGTGATTCAGAATGACGAATTCTGACGCTCCGACTTGGCATTCGGACGAATATAGATCCTCGACTGGCAAACAAATAGACTTGTGCCCAATATAATGTAGGGCGTTGGTGAGTCATCTGAAGGAAGCAGCGGGGGATAATTGCGCCGTCTCAATGAGTGCGGGGAGGAGTACAAATCGCCGTCTTCGTCCGTTCATATGGTGATGCAGGTTCACGAATTTCCGCATTATTCGACCACTATGGAAATACTCGACGCTCTGCCAGAAGGAAATTGTGGACCTTGCCAGGTGGTGGGCGAAGATAGCAGTAAGAAAGAAAAAGAGCAAAGTCGCCGCGCTCGAGCTTTCCTGGGAAAGGATGCTGGTGGGCCATGGTCGATACTGAGCAGTTGCTATCTGGACGGATCTCGACATGAGTATGTCCATAATCGCAGCAATGGTGACCAAACGTCACTCGTAGGGGATTCCAGCCTAGCCAGGAGGAATTCGGTGTCGAATGTTCGTGCGAGCAGCTCATCTGCTTCCACGAGTCCAGTCATGGCGCAGAATCCAGACTCAACGACCA
Source organism: Mycosphaerelloides madeirae (assembly GCA_002785995.1). Classification (NCBI taxonomy): domain Eukaryota; kingdom Fungi; phylum Ascomycota; class Dothideomycetes; order Mycosphaerellales; family Mycosphaerellaceae; genus Mycosphaerelloides; species Mycosphaerelloides madeirae. The sequence continues at coordinate 225,668 of NHNV01000016.1, read as the reverse complement.
CTCCAGATCCCGTCACTCCGGCCAGTGACGCCAGCGACAAACGCCAACGCAACATCGAAGCTGCCAGACGATATCGCAAGCGAAAAGTGGATCAGGTATCCGGCTTGGAGGGAGAGCTTGCCGCCACAAAGAACGAACTTGAAGCCACCAAATTGAGACTCGCTCGCGCAGAAGCAGAGGTCGATGTCTTGCGTCGCATGCTCCAGCAAGGGCGTTGAAAATATATCACTCCAAGCCATATCCAGGGAGGACCGGCCTCTTCTCTTCCTGCTTCGTGCCCTGCGGCCAGGCAACCATGAATCTGGTGATCCTCGGTCTGCCGACGATGGGATCGAAGATTTCTCGCTCATCCATAAGTTCAAACCCAAGCTTTTGATACAGCAGCAGGCCTGCTTCACTGGCTTCCAAGATGGCTGGTATACCAAGCTCTTTACAGCGATCTAGACCCCATTGTACGCACATGGTGGCTGCTCCCAGACGAGCGAAAGCAGGATCTGTGGCCATGTACATCAAAGCGGCGTATGGCTTTCCACCCATCCATCGAATCCTCCCGTCCAAGACAGGCTGCCGCCACGTCTGAGCTTTGGTCCTAATCTCGTCATCTTCGACCCATGCAGCCGAGAGGAGGTAATTGGATGTGGTGTACTCTTGCTCGGTGCGAGGACGGGTGTAGACGAACCACTCTGCAGTGGAGACGATTGTTTCTTGGGACGTGGCTGGATCTGTGTGGACGCACTTGACGCTCACCGGCAAATCAGAATAGGCAGCGTGCTCGCGCCAGGTGCGAATATGGCGCTGACCAGCCAGGTCGAGGTTCTCCGGAGTGCTGGTATCGCCAACGTATCTGCTGTACTCCATGTCCTCGAAGGCTGGGATGACCAGCTGCATGAGACGGAGGATATCCTCTTCGCAGGAAGGCTTGACACAGAGGTTGGCAGAAGGAGGCATGGCTGATGTTTCTTGTTCGCTGTCGATGGAGTTTGGAAGCTGCCTAGCGATGATATAGGAATTGGATGTGGTGGAGGACCTGGAGACGTATTAGAAGATGGTGAAGGATCGCCTACCTCTTGTACGAGGTTTCATATGCAAGCAGCTGCCTAAAGTTCGGCTTCGGGCTAGCTGTTGTTGCTCACGATGAGCCATGCGACGCTTGAAGAGTCCATGTCTCCCTCGTTGTTATGGAAGACAGGAGCACTGCAGCTCCCGGGTGAAATCTAGATACCGGGAACAAGCTTCCGGAATCGGCAACGCTATTATGCTCTATTCTTAGCATATCCTACCTCACCTCGTTATTGACGCGTCTGCTTGCAGCAACAACCAATAACACCCTCAAGTATTTCTTTTGTGTGGCAATAGCTGCAGCGCCCATGACTCACAGTCCAGCTGCCAAAGGAAGTAGAGTGTTATAAGCCTGAGTACGAACGGGTTACAAAGACCGCACTTCTTAACCATTGACCACAATAACAAGAACACACATCACAAAAAGCAGACTCTTCCCAATTCATCACGAGCGATTGTGAACATGGACCCACAAACAGCACACCAAGAATACGTTCCTGGCTACAAGCCAAACCACATCAAGCATCACGCCTGGCGAACGGCAGAGAACAGCGCCGCACATCTACTTCCCAAGCTCCTGGCCCTGGCGGCAGCCAACCCTAATCTCAGACTTCTCGACTGCGGCGCGGGTCCAGGAACTATTTCCGCTTCTCTGGCCGAATACATACCTGATGGCGAAGTCATAGCCACCGATCTCTCAAACGAGATTATCCAGCGCGCAGCCCAGCATGCAAAAGAACTCGGCAGAAAGAACATGCTTTTCCAAGCTGCGAGCATTTACGGCCTGCCCTTCGAAGACAACAGCTTCGATATCGTGCACGCTACGCAGGTCCTTTGCCACCTTGATGCTCCTCTGAACGCATTGAAAGAGATGCTGCGAGTATGCAAGCCTGGTGGGGTAGTTGCGAGCCGTGAATGCGACATGCGCATGTGGAGTTACCACCCTCAATCGGCATGGATCGACAAGTCTTATGACCTGATGCGACAGACCTTGCACAACGCTGGAGGTTCGATGAACATGGGACCGAGGCTGGTTTCTCTTGCAATGCAAGCGGGCGTGCCTCGTGAGAAAATCGAAGCGAGTATGGGCACGTGGTGTTACAGCACTCCCGAGGAAAGAGAGATGTGGGGAGGTGTTATGAGGGACCGACTTCTGGAAGGAGGTATGAGGCAGAAGGCGCTTGACGATAAGCTTGGATGGAGTGAAGAAGATATGGATCGCATGGCTGGTGCGTGGGAGGACTGGATTGTTGCTGAAGATGGCTGTCTTGGTTGCATGCACGGGGAGATTCTGATCAACAAATGAGAGACGACACTGGAGCGGACACCAGCGCTGGAAGACCACCCAGTCCAATCTTCGTGAGACGTAGGTAGATATCACCAATGCCGACACCGCGTCCGAAACACGCATATGACCATGTTTGCTGCGCGAGCGGTCCTGCGAACCACCTGGCTCGACTCTTTCGATCGATGTGTTCACGGCCATTGCAGAAGACCATGATGCTACGGCCGACCTGGCTGGACTTACCAGAGGGGGTCAAATCGGCGAAACAGTTCCATTGCCGGCTTTGATGTGCACGCGAAAGGCCTCACTTGGTATGCCGCCGATCAAAGCTGCTGTGAATGTTGCTGTTTATCGCTCCGCCTCCTTACAAATGATGATCCCGTCACGTGCATTGTTTCGGGTTGCGGCAAACAAAGAAACAACTACCTAGGATTTGTTATAGCACTGCACAATGGTATTATGCTTACATACTTACAAGTGAACGTACTCTACACATTACGCAACGCCAGGTGAATTGCCAAAATGTGCAATTGACACCGGCGCATTTCGCCCGCTCATACACTTGGAGGGTCGGTCGTCAACACATCATTCTTTCTCGACCAGCATGTCCCGAACCGCAACATACCATATCGCGATATGCAATACCAATCACTGCCGCACCAAGAGCCTGATATTCATACGCAACTCCAATGCTCTTCTTGTTGAGAATCATGGTCCGCTAGCAACGTGCCTGGATGGTTCTGTGCCTTCTCGTTGTCTTGCGGACACCTCTTCTGCACGAACTGCACTCTGTTCAAGATCTGTGGGCGCAGGAGGTGCCTCAAGAAGACCTGCAAAGCCGAAATTCCAGCATCCCGACAAGACCTCATACTATCACAACACCGCACATTCGCTGTCGTCGAAGCACTTAAAGCTTGGAACTTTGAAGGTGAACGCATCAAATTCCGAGGACCATTGGCTGAGGTCTCTGTAAGCGCTTCTGCTGTCAAAGCAGTGGCCAAGTATTTACGAGGGCACACCCCTTCGAATTCGCAGGGCCGGCACGTCACCATCGCCAGTCTCCTCCCAGCATATCGTGAAACCGAAGGACAAGGCTTCACTATACAACAACATCAATACTGGCCGTACATCATCGCAGCCCTTCGTATGTTACTCAAAGCCCAATCAGAACTCCAAAGCGAAGTCGATGGCGTCGCCCTGCTATACGCCATACCGCCCAATATCCGCTCGGCCTTGCAAACCTACATTCTTGACTCCGGTTTCCTTCAACCAGGGACATTCGCTTGTGGTGCTTTCGAGTCGCTCCTGTCGCTCCTGTCGTACACTCTGCATGTCTGCAAGCAAGTGTTTGACGATGAACACCAGCGAGGAAGGCGTGGTCTTAATTTTGAGGCACTTGCGGTTGGATCAGGGCCGAGTTCGTCGAAGGCATCACCACGTATCTGATATCCTAATGGCATCTCGACGGCTCTGGGCTCTATATTATCCGCTTGTCTTCAATTTCTTGGTCCGCTCTTTTTATTCTCCATTCTTGTTGCCTGTAAAGCTGTATGATCCTAATTGCATAGAAAATCATCATCAATCGCAACATTGCTTTTCGTCTCCCTCCCCTTCCCAAACACGTGATGGCAATGCGGACGAGACTACTCTTTTCGGACGGGTGAAGATATACTTCCAAGCCATATTGATCAAAGGGGGCTTCATGCTTCCACACGAACAGTGGCAATTGCTCTCGCCGTGCGGAGATGCCTCGATTTCGAGCCGTTCGATTGCTTCGTCTAGAAAAGCCTCGGAGTCTTGACCCGGAAATGACCTCGGAATACCAGATAGCCTGCACCATGTTGAGCACTCTACGTCTAAGACATCACGATCGAACGGGATTAATCTTCCACGATGTTTTGAAGGAATGATATAATGCCCCTCTACGTATCAAGCCTGATAGCCGTATGTCTCTTTACCCAATGCCAACCCAGTGATAATATGCCGCCAATCCCAATGAATGGTATCGCTAAGCGAAGAATCAAATTTACAAGACGTTCTGATAAAGGACAGTGTCGTCCGGATCCCAACCCCAGACACGACGCAGGCGGGTAAACTCCTCCGGCGGTACAAGACCGGCACATTCTTTCTGTGCACGTTGAAGAAGACTATAGGCGTGCTCTTGTGATGACCTGTCCGCGAGAAGATGACCGCCTATTTTCACACGTTGTCAGCAAAGACATAGCCATGTCGGCGAGGGCCAAGTCCGGGGAGGCTTACTGTATGTAATCGCCAGGGTAGACACGAACGACAAGCCCACTTGGCTATGCGACAAAGCCGTACCGATGACCTTTCGTGTGAGGACGAGCGTCTCCTCCTGCAATGTACGCGTCAGAACACCCGGTAAAAAGAAAGGCAACAGCCGGATTTCCCTACCTCAATCTCTGCCTGGCTCAACGGCGCAACGCCGAGGCGCGCTGGAGGTGATGTGGTAGGCTGGTTATTGAGCAACAATATGCGGGCCAAGCAGTAGAACTGATGCGTCGATGCTGCCAAGCTTATCGTTAGTGAAAGTACAATAGGCATGTGGCGTGGGATAGGGAAACATTACCATAAACATCTGAAGCAAACAATCTCTTCGGAAAGGGGTCGCCCTCCATCGGATGCTGGCTGAAGACCGGATTGAAGTATTTAGGCATGCTCGATCGCCATACATCTTGACAGTCCTTCATCTGCAGCCATCTCTCCCATGTCTTGGTTCGGTCGCCGTATGCGAAGTTGACGCAACGAGCGGCTTGCATGGTCACTTTACAGCTTTCTTTGCGGGCCTTTTATTCATCAGCAAGTCTCTGGGTGCTGAGTTCTTCGGACTTACCTGATCGTCAAGATTATCGAGGGCGTCGTTCATCCAGAGGCAGTCGTCGTCTGCCTCAGGGATCGGCTTTCGCCTGGTCCACGAGACCTGGAAACACAAGCGAACCTGGCTCAGAAAGATTTGAGAGTGGAGGCTCGAGGTCTGATTCGAATTCCAGGCGGCCATGAAGACGTCCATGCCCAAGAATACGTTGCCTTCTGGGTCCGCTTCTGCAGGATCTGCGGTTTACTCAGCAAATATTCATTTTCCCAAGTGAGTTGGACCAACCTGTCATAAGCGTTACGAGCCTGAGAATCAACACCGCCGCCAAATGATCGCCTTCGTATGCTTTCGCATGCAAGTCCGGGATGAGCGCTTGGTAACAAGCATCGATATACCGTAAGCTGACTGATGGATCGAGCTTGCCAACCAGTGATAGATGCTTTGCCGAGAAAGCAAAGATCGCGTTCAACAATGCTGGAGACTCAGTTGCGAGCTCGGGAATCGTAGTGCTGAAATGCTGCGCACCATCTCTCGAATCAAACCAAGATGCCAGCTCTTCAACGTAATGCCTCATGAGCAAGGCTTCCTGGTAATTTTGGAGTGGCCATTGCACTGACGTACGCCGAGATGCCGACCGAGACGCTGGTTGGGAATCTTGAAGTAGACAATCGCTAGAGATTGATAACGTGCTCACAAGCGGAAGAACATCGCTGCAGGCATCCTCCAATGTCGGATCGATCGGGAAGTTGTAGTCTGATGCCGGGCCGCTGTAGGAGCTCAAGACTGATGTAGATTTGGACCACCTCGGATTGCTTGCGGGTATGGCCGAGGGTGTGACAGCGGTACTGTCTGTGCCGCTAGACACGGAGCCTGAGCCTGAGGGCTCTGCGAATTGGACTGCGCATGGTCAGGCCACTGTAGAGCTTGGCAGAAAAGACCTGGCACTGCAGATGGGCGTACCAGAAGAGGGTAAGTCGATCCATCTCTGGTCTCCATCGAACGACAACGAGTATTTCTTCCGCCGCCGAATGATGCCGAGATTGGACTCGTTGAGAAAGATGTGATTGTTGTCTTTACTGCACTGTCTCCCGCTTCGCCGACAGTGCATACAAGGCAACTCGCCATCGCATTTGAGGTGTCGACTTCGACATTGGTGACTGTGGGTGCCACATTAGCTCTCCTGCAGGATTACTATACAAGTTCGCGAGAGATTGGAGGAAGTATGCATGTTATAGGGCATAGGGCAGGGTCCAACTTACCAAGACTTTTGCTTTCTCCTGGCCATGGTGCTTGCTATTCAGATCAATGAACGATGATGATGGCCAGTCAGCGTTAGGTACAGTCACGGTATCACAGCGGTGTCTCTCGATCATATATTGTCCTTTGGCGCATTTGCCAACACGAGCGCCATGGGTATGCAAATATGAGAGAGCCTTTTCTGTCCATTGACCGCAAGGTAAGCCATCGTAACTAGTGGGCGAGCTACACTGCCATAACGTATCTATCCATGGACGTCACTTACGGAGATGGACGGTGTTACCCTTTTCGGAGCCAGACATGTGTGTCATCGAAGAGAGTTTGAGCTGAACAGCAGTCGGCCACCGGTGCGCAGAAATGTAGCCCACGGTGGATGGACGTGCAGCCTCGGTGGAACACTGTGACAGACGCTGCTGATACGGCTGCAACCTGTACTTGGACAAGCTGTGCCCACTGGTTAGTCTCGTGTACAGTGTGGGGGTCCTGGAATCACAAAACCTGTCAGCCCTATCTCAGCGGCTCTCCACGAAAGTTGTTTGCGCGCTAACCTTCAAACGCTGAAGATATAGGGAGCCTGGAAGGAGGAAAGGGAACACCAGCCACCTCATATGGCTAGTTACACGGCTGCACGCGGTTGGAGGCTTGGAGCCCCCGTTTGGGCAGGACACCAGGATCGGAGGCTAGCCATTGAAGGGCGTCGGCAGCAGCCAGTTGCACATGCTGACTGAGAAAAGCCGTCTTTGTGAGGTCCAGAAATACGAAAAAGCAGCTTTAGTAACGAGATATCTCCGTCTTAAAGCCTCTGGATGCATGTCTTGGCTGCTTTGGGCGTCCGGGAGCTGCCCTCACGGCCGCCACACCGCATCGACTTCGAAACATGATTCGTACAGGCGGCGAAGAGGCCGCTGGCAGGGGAGACGGCAGTGAAAGTCTAGAGTTTGCTGGAGATTGCTCGAGGCCGCGATTGGGCGTTAAACGATGATGGATGATGGATAATGGACGGACGAAAGCAGACGAACGGACGGACGGACGGACTGTACAGTTGATCATTGCCCTCGACTCCACGATGGTGATAGGAGCCAACGGCACCCAAGATCCTCTGATGACTTCTTTCTCCACTAGCACAGACGGTTTTCGTCGTCATGGAGCCTCACACCATGCAAGCACGGCGGGCTCTCGATTCGAAAATGCTTTACGGCAGTGTTGTTATTTGCGTTGTTCATGGAGAGGAAAGAAAGAGTCTGTGTCGCGGCGAAGAGAATTTGAAGAGCAAGAACAGCGGGAGCGGGCGGGGCTATCCGGCGCTGAAGACAAAATCGCGCTACGACACGGAACGCGTTCTGAAGCGCCATGCCGCTGTCAACCTCTTCGTTTCCGTCTGTTCCTCTGCATTGCACGGCCCAGCGACCTCAATTTACCAGCACCAGTATCCTCTGCGACTCCAGGACATCTTGACATAATACCAGCTTGAATAACTCGACCGCGTGCGTTGACTGCGCATTGTTGGCGCAATGGCTCTCCTGACGCACAAAAGCATCGTCAATTACGAGGAGCAAACAGGTAGGATACGGTTCTTCCACAGGGCAAGCGGATCTTACTGACACGCTCCAGCTGCGTTCAAGGACTTCCTGCGCACCTTCAAGTTCACCACAACCGAAGACGCGCTCGACGAGTTGCACATTGACGGCGATGGCACCAGCGACGAATACGACTTCATGGACGATGCAGACGACGGCGCAGATGGCAGCACGAGACGGACAACGACAAAGTCAAAGCTCAAGTACATGAACATGCTGCAAGATGTGGCAGACAGGAAGATTAGTCAAGTGTTGATAGATCTCAACGACCTGGCGGAGTATGAGAACGGCCTGGGCGACGAAGGTGCCGCATTCAAGCTGGTTGCATCAATCGAAAGAAATGCGAACCACTACATCGAGATTCTCTCTCGGGCTGTGGACGAGGTACTCCCCCGGCCGCAAAAGGAACCAAATTTCAAGGACGATGTGCTCGATATCATTATGAGCCAGCGATCAAAGCGCAATGACACTGTGCGCCAGCAACAGGAAGCAAACATTGAGGATGGCATCCCAGAGTCCATCTTTCCTCCGCAACTCACCAGGAGGTATACGTTGAACTTGAAGCCGATTACGCCATCCGGTTCGAGCAGTGAGAAGGGTGGAAAGGCGATGGCCGTCCGGCAGGTCCGTGGCGAGCACTTGGGTCATCTCATCACCGTTCGCGGCATCTCAACCAGAGTTTCAGACGTGAAGCCTTCGATACAGGTAAACGCTTACTCTTGCGATCGTTGCGGCCACGAGATCTTCCAGCCAGTCACCTCGAAGCAATTCACACCTCTCGTGGAATGCACATCGCAAGACTGCAAAGAAAATAATGCCAAGGGCCAACTGTTCCTGTCGACAAGGGCTTCGAAATTTGTGCCTTTCCAAGAGATCAAGATCCAGGAGATGGCTGACCAGGTTCCTGTTGGCCATATCCCACGACAATTGACTGTCCACTGCCATGGTGGATTAGTCCGACAAGTCAATCCTGGCGATGTAGTCGACATTGCCGGTATATTTCTTCCAACTCCATACACTGGATTCCAGGCGATAAAGGCTGGTCTTCTCACCGATACCTACTTGGATGCACAATACATACATCAGCACAAAAAGGCCTACGACGACATGGTCTTAGCTCCGTCTACCATCAGGCGCATGACCGAACTTGAGGGATCGGGTCAGCTATACGAGTATTTGTCACGCTCTATTGCGCCTGAGATCTTCGGTCATCTCGATGTTAAGAAAGCACTGCTTCTGCAGCTTATCGGTGGTGTGACCAAGGAAATGGGAGATGGTATGCGCATTCGTGGTGACATCAACATCTGTTTGATGGGTGATCCTGGTGTTGCCAAATCCCAGCTTCTGAAATACATCACCAAGGTCGCTCCACGAGGTGTGTACACCACAGGACGCGGTAGCAGTGGTGTTGGCCTGACTGCGGCTGTCATGCGTGACCCTGTCACGGACGAGATGGTCCTGGAAGGCGGTGCGCTTGTGCTTGCCGACAATGGTACCTGTTGTATCGACGAGTTTGACAAGATGGACGATTCCGACCGAACAGCCATCCATGAAGTCATGGAACAACAGACCATCTCTATCTCCAAGGCCGGCATCACAACAACTTTGAATGCGCGGACATCGATTCTTGCGGCAGCTAACCCTCTGTACGGTCGCTATAACCCTCGCATATCCCCCGTGGAGAACATCAACCTGCCGGCGGCCTTGCTGAGCAGATTTGACGTGCTGTTCTTACTGCTAGACACTCCTTCGCGCGACGCGGACGAAGAACTTGCCCGACACGTAACCTATGTGCACATCAACAACAAGCATCCCGAACCCGAAGGCGCCGGCCAAATCTTCACACCGAACGAGGTTCGTCAGTGGGTCGCCAGGGCCCGATCGTTCCGACCTCTTGTACCGAAGCAAGTCTCGGATTATCTGGTGGGTGCGTATGTCCGACTTCGCCAGCAGCAGAAGCGGGACGAAGCTGGCAAGAAGACCTTCACATATACCTCGCCGCGAACACTCTTGGGCATCCTACGTCTTTCTCAAGCGCTCGCGCGCCTTCGCTTTGCCGATGAAGTGATTCCAGAGGATGTTGACGAGGCGCTCAGATTGGTCGAGGTCAGCAAATCCAGTTTGTACGACGACAACAAAGACCGGCGAGGAGATCAATCGCCCAGCACCAAGATATTCAATCTCATTCGTGGCATGCGCGAGAGCGGTGCAGCTGCTACTGGTGAAGGCCGCGGCGAGCTTGATCTGCGACGAGTGCGAGAACGTGTTCTGGCCAAGGGCTTCACATCACAGCAACTGGAGACGACCCTTGACGAATATGCAGACTTGGATGTAAGTGGAATCAATTTTGGAGCGATTGCTGTGTATGTACTAACGGTGTTGTGTAGGTCTGGCAAACCGCGGGAGAAGGCACTAGACTGGTGTTCATTGAATCCGGCGACGACGATGCCGATATGGGTGACGAGGACTTTTGATCAGCCGCATGACGGTAGGCGATGGGGAATGTCAAGGTGTACGGCGTTTGCGGAGCTTGCTATGCGGTAGACACTGGAGCATCTTCTTTCCCGGGAGGCCGCCCGGGCATAACAGTATTCGGTATCGATTGGCTATCCATGTCCCTTCACCTGCAGGGCCTGTCTTCTGACTCCACGCCCTTGGTGGAAGCCTACCGCAAGGCGGATGATCTGCCAGAGCCTCATGTGCAGCTCACGCAGCATGACGAAGCGAAGTGCAATTTTAAGTGTGGCAAATCACTTCGCGGGAGCCTCCGACGGCCTCTGATTTGCCGATCCAAGCGGGTCGCTCGTGCCGAAGAATCCTCCGCGAACTCCGTATGCAAACATCATGTCCTCTTCTGCGACTCCGACAACGCAGTCATTTTTGTCTATCTCGACATGCAGTTCATCTCGACACCGTCACACCCTCCATTTGGCAGAGCAATGATGATGAGATCGGATCAATTAGGAAATCGGCCTCCAAAAGTCCAACACCCGCCGACGCTGCTAGTATGCATGAACGACGTGAGGCTGTGAGGCTGTGCCCCCTCCACGGCCGCGACCTTCGCGCTCGTCATCCGAGAGTGCGACCTTTGCGACTGGACTGCTTCATCGGAACCATCGGTCGCAAGAAGCTCTATATTCGGCCACGTATGCGATACCAATGCTGTGAAGTCATCACCTGAGTCGCATTTCGCTGTCGTTGCGGACCGATGCGGATGAGGTTTCAACAGCTTCTCCACAAGCACGCAACAACGCCTCACCCGGATCTCCCAGAGGATTCGAGATCGCAAAGCGGTTTGTGACTTTGCAAAGGCGACGTGCAAGGTACCAGGCACTGGCGCATTCCTTCCCAAATCCTCGCCTACATGCCCCGTCCCCAAATATGTCAGAATCTGCTTTCTCAGCCTCATCTGAAAGCTTATCCTCCGTCCTAAAATTGTCGGCCTCGCGAGATGCGCCTAACTTCTCACGGCGTTGGTCCCTGACGTTCTCGGCACACCCGACATCTTCGCCTACATCGTCGACATGGACTGCTTGCATACCACACTCCCTTCACACCTACAACTCTGTTTCTAATCTGACTACTTGCAGTATAGATGCCTGGCTCGTCTTTATACGAGCTTATTCGCACCCTGCATGATATCAGTGAGTGCAGCATGACCTTCTGGAGGCAGCACCGGTGCTCTGATTCGTTCATCACCAGACATAATCTCTTTCCCTTTTGATAACTAGAAGGCGGGGACACTAAAATCGAGGCCGACAGACCGGCCGTAGGCTATGTTCCGACCTGGACCACGGCAACGGAGGCCTAACTTCAAGAGCGCGGCGTGCTCTTTTATATGGGAAAACACCGAATCTGTTCTGACCCAACTGCTCCTGCCTGTACTTGAACTGGATGGCTGTGCGCATTTTCGAGAGCATTACGTTGACTGGTTGCTGGCACCGCTAAGCCATCATCATTCTGGACATTCTTTATTAGCACTGCACTGGTTGCTGTTGCTATCTTTTGACTCACATATTGCCTCCTGACACATATACTGGCACCCTGGCTTCTCTACATCCAAACACGTACACGTCTGTCGACCATCGGTTTACTCCCTTCTCTTTCGGTATCGACGACAGCTTCTCTGGATACACGCACAATTTCGATATCATACATGCGCCGTCGAATACCAGTCCTCCCGACGATCTGGTATGCGTAGAGACGGCATCGGCTAGCTCGTTAGCTCTGGCCATGCCGCAGGCAGACTCCGGCTCAGCACTATCAGCAGCATCGTCAGAAGACGATTGGAGCAACGTTACGGACCCGAGCGAAAGGCGCAAGATACAGAATCGCATAGCCCAGCGCAAGTTTCGTAAGTGAATTGGTTTGTGGTTGGCTCAAAGTTTTCAGCTGACTTGTCCACAGGAGAAAAGGCAAAGAATCAAAGAGAGGACGCTGAACGGCAGGCCGAGAATCAAAGACAAGCACCCGGATCGTATACTGCGCCTGAGCCTGGCCATGTCGACAATTCGGAGGAGCCTGGACTACCTTGGGGCAGTTTTTCGCTTCGACATATCATCGCGACGGGCAAGGCGAAAGAGCGCAGTTCCAGGGAGACATCTCTGTACGCGGCAGCGTCCAGAACAGGCGGCAGTTCGAGGTAAGCGTGCTCTCAGTTGAGTTGGGTGAGTCTGAGGCAGTGATGATAGGTTTGCTCAGATGCTGATTAGGATTCCAGGCTGGGACTCCACCTCATTGATCAGTATGCCCGAGGCTCGCCTGCCTGGGCTGCCTGGAGGGATCGGATAACACCCTTCGTCCAAGATCGCCGATGACACGATGCATGCGGCGCTCACATTGCAGTCGAAAGCGGAAGCTGCTCTCGAAGTCTCCGCCAGGGAGCTGGGAGCTGGGAGCTGGGCTCCCGAACGAATCATGATTTGGTAATAATTGGCATGGACACATCACCCACGACTGCAGGTCGGTCGCACGATCAAATGAGTATACAGCGGCTGGCGTCTATCGCGGTTGACTCGGCAAGTCGACCACACGAAGCACAGCACCGCTTGGGGAAAACAAGGAAACCGGGGCGATGGCGGCTATCTCTAAAGCATGTCGTTAATGTTTTGACATCTTGCAAGGGAGATCCTTGTACAGCACACACACACCGGACTTGCCCCGTTTGGCATCCGGTCACCAATTTCTCATCAGATTTTCGAAAGGACTGATATTCTTGTTTCATTCTAGTGCGATGGTTTTGTTCCTGCTCTCGTGGGGCGAAATTGCAGATGACGAGGAGTGGCAGGGTGATCCGAAGCTACGAATGACCAGGAATGGCAGGGCTATGTCGAATCAGTTTCTCGAGGCCGCGGACCGGGAATATCGCCAGAATCGTCAATCCAGGCTCCAGTCACTTCGTCGAAGTTCGTGTATGTTCGGGAATGCCGATGGTGCCTATCCAGCTGCCCCCTTAGGGCGTGGCCTCAATCCGTGCCGCAACACCATGCCTGGAAAGGAGGAGACGATATCCAGATGAGGTGACGAAAGAAATGATAAGTTGTGGATGAAGTGCAGTCACGATAGCAGTCAGACAGAAGTGAGGCGCCGCAATTGTTGGTCTTGTGTTGGTTGTGGTGAGCTTCGGCCACTCGGGTCCGGAGCATTCGACCTTTTCGGCTCTTCTGAATAGAGTTTGGTGTGAATGAGCGGAGGCACGAAGCGAAGTCGCGACTTCACTTGCCTGTCGGTGCTGCTTAGCTGGTATGGCTGGGCAGATGAGGGATGCATACCGTGTCCAGATGGATCGCACGTGCGGCTCAGTGCAGCAACAACATGCAGGGCGGCAGGTGGAGATGATTGGGGGCAGGCCGTTGGTACGCCGTTATGTTGCGTGCATACCGTAAACTCTGGACCCCACCGCCGCATGGATCGGAGGTCTCGTGCAAAGGCTAGACGACACCGCAGCAGCAAGCGATAGGACATCGCAACACCTTTTCCTTCTTGCAACTGTCCCGCTGCAACAGCAGCACCGTGATCTCGCCGAGTTTCCTTGCTGTCGGGCTCGCCGCCGGCCTCACGATGCTCTCATCGCTCTCATTTCCAACAGCAGGACCAGAGCGCCGCCGCCGCCGCGAGCTTGTCGTGAACCTACCAAGATGGGGCCGGCTGCGTTCATTTCGTTGTGCGATCTGCATGGGAGGTAGTGCAGTTCGCCCTTTCCTGCGCTCGCTGCACTACTCGAAGGAAGTCGCGATCGATGATGTGGCGGGCTGACATTGGCAGAGGAAGGGACCGGGCAGGAGGCAGGAGCAGGAGCAGGAGCAGGAGCGGGAGCAGGAGCGGGAGCAGGAGCGAGGAAGGGAAGAGCCCCCCACATGCTTGCCTCCTTCGTGTGCGAGGCCTAGGTCGTCAAGGAATGTGCTACTACTGAGGTCGGGCAGGAGGTAGCTAATCCGAATATTGCACCATCTTACCTTGCGCCCCTACACTCAACTCTCCGCCCAACCCCCTCCGCTGCCATCGACGAGTGCGTGTGGTGACGCTGAGCCGCCGGCACTTCGGGCCTTGACAGTCGTCGACAACGTACCCTCTTACCCACACCTTGCCCGTATGCACGCATGCACGCACTCACGCGCGCGCGCGATGCCATGCTTGCTAACCCACCCGACCTGCTGTGCCAGCCGAACTGATATTGCCGACAGCTGAATCTCGCTCTCCCCCCTTTCCCTTCCCTCCCTGGTGCCCAATAACTGACTGCCGGTGTGCGGCAAAGCAAGGCGACTGAAGGAGTATAAGGCTCATCCTGAAGTACCGCAGCCATCATGTCCACCACCTCCCCCAGATCAGCATCCTCTGCAAATCCTCCTGCCGCCGGCGACGAAGGATCCCACATGTCGCGCGCAGGTGACGTTGCTTCCGATCTTGGAAGACGGCTCCAGATCGTTGACGATATGCCTGTTCAAACCAGGGGCCAACGCAGGACGGAGGAGAAGCAACAACCCCAGCGCGCTTCTCAGAGTGTGCAGCAATCCTTATCCTCTGGTCTACGATCGCGTCGGACTAGAATCACTGCGGGTCCTTCTGGGAAGTCCGGGTCCTCGACCAAGCGAGGCAAATCGGGAAAGGAGCCACCCCCTGATGAAGAAACGGAAGAGGAGGAGGATGATGATGATGAAGAAGAAGAAGAAAAAGAAGAAGGGGACGACAGTTCCGACGATGGCGACGATTATGAAAATCAAGGAGGTCTCCATTGGAGAGTACTTCATCAAATGGTCATCCACGAGCCGGAAAACCGCACGTATGATGAATTTACAGGTAGGGTTCCGGCGACGTTATCCTTGAAAAGGTATGTTCTCTATCTCTCTTTATTCAAACTCGGTCTGACTTTGACAGTCAGAAGTGGCGCGATGATATACTTGCTCTGGGTCAGCTGGCAGTCATCGCGCGTGGTCTCCCAACCTTCGAAAGACAACGGCCTCTCATGGGCGACTTCTGGTGGAGGCAGCTTGGGGAACAGCTTCATACCCGCTACAACCGTATCTTCTGGAACTACGACAATGGCACCAACGGCACCGACGCCATTCGTACTATTGACGAAATCAAGCGATTCTTTACCGCCGTCGAATGCGTCCTTGGTCGAGGGGAGTCTTACCCACACGAGACTCGTTCGAACCTTGTATACCTTCTTCCTCAAATACTCTTGGATGTTGTTACCCGTCGCAACAATAGGGCCAACTCGGATGCCCTCCCGAATTACGCCGGGGGTCACACTCACTTCGAATATAATCTGTTCTACCGATTCGTATGCTTCAATAATTGGCAGCATTGCGTGGGGGTCATCGGTCGCCTTGGACATAAAGGGTACCAGGACGAACTCCGAGCGAGGCAGGATGTGTGGACACGAATACACAACGATGTCACTGCTCTCACGCAAAGGCCCGTGCAACCCGAGTACGAACGTGCCCGGCAATTTGCTCCTACTCTGCGCAACACTCTCCTGGGTCTCTCGAGTATGCCATCCGCTTTTCACACGGCTGCAATAGCTGACCACTTTCACAGTCAACGTAGGATAGACATCCTCGTACCAGCCGGCACGCTATGACCATGGCAGTCCCTCGAGAGCTTCATCGCTTATATTTACGGTACGGCGGAAGGACGTCTATTTTCTCGACACTCGGTTCTAGCATCTTCGCATTTGGGACGGCACTATGCGCTTTTGGCAATACACCTGGCAGGAGGACTACATAGGGAGGCATGATACATTTAACCCCAACTCATCTACACTCTTCTGCATGCTGACAGCGGAAAAGGGTTGTCTTGACAAGCAATGGGGCGGCGAGATCGAACATTGACAGTCATTACTTATTGGGCGTTGTTGGGTTTCGTCGATAGAAATCTTCTCTTCGCGGGCAATCCTTCACAGGAAACGGCATAGGCGCATTGGAAATCAGATCACCGACAACCGATTCCTTCTCTTGCTCCTCCTTCTCTTGCTCCTCCTCCACAACGCCATCTTCCTTCGCGCAGCTCTTGTCCACCCCACCACTCGATCCTTCGCTCGGTAGTAGATGCCTGTGGCCGGTGCGCACAGGGAAGGGGGCAGATCGCCGTTGGATTGTCGTTGGAGGTAGTAACGTGGTAGGCTAGTGTCTGCGCCGGAGAGGTACATGTAGATCCCCTTAGAATCAACGCATAGCCCAAGAGTTCGCGCACAGTAGTGTAGTAAGCACGGGAGGATTGATGCACTCGGCCGGGCGGTTAACAGCAGTAAGAGTCGACTTCTCCACATCCAAAATGTTGAATAAGATCGAATCAAAAAGCAGTCCGAGTTTGAAAAGCAACAAATTCTGCGGGACCCACTACATCAACACACAACATGTGCGGCCAACATACGTAAGCTCAGATTGGGGTAACATAGCAAAGCAGGCAAGCAAGAAAAACACCCAGGCTGCCAGGCATCGATTCATTCAACCGATTGATGCCGTCTCTGACATCGATAACGTTCTGATGTCTAGCCCTGGCCCTGCGAATTTTCTTTGCCGCGACGACCAATGACCAAGTCGTCCAGCCTGCCCGTATGAGTCAAGAGTCCAGGGTGATGAAGGAGCCCCGGTCGAGAAGCTCCCAGATCATTGGCTCCGTCGGCTGATTTGGAGTATGTACGCGGGTGGCACAGTACTTTTTGCTTTCAGTTTTGCGCGGGTAAGCCCTGCGTGGCGGGCGACACGAGGCTTTTGCATGCATGCGAAGGTTTTGCACTTCTCTTTCTGCCTTGTTCCTTCTCCATTCTCGTGTCTCGCATTTATACGGAATCGGATAGGAGATGGCTTTGGGGTGCATGCAGATTTGCGGCACTTTCCTTTGAAGGAAACCGGGTTTTTTGCGATTTGGATGACCCGCTGACCGGGATGATCACTACTGTCAGATATGGAGCTTTTTGACGAGATGGGTCCTCGCTTTTGGGGAGCTGAGTGGTGGTGGCATTTTGTGTATGCACTACCCTCCCAACTTCTGGGCCTTGGCAGCCGCGGTGACGGCCATTCATCCTGTCAATTGCTGCTGAGTTGGCAGCGGTGATGATGAGACCGCCTTTTGGAATCGACCTTGCATCCAACATCGGTACATCTTCAGCTTCCGCTGTCGGTTGACCAGCATCCGCCGATCCACGGCTAGATTGACGACCTCGAACGCATCTGATTTGATGGCAGCATTGTTACCAGCGCTTGCGTCGGCTACGTTCTCACACCCTTCCGCCGGGCTCGTGGCGGATCGTCGAGCCGTACCATCCCATATCTCCCGCAATTCCTGCTGCTCGAAAAAGTAAACCCTAGTCCCGTCTCCGCGAACGTAAAAATTCTCATCGAGATAGCGACCTTTCTTGAACCGCACCTGAGCGAGGTCGCCGCGGCCATAATCTCGGAACAAAATCTCGCCGCCGGGCTTCAGAAGTTTGTACAGGTTGTCGACACCTCGCGACCATTGGTCAGGCGAAAGAGCGGAGAAGATGAAGATCATGAGGACCACGTCGACAGTCCCTGGCTCCAGACCAGGCGGGAGTTCGGCACCGGCAACATCCCACACATCTGCCTGAAGTATCGGATCGGTCTGCTCCGTGTATGCTGACTGTGCGCGTATGATATCGATGGCTTTCTTGCTGTAGTCACATGCGTGCAGTCTAAGATTCGGGTTCTTATTCATCGCCAGTACGGGGAATGCCGTGTTTCCTGCGCCAGCCCCGACCTCGAGAACAGTTACAGAGCCATAGTCCTCGCGAGTGACCTCGCCCAGAATGGGAAATTCTTGAACGAGCCATTTCCTGTCTTTGAAGAAGTTTGCTTGATTGTTGCTGTAGAAGCGGTCCCACCATTTCTCTGGCTTATCGTTGAAGCGAGACTTGTCAAAGTCCGAGACCTGGTTCTTCCGCTGGAAGGATGTCTGCTGTTCGATGAACTCGTGATATTGCGGATCCACCTCCACGTGATCCCATGCGTTGTGCGCGAAAATGTCGTCGCCCTCTTCCAGATACCGAGTGCCAAATTGAAAGGGATTGCTGCGTTTTTCTGGATTGTCTCGCTCTGATGCTGGCTTCCGTACAGGCTTGTAGGTGGCCGGGACTCCATATGCATTTTCTCCCTCTCCACTAGGTTGGGGCGTGTCTGATACGGTCACATATGAGCGCATATGTTCCATACCCTTGGTGAGCTGCTGCTTGGGTTGTTTGGTCCGCACTGAAAGCTCTACGGGTGCTGTATCGGCGGCCATGATGAAGCGTTGTTCGTTGTCGGGGTGTTGGCAAGGGAAGCGGCGATCTTAAGTCGAAAAAGCCCGATAAATCGGATGAAGGATCAGCCGGTACGTCCTCAGGCACGACGGAAAATCCATGACAATAGATGCAGCTCATTACAACCACAACAACAATGTCATCCAGGCCTCGGCAATAGGCCAATGCCACTCGCTTTGTTATTCTGCTCTTTCTGTTTCACCGCGTAATGTCTACTCGCAGCTCTTGGTACTCCAGAGCAGCAACGACCACCAAAACAATGATGACCTTCCGAGCAGCTTCGTCCGTATCATCTGGACTTCTCCAACACTCACGACCCCACATCCTCCCTCGCTGTACAGCAGTCCTCGCCAATGCTTTGATAAGATCCCGGACACTCGATAGACAGCAACGCTGCTTCGTCTCAAATCCGTTCACGCAGAACCAGACCCTCTCCGCACAACGAACACTCAGTTACCCAGCCACCACCATCTACAGCATCATCTCCGATGTAGCCTCCTACCACCAATTTCTCCCCTATTGCCAGGGCTCCGTCGTGACCAAATACTCCGAGCCAGCTGCGAATGGCAAGCGCTATCCAGAAGAAGCCAAGCTGATCATCGGCTTCAACGATGCCATCGCGGAGGAGTTCACAAGTCGGGTCTACTGTGTACCCGAGCGGATCGTCGAAGCTGTTAGTGGAAACATGATCTCAAGCCTGTCCGGCGATGAGATCAAGCACCACAGCGCAAGACCACCGGCCGACCAAGATCCGAGCAGGAAGGACACTGTCATGTCAAGTCTGTTGACGAGGTGGACGTTGAAGTCATACCCATATAAAGCGACTGCCGTGAGCGCGATTCATCCTGATAACACGCATCTGAATCATCAAGAGACGAATCCTGAGCGTGGACAAGAGAGAACGGAAGTCAATCTCGCGATTGAATTTACTTTCTCAAATCCGCTCTACGCAGCAGTGAGCTCGGCCGCAGCGCCCAAGGTAGCAGAAAAGATGATCGAAGCCTTCGAAAATCGAGTCAAGGCTGTGATGGATGGTCCTGCACATGCTAGATGCAAGGCGCGGATGGAGGGCGTGTTGGGGAAGAGGTTGTGAGCAGATTACGGCAGGAAAGATTACGGCTTGGTTGTACAGAAGACGTGTATTGAATGATAAATCTAGACATGTGATACCGTGTTGGAACGTCCAGGACATGGAGATGCACAAGACAAACAGAAGTGTATTGTGAACATACAACGGCCCAGAGAAGAGACCAACTTGAAGATCGTCGCGTGCGCTTGTGAAAGCGGTGACGTATGTGTTTGCGAAGTGCCTCTCTTCTCGCCAAAGCCAGTTATTGTCCTTCGAAACAACATTCCTACCTCCCTAAATCTACCTCACAGCCTCGCATAGACTCGCCGCAATCGCAAAATCCCAGTATTACAATCCGAAGTCCCACTTAACCCGTTGAGGCTCTACCAAGGCCGAGGACTTCAAGATGTCTGGTAAGGCTGCCACCATTCTTTGGCATACCGCAATTGAAAGCTAACCACACCTTCACAGCACCTCCGATCGACTACTGTTCGTCTTCTACCGAGCGATGATATTCGTGGGACAGAACTGACATCAGACAAGACGCGGCGCTTGAGATCGACTCAAAAGCCACACAGCAGCAGGTTCGCGACGCATACAAGAAGTGGGTTGATACGGCGCATGCAGTAATTATTCACGCGGCTAATGACACTCACAGACAAGCTCTCCGCCACCATCCCGATCGCGTCGCAGCCGACAGTCCAGATCGCGCAAACCGCACCAAGAAGTTCCAGCAGATCAATGACGCCTACTACACCCTCTCCGACCCTCACCGCCGACGCGATTACGACCTTACGCGCAATCAGTTCCACGGCTTCCCAGGCGGCTCGTCGTCAGGGTTCCAACAACCAGATGACCCAGAAGAGGAGATCCCTCGTCCCAACGCAGGACCGAAAATGCCAGGCGGCTTCCCATGGTCTGCATTTGGATTCGGCGGCAATGCGAAGACAGAAGAAGATGCGAACAGATATAGCAACGATCAGTTCGGGGGCGTGTTTGAAGAGATGATGCGCGAGGAAGGCATGGCGGACGGTGACAACACGCCCAACAAGGTATTCTGGTCGATTGTTGGTGGTGTGAGCGGTGGAGCCATGGGTTTCATCGTGGCCAACCTGCCTGGGGCAATTGCCGGTGCGGTAGCTGGAAACAGATTGGGCGCGGTCAGAGACAAGAAAGGAAAGAGCGTGTACAGCGTGTTCCAGGAGCTCGATCAGCCGGAGAAGATGAGACTCTTGAGCGAGTTGGCGCAAAAGGTGCTTTCGCATGCCATCAGCTGAAGGGCTCCATAAGGTTCTGTTGTTTTTGGTTCGGCGTTCATTGGAGGATATTTCGAGAGAGCTAGATACCACGACAGTTGCTGGCGAATCAGACAATGATCATCTTTGGATCTTTTGCATGTCTCGATCAAGCAAGTCGCGGGCAGCCTTGAGCTCGGCAGCGTTGTAGCCGTCCCAACCTTTCTCTCCTGAAGAGCCTTTGCGGACGATCTCGGCGAGTTTTGCTGTTGCGATTTCGTTCAACTTCGTAACGGCTGCGATCGAGGGCGGTGGCAATTCGCCAGTTGTCGGGTCAGACGCCACTTGTTGTGACTTTTTGGTGCTCGAAAGGACGTCCAAGAGGCGGGTGGTGGTCTATGTTGATGGTTAGCAGGTTTCGAGGATGCTTCAGATTGCCCTATCTTACCAGCTTCAAGCCATGGTATCCGCGCAGGTAATCGTCACAGAGCTCAATGCTTCTACAGAACCTCCTCATACTTTCCGACAACGCCTTCAGCTGTTCCGCACCAGCTTCCTTCTGACTCGCAGCCATGTATGTCACCTCTCCCAGCTTCGCGTGCATATTCCATGCGTTCGGCGTGATCAAGAGCACCTCTTCCAGTGAGAATATCGCCTGCTCATACATGCTCTGACTGACGTATACGTCCGCGAGCTCCGCCCACGCCTCGGCGTCTGTTGGCGATGTATCCAGGAGGTTGGTCAAAGCGGATATGGCCTCGCTCGTCTTTCCCATCGACCGTAACAGCGCCATCCGTCTCTTTCGAATCGCGAATACTGCAGGCTCTTCCTTCAAGATATCCTCATAGTGGCGCATTACGTCGTCCAGAGCCGCTTGGTCTTTTGCTGTGGCTTCGGCATAGAGGCCTCGCAGCGCAGTAATGCGCTCGTTGGTTGGGCCGAAGCGGTCGAGGAGCTCTTCCAGGTAGATGTAGGCTGAGGTGTTGTCACCGGTCCGTAGACATGCGAGGAAGATGTTCTCGTATGCTTGCCATTTCTCTTGGGATTCACGATTCGTGAAGAGGCTGAGTGGGTAGGGGAGGTTCCAGGAGGACTGGGTCTTGTAGAAGAGTGGTCCGGCTTGGGAGAGCTTGAGGGTGCGCGCGGGGTCTGAGGTTGTCGACGGTTCGATATATGAGGATGTCATGTTTTTCGGTAGTTGAGGGTGTCGTTGATGAATGGTTCAGCATCGAGTCGAAGCAGGAGCTCCAGGTGTCGATGTCCTTCCGAAGAATCTCCGTGGCTTGAGGACTGGACCCACATCACCTCACTTCGTCCTCCTTCCACTTCGCAAACTTCCATCATCATCAAACATGCCACATCTCGACCTCGACCTCGCTCAAGTCTTGCAGCATCCCCGGTGATGTCTGCGAATACTGCTGCCATATCTTCCCTGCAGTCGAAGATATGGAGCGGATCACTCGCCTTGGTAATCCGCCTGGCGCCTTCAGATTGCCGCACTTACGATGACTCGGAGCCGTATCTGGTCCAGTACCCTCGACTCTCATTTCTGGCGTTTCTACTGCCCAAGCTACATACCTTTTTCGCTCCAAGTCTCATCAACCCGGAGATATCGTCGCATGATGCTTGGCTTTCTTTCGAAGATGTACCATTGAAGTGGCATTACCCGCTTGGTCTACTCTATGACCTATTGTCTGGGGCTGAGCCGGCCGACTTGGACCCTCCGGGCAGTGGCGATTCAGTCACACAGCCACAGGCAACGGTCGAGACGAACACAGGCATTTCGCCAATCCCTTGGAAGTTGACAATACACTACGCAGACTTCCCAGCAGAGCAACTCATCCAGTTGGATGCCGAAGGACGGACCATGCAGGACACGTATATCAACGCAGTCAAAGAGGCCGACTTCATCAGAAATGGATCTGCAAGGACTGTGATGATGTTGAGCAAGGAGGATTCTGATAATTTATGGGTATCAGTGCAGAAGCGTAAGCATTGACTGCATATTCTAGCGAGTGGTATCCTAATGATCACAGATGATCTCGCACTCTTCAACTCTGTCAACACCAAGCTTCTCAATCCGCCTGGAATGACTTTACGCCACGTTCCGATCAAAATATATCTACCGACCTCAGCAGACAGCGATGCAATAGACACCATTCCAGAAGAAGGCAAGACGGGACATATGCGAATCGTACAGTCGCTCGTACCTTTGGTCACACCCAAGAGAGACGCGCAGACTCTTGGGACTGCGCTGAACAGTATCTTGCCTACCATTTTCCCAAGTCGGCGAAGTCCGATTTATGCGCGGGCCGTATTACATGGAGCAGCTGTACCGTTCTCGGCGAGGATAGAGGATCTGGGCAAGGCAGCTGGCTATACGGATGGCTTTTTGCATGTTGCTGTCGTAATGCATGGCTGAACAATTCGATAACGCATTCCAGTTCGTGTGGCCTTCAAATGGCCCACCCGGTCCCGTCGCCTCTAATTCATATGTACGCCTGTCCACTTGAATCAATTCGAATTCGAGTTACGGTTGCCAACACTTCCGAAGAAGACAACTAAGACAGCCAGGTATCTGAGACACGTCAGCCATGCCATTCGATTTTTGGCGAGACGTCGTTCTGGGTCGACATACCCAGCAGCTCCAGTAAGCACCTCGTGTGGCTTCGCCGGCGTTGCCTGAAGCAACACAAAGGTGAAAAACAAGGCAAAGCCTATGAGCACACCTATGCTCTTCCCAATGCTGTCGCCAATTCTGGATAGAGCATAGATCGGAACCACAAACATCAGCGGGATGAGCAGGAAGAGGAGTACTGCTATGAAGGATTTGGCCAATTGCTCCGTTTCTGCGTTACCTTGCAAGAATGTTTTCGAATCCATGGCCTGGGGATAGAAAAAATCGGAGTTTCGGATTTTGTTGACGGTCTTCTCGATCATGGCGCCGATCGATGCGTGCTCCTTGGGTCCTCGAAGAGACATCATATCTCCCTTTTTGTTGAGAATCCACTCCATTTCACTCGGACGCACTCCGCCGAGCTGGAGCACTATTTTTTCAACAGTGGAGAACTCGTAATGAACAGGCTTCTCGAAGCATGTGAGCTCCCGAGCAGCCGAGACAAGCTCTGCATACTCCTTGAACTTTTTCTCAGCTCGGTCCATCAAGGCTGTTCGTTCTTGTCTTTCTTTTAGATCAGGCCGCCGGCGTGTCGTCAATCTGTCAAAAGCAGGGTCATCCTCTGCGCGATTCCTCGCGAGATCTGCCCAATCATAATTCTCAATCTCGACCTCGAGCTCTCTGATCTCATCCTGTTTTTCGAGTATCAGACGAGCCTGTAAGGCGCCGAATCTTCTGCACATGAGCCATCTGTCGTCGCTTCCGAGGGTTCTGGCGATATTTGGATAGCCATCTACAATCTCGTCAGCCTGACCTCATCTCCAACAGAAGGGGCTGAGTGAAGCTTACAAAGTTCTTCGGGCTGTGCTTCAGGGTTCGCATCACCAGGAGGTACTTCTGGAGGCGGTCCATCTGGCGGAGGCGGAGATGGATCATGGCCGCCGCCGTCGTCGTCATCGAGGGCTGATAGTGGGTGCCCTTCCTTGTTCTTGAGATATGTCTTGACGTGGTTGATGGCTTTGATCCATTGCTCCCGTCGCTCGCGGGCTTCTCGGGCTTCTCTTGCTTGCTTCTCGAATTCCTCGTTATACACAAGTTTGTGCCACCTGTTACTGATTTGTTTGGCTAGACCAGGTGTAGGTGCTTCCTGGCCTGGATTTGTCTGTCTCCCATTAGTCTCTTCCGTATGAGGGTCGAGTAAAAGGTCGTACGGTGCCAGGCTGATCCTCAGCCTGATCAACGACCAAAGCCTTCTCTGAGGCGATATCAGGCCTGCTATCGTCCGACGCGCCAGCACGACCCAGCCCGGCTTCACCCTCCTCCATTCTGCGGTCTTCGTCGGCGTACTGTACAGTTTCCTTGATAGACATTATCAGCTCTCGTATTTCACTTATCAGGCATCAGGAAAATGTCAGCCGACCTCTCAATGAAGGCTGCCTGTTCCTTTCAAATATCGTTGACATGCAGTGTCGGCGCCCTCAACTCAGCCTCGTGGTGTCGAACTGCAGCCAGCGTCTGCGTATTCTATCAAAACTCCGCAAATGTGCAGAAACATGCGTTCTGCTTTTGGTAAGATCACCGGGAGCCACTTCGGGAAGAGCGAATGGAAAGAATTAAACAGAGCCCGCTTAGTGGACTCACCGGTCGTCATATGCATTGCCTGATTGCCTTGCGACGCCACAGCGGAGGCCGCCTTGCCTCGTGCATAAAGACTCGATTCGAGCTCCAGTCTCGCGGTATTTTGTTCAGCTGAAACAACATTGATACATGGCTATCGACTCAGATCGCGCTTGAACGCTTTCAACGAATTGAGAAAGGGTGGTTCTGATGACTTGGACGGAAGGGTAAGCCGACGAGCGGTATGCAATTTTTTTTTTTTCCAATTCAAGCCAAGTCACGGAGAATGCAACTTACTGTTATCGAGCTGGTCTCAACTCGTCCTGGATAATATCTTTTTGTTGGTCCGCGAGTTGGTAGTACCATGCTCCATCTGCCGGTACGTATTTGGCGGATACAATTGTGGATGGTTTTGTGCTGCCTTTTCTCAAGACTCTGTCTCCCTTCAAGAACTCGGCAGCAATCTGTAAATTGATCAGTCTAAGCGCTCGATTTATCATATGGCATCCTTCTACGCACCTTTGTTGCCCTCTGCTTTTGGGGTATTGTAATAACACTCATTTTTCTTTCCGTAAAGCAAGAACCCAAGACGCCAGTACTGGGAAAAGAAAGCCAGGCGGATTCGTAAAGCAACAGCCGTATCTCTCGAATCCCTGACGAAGAGAGGTGAGGGCGACGATGGATTTGACGAAATGGCGGTTGCAAGGCTTGCAGTGCTCTGAATTCCCACCAGGGCGGCCTCCTAAAGACATAGCCCTCAGAATGTGGCGGGGGTCTAGTCCCCTTTTCTGCATGCGCTTTCATTTGTGGTGGCTGAGCTGCTGAGCGTGCAGGAAGCTCGTCGGTCTAAGATCCAATCAAGGCTCTGCCGAAAGTCGGGAGGGAAACGTCAGACTGATTAGTCGGTACGTTGACACGAAGTAGCGGCCATCGATCGAAGCTAGGAGGTTGCGGTCATCTTCGAAACTGGTGCCCAAGGAGCGGCTGTGTCGCACGTGACAGCTACTCGCATAATTTGGTTATGGTCCGGAACGCCTGTCCTCTGATGGGCGGCTTGGAAGCGCGAAGGCTGCAGGTGGCACGTCCAGAAAGCTCGAGAAGGACACGATTATGTGGCAAATACCAGATGCACAGGTAGTGGCTATGACGTCCAAGCAGTCACATGGGAGATGGAAGGTATAGATGTCGAGAATTGGAGTTAGAAGTTGTAGGTGACTCGTGGAAACTGGAAGGTGCTCTGGCTCGCCGCTCACGCCCGGTGCTCATGGCTCGTGCACGTTTGGTGGGAACTATCTTTCGACCTTGTCGACCTCACCTCTCTTTTATTTCATCTTCCACCTCTTCAATCCCATCGCATTCATCATCATTCGTTAAGAATTGCCTACCTACTCTATACAACAAGATAGAAGATGGTTTTCGGCTCTTACTGGCGAACCCTTCATGTCCGCTGAGGACCCTCAATTACTCGAGGTTTGGGTCACTTATCGCTCTCGAACGAGGTGAAACGACAATGCACACCAAGTCGGGATGTACGGTAAACCTCGCACGACTCTGGAGGCAGGCATGAGGAGAGCGTTGCGGACGCCGCATATGCCTTAGAGCGACATCAGATCACGCGCATCGGACCAATCGAGCACCCAGGTCATCGCCACGCCTCACTATAGTGAAGCCGGATTCCAGAATGGCTAGCCTAATCGATTGGTCCCCAACGTAAATTTGGAGAGTGAGCAGTCCCAAGGCAGCTCCACGACACAGGAAAGAGAGCTACGTTTGACCAAGTCAGACCGAATGACCTGCAGCAGCGTCAAGACTAAGACCGGTGGTTCGTGAATATTTTTGGTCACTTCGGAGAGCTGTAGCGCTCGCAACTTCCTCCACCTTCAAGCGTATATAAGGACTCCGATTTTCCTGAGGAATACAGTGCAATCTATCTGCTGTACGGGAGCAGTGGAGTCTCAAGCTGAACTGGCAAGCGGGACCACATCCGTAACGTGGAACCGACAACACTGCATGTACCGGGTGACATCCGAAGTACGCACAAGTGCCTCATGATCCCGATGGAGCAAGTCGTGAACCGCACGTGTGCCCACAAGGATGCGTTTCCATTTCGAGCGGAACAGGCGAGAAGAGACGCCGAGCTCATGGTACTTTACGTACACATTCAAGCGAACACCACGATGGTTATGCAAAGCAAGGCACGAGCGACAATGACGACGACAATTGGATAGTATAAACGCAAGCGATGACGCGCCTGTGCTCGTCAGCAACCTGAAAACTGCCGAACATTCCGAGAAAGTCCCCGATATCGTTCTCATTCTCTCGTAATGGCTGCGCGAGATTGTTAGGGTAAGTCAGCTGTCGCTGTCACCAAAGACCCAACCTGAAAAAATTTACAGAAGACACCGCAACTCCGATCTGTACCGTGTAGGAACCGCAAACGCTCACCGGGCCCGATGCATACCAAGTTCCACAACCTTGGACTTTTCAGCAATCACCCGATACGAGAAAGTTCATCAATGTTGAAACAGCTCCTCATCGCCCCGAAGGCGACGAGTGCGATTACAGTTTCCAGGCTCAAGTACCACAAGGCAAAGTCATGGAGCTCCACTCGATCAGCCGGCCACGTGAGGCGGGCATGCGGATCGCTTGTTTGATCTCTGTGTTCTCACACTCGCTTATTGACATCGCCTAGGTTGCCTGTTCCTGCCTGCAATTTCCCAAGGGCAAAATTCCGGATTACTCGAAGCTGCGTAGACCACCACAGATGCGTGGGAACCTGTGAAAGCTGGCTTGTGCAACTGCACGACCATTGGTGAATGTTTGCTGCGTTCCATTCGGGGAAGAGATACCGATGCGGACCTAATGTATTTTCACGCCGGCCTGGAGGCGACCGCAGCTGCTGAGAACGACTCCAGGCGGGTGGCACTGCAGCGTAATATTTCAAAGTCGTATTTGTCGTATTGCTTGGTGGATGTTCCTGGAGCTACATATCAGGGCGCAACATCCGCTCCAAGAGGTTTTGCTACACTGACAACTGAGACCAGCTGACTGACAGACCTTCATGCAGCATTCTCACGTTTCCAAGTTGGCCTCTTCCTTGATTCCTTAACACCACCAACCACGGCAAATCATGAATCGGTACCAATATTTCAGTTGGTGCACATGCCCATACTGTCCAAGCAATGAACGGCGACAGCCATATGCAACAAGATACCTCTCTAGCGTACCTCGTTATCACTCAGGTCACCAACATGGCATCTGCGAGTGGTGCAGTATATGGAATCGCATGATGCCCGGCTATGTAAAACAAATCTGCCATGTGCTCGATGGCCAGTCTAATCAGATGATGCAGGAACTCTCACCAATGTATCAACGGTATGGTGAAGTGTTTGATGGTATACATGAATTCTTCCGAGACCAGGGAAGATCGGTCCGCTCGCCTCGAGAGGTTGCACGAGCTATCAAAAGCGTCTCCGAATACATCTACGATCGGGCACCGATGAACCTGCAAGCTGGACAGTGGACCGACTTGGCCGATGCGCTGAACGAATTGGCCGAAGAGGTTCGTAAAATGAAGGCCGGAAGGCATACCCTGTATGTCGCGTACACCTGCTTACCTTCCATTATTCGTCTTTAGGTTATGGCAGGGTATATGAGGGACCTTCGCTACTGGGCTAGATTCCCAGATGATGGGCCGTGGTATAGAAACAGGATGCTGAGGTAGCAGGCTGGACCTGCGGGCTAAATTGTGAGTTTTGCCATGCAATATACCCAACGCTCGATGCGAGCGCCGTGCGATTGACCTTCATATGGGATCACCGTGTTTTTTGATGTGTATCTCTTCTTGTTTGTAGAAGATATCGACTTCTTGATCGCACCTTCCTCCTTTCACTTTTGCGCTTTTGGCTTCGGCGCTAGCAGGGATTCTGCCTGCGTCCACACAGCTTGACTCAACTTCGGACTTCTTCCTCGCTCCTCACTCCTATCAACCACAACATTCAGGTCCGAGTCCTACCATCAGCTGCCATCAGCATCACGGCAGCGGGATGGCGTGGAACCTCAGTCAGCGCGTCCTGGCACTCGACTGCCGCCCATCGACCGCCTCGATGAGCCGAGTCCAGCCGAGAGGGACATTCGCATCCTGAACTGGAGTGCACCCTGCTCACCAAGCGGTAGCTCGCTGTTCGTGATTGTTCACGTGCCCAATGTCTGGCCAAAGCTCAACAAAGCACAGCCAAACACCACCAATGGTGCCAAAGTCAAATACAAAGAAGCCTAAGACGCCAAAGCTCAGAGTGTCAAAGATTACTTTGCCGCACAGACGAAGAAGCTGCGAGGGGGTGACTTCGGAGCAGTCTATGAAGTTCTCGACAAATACAAGAAACACCAGCAACCCGAGATCAAAACTCCTCGTAGGCGCTTTGCAAAGGCTTCGAGTGGCCTCATGAGCCTTCTCCGCCGGACAGAACTCATCCAGCTTGCCGTCTTTGACACAAGGGCTCTGATGGGTCTTGATCACAAGCAGCAAGATGCTTACGTGCACAGGTGGACCAGTAACGCCTTCAGCAACACGGGCAAGACTCTGTTCGCGCTCGAGGTAGCGCCAGACTGCGAACATACAGTTTCTACCACGGGCAAGAACACCAAACCAATGAGCTATGTCAACAGCCGCTGGGCCAAGCTTTCTGGGAAGGGCCAAGCAAGATACGCTGCAGCGTCTAATCAGCTCCGAAACAGCGGCTTCGCAACACTCCTGCAGGTGATGACACAGTTTATTGGGCCTCTACCCGACTTGGTCTCGTTCTCCCGCACTGAAAATGGCCGTGACCCACTCGACCAGAGCGTGCTTCCAGAGACCACGAGTTCAGCGACGGCGCCATCTTCCTCAAAAAACAAGCTCAGCCAAGAATTCCGAAGCTCAATGGCCAGAAGAAGGAATCGCTCTCTGACTTGGTCTCATTCACCGGTATGGCAAATGGCCATAGCCCACCCAGCCAGATCAAATTTCCGGAGACCACGAATTATCTTGAAAACGCAAACTTGCAAGCAGCTGTGGCTGCGGCTGCGGCTGCGGAGATGTTTTCTAAGCCGCGCGCGGCCAGTGCATCAACTCGGAAGGACGACCGTGTGATCAGGCCATCAAAGTCTGGCAACAGAGTCGGCTCGACCATTGGAAGTCCAGCGCCCAGTCACTATTTCAGCGCCATATCCAAGCCAAATCCCAGTATCGACTCGGGAATTGGGAGTTCTGCGTCCAGTCACTACTCCAGTGCCGAATCCGAACTGAGTCACAGTTTCGATAGTCTACAGTGCGAGGATACTTCCACACATCGTGACGCCTGGTTGTTCCACAGCAATGCCCATTCGAAAGTGACTCCAATCAATATCGAAGAGGTGGGCACTGTTCTTCAGTTTGTATATGAGTCTATCCGGGCTCGTTACCGCCAGATCAAGGGCGATGACACCAGAGACCTCTTCCATCTTGAGAAATATCTCGATGGGCTGGGAGAATGCTTCGAAGACGAGCAGGCAGCGCCAGAGTGTTACCATGACCAGATTGAGAGAGTTCTTCATCAGCTCGAGATGGACCACATGCCTTTTGGGATTTTCTGATGAAGGTCAATGTTTGGGAGCTTGTGGTGGTTCAAACATGCGTAGTGGCGGCATTCTGGCGGACGTGCGAGCTCAAAAGGGACGATTGACAGGACTCTTGCTCGGCAGCTTGGTAGCAGGTGTAAGCATTCGAATTTTCACTGCCCTCTTCTCTGCCATTTCAGGTATAACTGTTCCTTACTGCATCTCCAGCATCAACTGTCAAGATGCAGACCGGCGAGAACGATATCCTGTTGCCCTGGCGTTTGATGTCACATCCTTCCCTTTTCGACCACGATACTTGCGCCCTCAACGATCAACTTGTGCTCGGCTTCATGTATCCTGGTCTGCAAATCCTCCAACTTCTCGCATCCTTCGATGCTGACCTCCTGTTGCACAATGGGCTCACCCATATCCACCTCCGCAATCACGTAATGTATCATGATGCCCGTCTTCGTCCTCTTGCCCTTTTTGAACTCCTCCCATGCCCTCTCAATACAGTGGGCACCCACTAGATCGCCATGCAGCGCAGGGTGCAGGTTGATGATCGGCAGCTTGGCCTCATGCAGCGGCTCGAGAAATGCAGGCGTTACAATCCTCATGAAGCCAGCACACACCACGATATCCGGCCTGTCAGCAAGGACCAGCTTCGCCAGATCCGCATCGTAAGCTTTCCTCCGCTCTGACTTTTGGGGATCTTCTGGGGTATCTGGAAGCTTTTTGTATGGGACTATGCCGTGGTATTGTGTGGGTATACCGACAGCCTCTGCTCTTTTCAGGCCATATGCATCTTTGCGATCGGAGATGACTTTGACGAATTTTACGTTGGGAAGGCGCGTTGTGTTGCCGGCGTCGATGAGGGCTTGCAGGTTCGAGCCGGAGCCGGAGATGAGGACTGAGATGCGAGCCGGAGTCGCGTCCGACGAGGAGGACATCGTGGAGGAGCTAATTGGGCGAAGATCATTCACTTACGCTCGCGAGAGAAATTTTAGGCTGAGGTGTGACGTCGGTGCTTGGGGGAAGAGCGATCGCGGGGCGGCACATGCAAGGGACAGAAGTTTAAATGTGATTAGCGTCATATCGATGATGTCGTCCATTGGGAGGTAGGAACATCTCACAAGCACCTGCTGAACTTCCAATCTATTTCATCGCAGCCGTTCGAGTCGACTTCATTATTCTACTATCTCCCATATTGTTTGGAACTAACACATCGCCTGAGCACTTCCCAAAAACCACACGAAACATGTCGAAGAAGCTGTTAACGCCTGGCAATGCCGCCCTTGCTCTTGGAGGCGTCGGAGTAGCATTCTACTTCTTCCCTCGGATACAGAAACCGTACGAACGACTTTGAAAATTCAGGGAGAATAAAAGGACTAACACGACATCCTTAGTATCGAGAAAGCAACCACCCAAAACATCGCAGATCGCTTCTCCGCCGGCGGTGGCAGCCACACTCACACGCCGGCAGTGGCAACACCACTAGGTACAACACATGAACCCTGCCCAACTCAAATCCCACCCCACTCATAACCACACAGGCCAATCCGACAAGACCGCCTCTCCTCAACACAAGTCAACAGGCATTGACTCGGAGCACTTCACCGAGAACGTAGCGGACCAGAAAGCGAACAACGAGTCGGGCGTTAAGAAGGCCATTAACAAGGCAGCATATGGGCAAGAGAAGGGGAAGTAAGGCAGTTCCTCCTCACCTTTCTCGTCTTGTGGACGGCAGTCGGCGGAGCCTGGGAAACGGTACAGACGGCATCAAAAAGAGAAGAGACGGCAGGCTAGACGGAGAGAGCTCGGTTTGGAGGAGTTCCTGGATGAGTGGGATTAAGGGCGAATACCTATTAAAAAAGTGCATTTTCCAGCGTGCATGAGATGTATGTACATTTAACAACAAGCATGAGCGTATGATTCGCGGTTGACCTGTGACAAGTTGGGAGAGTTCTGTCAGATGAATGCGAAACTAAAGGTATGTCCCCAAGAATTTCGTTCTTCTGACATCCACCAAGCCTATTCAATTGGTCCATCTAGTTCTTGATCACCTCCTCAACCTTCTCGACCTCCACATCAATCTTCGCAAAAGCCTTAAACCTAGCTTCCTCTTCCTCCTTCGTCACCCTCACAACCCGACTATGCTCCTTATTCAACCCCATACAAACCCTCGGCCTCTCGAAGAACATCAGATCAATCTGCTCCAACGTTCGTCCACTCGTCTCAACCCCAAAGAAATAGGTCAACGGCACGAACGTCGCACAAACAATCGCCCAAATCCAGAAGTAATTACCACCGATGGAGTTGAGACCGATAGGCGTGACCATGACGACGACGAAATTGGAGAGCCAGTGGGAGAAGACGCCTACGGCTGTGGCTTTGTTACGCACGCGGAGAGGCTGGATTTCGGCGGAGTAGGACCAGGACACGGGCAGGATGCCGAGGGTGAAGCAGTCGAGGAAGAGGAACATGAAGGCTACAGCTGCGGCAGCCGAGGAGTAGGATTGGGAGTTGAGGCAGCCGGCTATGACGGCCATGCAGATGGCGCAGCCAATGGAGGAGTAGATGACGGTCCAGCGGCGGCCTATCTGGGAAGTGAAGGTTAGTGGAGTATGGATTTGAGGGTGTGAGTGTACTGACTTTGTCGATGTAGAAGTATGGCGGCCAGGAGAAGATTGCATATTGAGTGAAGGCCACCGAGGCGAGGATAAGAGACATGGTGCTGCTAAATTCGAGGTACGTCTCTAGGATGTAGGCGAGATAATAGCAGAGAGCCTGGTATCGTTAGTAAGGAGTTCGTACTGACTTGGGAGACTCGAATCACGTTGACTCCGCTCCATTGATTCATCATATAAGGACCCATTCCTAGAACGACTCTCTGGAGATTCCGGGACTTGGTTGTATTGCTGAAGACTTCTCCCCAAGACGGCTCGCCGTCTTGGTCCTCCGCGGCGATGGTTTCAAGGATCTCGTTGAGTTGGCCTTTGACTTCCGGATCGTCTTCTGGCTTGTCGAGGAGATGAGAGATGACCTGGCGAGCCTCTCTAGTCTTGCCGCGCTTGGCCAGCCATCGAGGCGTCTCGGGTAGGAAGGGACAGCAGCAAAGGACCAGAAGCGAGAAGAGGATCTGGCAAGCAATCGGAAAGCGCCATTGCAAACTACCGTTCGCAAACAGAGTAGCGAAGCACAGCCAGCTCGCGATGGCCACTCCAATGATGATCAGAGCAGACTGCACAACCAACAAAGCACCCCTATTGTGGCTCGGCAGCGTCTCAGACTGCAGAATCGGAACTGCAACAGTCGACAATCCCACCCCAACACCAGCAACGACCCTGCCCCCAATCATCTGCCCAAACGAATAACATACCATCTGAATCGCCGCTCCGACAATGACGATCAAATTCGCAAGGATGATAGACCTCTTCCGACCGATCTGCTCTCCCCAGATAAAAGCCCCAGCGGCTCCAATAGCGCAACCGATATCGTAAACTCCCGTGACGAGACCAGTGAGAGTAGCAGAGGGCTCTCCAAGCATCGACTTGAAGTGTTGGCCACCCAGGATTCCGCCGAAGAGGCCTTGGTCGTATCCGAAGAGGAGGAAATCCAGCCCTGAGGCGAGCAGGATGATGGTTATGAGGGCAGAACCGCGGAGTTGAGGCATGGTGAAGAGAGGAGATACTGCTTTCTCGAAGCCAGGGTGGAATAGCTGATTTGACTTTATACTAAAATCCAGTACGTCCATGTGACAGCGCATCCAAGACACACAACTTAGCTTGGCTTGGAGCCTTGGCTGGCAAACCAATTCCGGTCTACCTTCTACGCTGGACTACGTTCTCCGCACCCCAATAATGCGACGGAATGCTCAGAAAACTGGAGGAATTCGAAAGTCGGGTTGCCTGGAAGGGTTGCTTGCATGGAAAGGACTCTCAATTGTTTGACTGGTGGCTGAAGGCATTGGATCCCCATTCGAGGAGCTTCCGGGTCAGGAAATCCGAAGGGCGAGTTCTGAGACTCACTAGACGAAGTACCTGTGGAAAAGTACCTGGAATGATATCGGAGGAAAATCGAAGGTAATGCGAATGTCATGTGAAATCCACGTGGCGTGTGAAGTCAAATGGGTAAGACTCAGGGATGCTCAGAAGGGCATTCCAAATTGTCTATGTAGAGGCGCAAGGCGTTCGTGGCTTTGAATAGCTTCGGTGCATTGCTTGGTATGCGAGGTACGGAAGCAGGAGCGACACATTGCTAACGGATGGGTGGAAGCGTCTATCAACCTATGCCATTCGGCCTCGACCCGAGACTCTTCTCAATCTAATCAAGAGTCCTGATAGAAGTACAACCGTCGAAACAAAACAAATCGCCAGACTCAAAGAAGGAGAACACACAAATGCACAGCGAGCGATACGCCCATGCCGCTTTTCCGGCACTCCCCCTGCACAGCCCAGAAATCCTCAAGTTCTCCTCGCTCGTCAAAGTCCCATGAAAAAACTAGTAGTACACACCCTTCTTCCCATTCGTGCATTGCGCTTTTTTGAAAAACATTTCTCGTCATTTCAACCAACATCATGTTGTGGGTTGGGTACATGCATCAGGCAGGTCCTTGTCGCTCCATCCATGTTGCTTGAGCATTGACTGAAGGCCTACCTGAGCGGAAGGAGGTTGTGAGGGTATTTTACAGTGTCGTTGACGTGGTCCGAACCATCTAGTCAATAATTCTGCCGGCCCATGTCTGAGGTATAACTTCCGGCTGCTGAGACCTGGCCGAGCTGGCCTTTGAGGTTGATGATGTCCGCTTGTAGACGGCTGATCCGTAATTCGTACTCGTCTTGCATCTGGGTGAAGCGAGATTCGAGTGATCGTACGTACTGCCAAATGTCGTTCGGATCTTGTTGCATCTCCCGAAGGCTGCTGCCCGACGAGCGTCCGTGACTTGATAAACTTCCTGGGTTCGAAGCTTGATTCATGCCCTGCTGTTGCTGGTGGCCATGAACGTTATTCAATTGACCTCCCTGCATCGTCGCAGATGGCATGCCAGCACGAACTTGCGACTGACCAGAGGAGGCCAGAGGGGGGAGACTGATGTTCGGCGGCACTCCTTGAGTAGTACCCAACTGCGCATTAGGCAATGGAGGCGTCCTACCGCTTCCACTGGCTCGGCCGAAATGTTGCTGCTGGAACTGCGTCGTCAAACTCGTAGATCGATTCCGTCCCATACTAGCGTCGCCAACACTGAGACGATGCTGATCAGGAACTTGGCCTGGTGACAGTGGTTTGGGGGAATGTGTCAGAATGCCCGGCTCTGCAAACACTTGGCCAGTGCCATAGTAGTTGGAGCTCATCGACGAACCTCCAGCTGGACTGGGTTGACCTGAAAGATCTCTCGGTGAGGTGGCATTACTTGAACCAGGATGCACAACCTGTGGCGGACCCATTGTGCCGCGCATGGAACGCGTCGGTGGAGGTGGGTATGTGCTCGACTGTTGTCGATAAACTTGGCGGTTTGGATCGTCTGGATTTTCGAGATGTTGGCGTTTGCGATTGGGCTCGCTTCCCCGCCGACCGTGCTGGTCTGCGCCATCATCACCTTCTTCATAGTCGATATCCATCGCGTCAGGACCTCCTTCGCCAAACTCGTCATCGCCACCGAAACTCGATCTACGACCTGCGCACCCTCCAGGGCCCTTGTTGTGTCGCGCGAGCGCGTCGCCACGCGCAAAACGTCTGCCGCACTTGTCGCACGTGTGCGGCCGCTCACCAGTATGAAGCTTGGTGTGTCGCTTCAGATCGTGCAGTCGACGGAACCGCGCCTGACAGGTCTGACACACGTACGGCTTCTCCTGGCTGTGGGTGAGCAGGTGGCTCTTGAGGTTGTGGTGGCGAGTGAAGTCGGTGGAGCAGTATGGACACTTGTGTCGTTTATTCGAGGCTGGTGACTTGGGGCTGTTTTGGCCGTAGCCAGGCAGGCTCATCCCGCGCGAAGGACCACCTCCCTGTTGACCCTCATGCTGCTCGGACTGTGGCGGTGGGCCCGGGTACGAGAACGACATCTGCTTTGCGGCGTCCTGGCCTGGAACCGCGAGATTGCCGGAGTTGTCGTTGCCGAACGATTCGCCTTCGTTCATCTGCGCAGGTTCAGCCACAAATTGCTGGCCCGGGGCAGAGGTGTGGTCGTTTGCTGTGGCGGTCATGCCAGTGCCTGTGGCCGAGCTCTCGATCGTACCAAAGCTCGCCAAGCTGACAGGACTGACTTGGTCGTCGGAGCCTGTGTTCTCATTATTACTATCATGCTCAGCAACCACGATCTTCTCTGCCGCGCGTCGCAGAGGCTCGCTCAGCTTGTTGGGTGCTGGCGCTTCTGTAGGTCTGCTCATACCTCCGTGGCCCATCAACGAGTGCATCGCTGTTACTGCCGGGTTGGGACTTGTCTGTCTCGAGCCGTTGCTCATGCCCTGCTGCTGCTGATGTTGTTGTTGCTGCTGCGCAAATTTCCTCCGCTTCATCTCAGCCATGGCAGCCGCGCCTGTCAATGCTGGAACCCTCCCCGGTGACAACCTCGCCTTGTCTGTCTTGGGCGAATTGCTCGCACTATTCCTCTGATCCGAGTGTGGCCGCAGCAGGTTCGGATTCTCGAAAGTGCCGGCGGCGGTCGTAGGCAACGAGCCTGGCGAGAGGGACGAGGGCGTTCGCGGCGCAGGTTGGAAGCCGGCGAACTGATCGGGGCGGGACGACGGTGTTGTTGCTCTCGTTGTTGCGGCCATGTGGCTACAACGTCATTAATCTACTAAGGTAGTAGTAGTACGGAACGGATTCGAGGTGTCTAGGTCTAAGCGCGTGCATCAGCAAGTGGTTCCTCGATTCATTCACTCAAGCAAGCCGTCCACAAGCCAAGCGACAACATGCAACCCAACCCCAGACACTCGCGGCCTACGAGATGGAGCGCATTATTGTCGCTCTGGTATGCGCGGCGGGCTACAGTACGGAAGACCCACCAAAGACCTGTACGCTATGATCCCCCAACACCGCGGTGCTTTACTCCAATTCGCGCCGAATGCAGCGCGCGCATCTCCCGGCCCGTCCAGAACTCGGTCGTCTTCGTCGTTGTCTTCGTTGCGGTTGGCCAGGCTGCCGGGCGGAATCGATCGCGCGAGCTGCAGACACGCGCTGATGGTCGAGACTCTAGAGCCGCCCGCCGCTGAGCTAATGACTGCGGGAGAGTTGATGTGCAGATGCGAAGGACGACGAGCGATGGACTCCTCCTTGATCGTTCCTGGGGCCAGCGCGGCGCACGCAGCACCGCGGATTACTGTGCGAACGAAGCAGCAGAGGTCGACGCTGCTGTTCAGCTTGCGGAGGCACTACCTCCTAGGTACCGTCCTGAACCGCACTCTGACAGAGGGCGTGGCGTGCGTGGCGAGTCCGAGAATGGCGGCGGGTCCCGTGCGGTATCGTGCGTAAATGCTCAATAGAGGCTTCTGCAGGACCGACAATGGGTTACAGCAGGAGTGAAGAAGACGGCGAAACGATGGGCCAGTAGAGTCGAGTCCTACCACGCAACAGCATATGGTTGTGCAGGGAAGACTGCCGTTCGCCATCGACGAGAAACAGATAGGCTCGCAGACAGGCAGCCAGGCGAGCGACAGCGACTGCGCCTCGTTGCTCCTCGCCAAGCCAATGACGGCACGCTGCTCATTCTCTCAGTGGTCGGTACCGTGTAGACACCACCACACCCAGCCTCATCACTGCTCCTCATCATGCTGCTGCCACTGCCTCCGACTACTGCTTGCTGCCACCGATCGGCGACGAGCCGCGCAGCCAACAGGCACAAGCTCAACCTTCCTGTGCTCCATCGGGTCTTGCGCCCACGGCTGGATCATACCCGAACGGCGAACAACCTGTCGGTTCTTCTCCAGCGCCCGCCTCTGACCACGTCTGACTTCATCGTATCTCGAAGGAGAACTGCTTCTTCAAGGTCGGTCAGCTGGCCATCGAGTCAATCCGAAGCGCCACCGCACTCCGCGTCCACAATTGGTCCAAGTCCGACTGCGTACGGCATACGGCCGTGGCCTGAGACGCGATAATCGTGGCGATGTCTTCAGCCTTACCAAAGTCTACGTCACGTCACGATAACTTTGTGGCTCCAGCTCTTGCATGTCTGCATCTGCCGTGGCTGCTTGCTAGAATCCAACAGTTCGGTTCTGCGGGCCGTCGCCCAAGAAGATCAAAAAGAAGCCTCTCTCTTCAATCAACAACGACGATCTGCTGCTGCAATCACCACTCGAACGCCAATGCCGATTCTCCACCATTCCAGCTTCCAAGTTCTTGCTTAAACGAGCTGGCAACTCGTTTCCATTTTTGTGGAGGTCGTCGTCATCCGCCTCTCAAAAATCAGGTTTATAGCTGGCCATTCACACTTTTGTGCCTTGGCATCCATGCGGCCTCGACAGTTTTCGCAATTTGTACGCGACAATACGGTGAAATGATCGCGACATCGAAAATCGCACTCGAATGCGAGATCCACTACTACTCGTGGTTTCTAGTGCGAAAGCAAACGGTAGCGTACCCCTCGGTCATCGTTCGGCATCCCGAACCCAAATTTGAACGGTTGAGACGGCAGAATATCTTGAATCTCAAATTCGTAACAGGGACAGCCACTCTCATTCGGAAACCGAGCGGGACAGGACACCAGACTTGCAAACTTGCAAGACTGCGGTGGCTTTTTTCCAATGCGTAAAACGTGCAGATGGGCCTTTCGGTCTAGAATCACCAAAACTCTAATCTCCAGCCTAGCGACGAATGATCTCTTTGGGACGCGATCGTGTAGCTGATTTGATGTTATTCTTATCGGACGGGATCTATAAGATCTGTGCTATTGCATTTTGCGAGATGGATCTATGCGTGCCATAATTAAGCTTCGTGTGAGTCACCAGATCTCAATCTTAGGCAGAGGCTGGAGATAGAAAGTATTCTTCACCGCAGTCTCAGAATTACCCGTCCTGGCGATTTGGACGACATGAGTTCAGGTGCCCTAATTCCTCGATGACACCGGCCGAGATCTAGGAAGGTGAGTTAAGCCAGGTTACGATCTTCAACAATGCCTGAAGCGAAGGGGCTCCTCAACGCCTATTCCCTTACCTATGAAGCTATGACCATGTCGAGAATGTTTCTTCTGTTCTGGTTGTCCATTTCGCCAACACAGATGAGCTTCGATCTTCGTTGTACTGTCGGATTTCACAATGTACGTGTGCAAATCTCTCTGTCGCGTGGAATCGCAGCAGGATATCTGAATTCGCGGATTGCTTTCGCGTCTGTCTGGAGTTCTTCTGGCGATCCAGTATAGCGCGTCGTGGAGATCGTGGGTTGATATTTTGGTACGCTCGTTGTCGAAGTGATGTGTGCCTGCCGTTTCGCCTATCGTGCTTGCAAAAACATCGAAGAGAGGATGTGGAAGGAGCAACTATGTCGAGAGCAGAAGAGAAGGAGCGGTTCCTAAGTTTGATGGGCTGTGATCAATTTTGATGGCCGTCGGCGCTGGCCGAAGGCGACACCGCACTTTGCCTATCCACCTCCGGCGATATCCATCACCATCCCAATCAAGGGATCTGACTGAGCATTGACTGCCGACACCCGCCTTTGACAAACGTCTTCCATCTCATCCGCATTTCCCTTCCTTTCTTCTCTCATCCGCGCGTGCCTTGAGACTCAATGTCCATCTGGGAGGTCTACTATCTTTGGAAGGAGGGTTCGGAGGACTTTGGTTGAAGCGAGCATAAGTCACCGTCACCATGGCGGCAAACATGGACGAATACAATGCATACGTCGAGGAGATGCGAGCACGA
Source organism: Mycosphaerelloides madeirae (assembly GCA_002785995.1). NCBI lineage: Eukaryota > Fungi > Ascomycota > Dothideomycetes > Mycosphaerellales > Mycosphaerellaceae > Mycosphaerelloides > Mycosphaerelloides madeirae. Next base: position 184,929 of record NHNV01000016.1, on the reverse strand, counting down.
GAGTACCCAATGGTCAAACACGACGCTCTTTATCTGGACCATGCCGGGACCACACTGTACAGCAAATCGCTTATGGATCGGTTTCATGCGGATATGATGGCTTCTCTTTACGGCAATTCGCATTCTGCGTCGCCGTCGAGTCAGATAGCCACGACTACGATCGAAGCCGTGAGGATGGACGCTTTGAAGTGGTTTGGTGCGGACCCGGAAGTTTTAGACTTGGTTTTTACGGCGAATACGACGGCGGCTATCAAGTTGGTTATGGAGGCTTTCAGGGAGCAGGAGGAGGGATTCTGGTTTGGGTATCATGTTGATTCGCATACGAGTCTGGTTGGTGTGCGGGAGAGTGCGAGGGAGCATCGCTGTTTTGAGTCGGACGCTGAGGTTGAGGAATGGATTGGTGAAAGATCAAAGTCGTCTGCTGCGGGAGCACAGCTTTTCGCTTTTCCGGCCCAGTCGAATATGAACGGACGTCGACTACCACTGGACTGGACTCAACAAATCTCCGCTGCCTCCGATGGAAGATCATTCACGCTGTTGGATGCAGCAGCTCTCGCCGCCACTTCACCTCTATCATTGGCAGACTCAAAGTCCGCTCCCGATTTTACAGTACTCAGCTTCTCCAAAATCTTCGGATTTCCGGATCTCGGCGCTCTCATTGTGAAGAAGGAAACGGCACACTTGTTTCAGCAACGTAGGTACTTCGGTGGGGGCACCGTGGATATGGTGGTCTGCTTGAAAGAGCAATGGCATGCGGCGAAGTCAAGCTCGCTCCATGAGCAGCTGGAAGATGGTACTCTCCCCGTACACAGCATTATTGCTCTAAAATCGGCCATGAAGACTCACTTGGAACTATTTGGACCATTGGAACGTGTCGTGCAGCATACATCAACGCTCGCAAAACAGTTATTCAATAGCCTAGACGGCCTCCGACACGCGAATGGACGTGGACTATGCCATATTTACAAAGACTCCGCATTTTCATATGCCGGTCCGCAACCCCAAGGGCCTACTGTTGCCTTCAATCTGCGAGATAGCCAAGGCCGCTGGATCAGCAACACGGAGATTGAGAAACTGGCTTCAATAAAGAACATTCATCTCCGCACTGGCGGACTTTGCAATCCAGGTGGCGTGGCAAAATGTCTAGGTCTGTCGCCTTGGGAGATGCGAGAGAACTTCTCAACAGGGTTTCGTTGTGGCTCGGAGAACGACATCATCAATGGTAAGCCTACTGGAGTCGTTCGGGTCAGCCTGGGAGCGATTAGCACCAGAAGCGATGTCGAGAGATTTGTGGCTTTCTTGGATGAGTTCTTCGTGGACAAGACTCCCATGACTTCCTGTCCGCCTTCGCCTATGGAAGGAGAAGGGCCTGAGAGTTCACGCTTCTACGTTGAGAGCCTGACAGTCTACCCAATCAAAAGCTGTGGTGGATGGAAGGTCCCCTACGACACTCCCTGGGACATTCGCAGCGAAGGCCTCGCCTGGGATCGGGAATGGTGCATTGTCAAACAGGGCTCAGGATCTGCTCTGAGCCAGAAAGGACACTCACGAATGGCACTCATCCGACCTCACCTCGACTTCAAACATGGCGTCCTTCGAATCGGAGTCGCGGGGAGCACAGACCAGATCTCCGTCCCTCTCTCCAAAGACCCAAGTTTCTTCGAAGCCCCCAGCCTCAAAGACTGCACCGCAAGCGTATGTGGAGACACAATCAAAACCCGCGTCTACACCTCCAAGCAAATCGCAGACTTCTTCACCAACACCATTGGGATCCCATGTACTCTTGCCCGCTTCCCTCAATCCTCTACATCCGCCCGCCACAGCAAACCTCACCTCCAACACCACCAGACCTCAACCTTCCCTCGTCCTCTATTACTTTCCAACGAATCCCCCATCCTCACAATCTCCCGCAGCTCCCTCAATCGCCTCAACGAAACAATCAAAGCCAAGAACGGCAAAGCCGCACACCCCTCCGTCTTCCGCGCCAATATCGTTCTCGCCGAAAACCCGTTCATTCCTCCAGGGCAAGAGAAACCTTGGGCGGAAGATGCGTGGCGGGGGATGCAGATCGGTGATGTGAGGTTTGATTTTCTGGGAGGGTGTCGGAGGTGTCAGATGGTTTGTGTGGATCAGGAGAGCGCGGAGAGGAATCAGGAGCCTTTTGTTACGTTGGCGAAGACGAGGAGGTTTGAGGGACGGGTTTTGTTTGGGGTGCATACGGCAATGGTGAAGGAGGGGGAGGGTGGTGGTGGTGGTGGTGGTGGTGGGGAGAGGATTAGGGTTGGGGATGAGGTGAGGACTTGGGTGTAGATTTGGAAGTGAAAGCGGAAAACTCATGCAATGGCTGTCTCGACTAATCTTCATCTGCCTTGTGGTTTCGGGTATCACTGGATGATATTATTGTCTTTACGCTCATCACTGCCGTGACCAACCTACCCAGCATCCATGAAACCTCACGCAAAACTTCAAAAGTGAAGAGAAGAGACAACCATCTACTGCTTCTTCTTTCCCTCCTTATGCCCCGCTACCGCATGCTTCTTCTTCTCCTCCCTCTTCTCCTTATCCATCGCCTCAATCTGCTCCGCCTCCTCCACCTCCTTTCTCTGCGCATACCACTGCCCCGCCTGCAGCACCAAAACCCCCACCAACACCAGCGCCAAAATTGTATTACTAGCCGCCAAAACCCTCAAACTATCCTCCCTCCCAATAAAATCCCCCTCGCTCCCCTCAAGCGCCTTCTCCACCAGACTCTCCCCTTCCCCCAGCATCTCCCCTCCATACGCCCCCGCCGTCACCGTCCGCAAGCCCTTTACAATATTCGCAATATAGACTGTGATCCCGCACATGTAGAGCACGAGGGAGGCGCCGTCGAAGAGCATGTTTGCTTCGGAGGGCTTGTAGAGTTTCATGAGGAAGCCTAGGAGGCCTGTGCCGATGACGATGTGTAGGATGCGGGAGATGAGGGGGGGTGAGGCGTGCAGGAATTTGAGGTGGTTTTCTTGGAGGGCGAAGTAGCGGTCGCGGGGGTTAGGGTCGAGGATGGGGTCGAGGGTGGTGGGGACGGTCCAGAGGACGTTGTAGTCGTAGGGAAAGAGGGCGAAGAGGATGCCGAGGAAGAAGCAGGTTGCTGGGTGTGGGTTAGTTGGGTGGGTGGGGGGGATTTGGGTGGGAGGGGACATACGGCCGACTATGAGGAAGGTCGCGAAGGGCGCGACGCCTTTGACGGGCATTTTGGCGGTTGGGGAGCTGGTTTGTTGCGGTGTATGATGTCGCGGTGGTGGAGAGGTTGGAGGTGAAGCAGAGAGGCTCTCAGCTGTGAGGAAGAGATCGGCGGCGTTCAGTGCGACGTCAGACGTCCAAACTCAATATGCGCTCGCGGAGAAGAGCTCCAAGAATTAGCTAGGACTGGATATAGTCACTCGGTACAGAAGACAGTAGTAGAGACTACGTTGTCTATTTGATTTCAGCCTCTCTCAAATTTCGGCTCAATCCTAGCAGCCACCACAAGTCTAGACCCGCTCTGCTCGAGCTGCCGCTTTAAGTCGGTATCAACGATAAGGACATTTGTTCGTCAACTGTCACAAGCTTCAGATTCAGCAGATTCAGCAGAGAGATCGCGCTCATGACTAACATCGTGCTCATAGGGCTCAGAAGGGGTATCGTCGACCGGCCGTCAACTCATACATACATGTATCCAAAGGCCTTTCAAGAAGGCATTTCAACCGCAACACCACTCGCTATGCAAAACACCACCCATTCAGGTTCTCAGATCCCATTTTCTGCGCCGGCGCTGTTAATGCTCACACTTCATGTCGTGGTGTCGTTTCCATAATCGTATGTTCATATTTCTCGTCTGAGAGGCCCGATCAATACTTCGACCGCCTCCCATTCCTATCCCGTCTTATCCGGTCATTCCTCTCCCGGTCCTCCTCGAAGACAGTCTCGTCTCCCTCAGGGACCGTCTCCGGCCCAGGTGTCCTGCGCTCATGCCTGTGTCTCCGTCGACGATTGCTCGAGATCTGACTAGCGCTGTCGTCGGGTGCCAGACTGGCTGTGTCACCCAGTCCGTCGTCGTCTTCATCCTCGAAATCAGTGATGCCGCTCGCAGGTGTGTCGAGCCTCACGCCGACGTAATCACCCATACCGTTGCCACGTCGGAGCTGTGCTTGTGCGGACAGGCCCGCAGACCGTTCACGCAGCATCGACCGGACAGACTCTGCCTTGCGATGCAATGCCTCGAATGCGTCTTCGAGCCGTTCCATGTCCATCAGTACGTTGCGCTCCAACTCTGCGGCGACGGCAATCTCCGTGTCCTCGTCTAATTGGACGGGCGCTGGAGCTGCAACTCCCATGCCATTCGGTCCAGGAGTCGGGCCTCGGGACGGGAACATTGATGGCATACCGTCCATTTCGAAGGGTGTCGTATCACGCGATGGTATCCCGCTGAGGCCACTGAACGGGGTGGTGTTGCGCGAGAATGGTGTCGCATTAGGTCCACGGGATGGTCCGCGGGATGCCACAGGAGACGCAAAGGCTGAGACCGACGGGGGAAACGGTGCCTCTGCTCCAGACCACAGGAATCCGTCGAACCTGCCAGAGATCAAGATATCCCATTCGGCTTCGTTCACTTCGGCCAAGGTGGCTAGCATGCCGTGCAAGTAAGCATTATTTAGCAGGTACATGGCCGCCTCGCAGTCCCGAGGAAGCTTGTCCAGTCTGTATAATCGCTGTAGAGCCTTCTTGGCTCGTCTCAATGCATCCGACGACACATTCGGGCGTTCTGCAGGAGTGGGCGCTCTGGAAGCGGATACAAAGCTCTGCCCGTGCATCAGCGCAATGAAGAAGTTGCGCTGTTGTTGATCCAGCTTGGTCATCATTGCAAACATTAAGGTATCCTCATCGGCCTCCTCCGGCGGGCTCGAGGGAAATTCCGGCTGTTGCGCTAGCCAACTCTGGACTGCGCGTTTCGTTTTTTGATTCTGTCGGATATAGTGATCGCGATACTCGTCCGGAACATCGACATCGAGCTTTTGCATGGGCGCTTGCGTTGATCCAGATATGCCTAATCCACTGTCGTCTGGCTGAATCGAGAAAGGCGGCCATTGTGGTAGCTCACGTCGACCAGCAACGTACTCGAGAATTTCGCCCCAGCTTACACCTGTATCTTCCTCGTCTGAGAGCTGCGGCTGCGGCGTTGTCTTGCACACCACGCAATCACATCTTTGACTCGAGATATCTCGAGCAAACACCTGTGACAGTTTATCAAGAAGGCGCCTGGCCACGGACTTGTAGCCAGTAGCAACTGCGAGAGAACCGCTGTAGTTGAGGACGTGTAGATAGTCGTCCAGGCGTTTGTGAATGGTTGAGAACACTCGCGAATACTCCTCCAAAGGCGCAGTCTGACCAATCGCGGGCGATTGATAAACATTATATTGTTGAACTGGAGAAGGGCCGGCGGTTTGTATCAGTCTTTTCGGAACAGGTACCATTAAACCTCCGTTCTTCAGCAGGTAGTCGACTCGAGGAGCCTCTTTCAATCCTGTGATTGGCGGCGGNNGAGGGGGCGGTGGTGGCGGTGGAGGGGGCATTTGTTTAGCGGTCAGAGGAGTTGCCATTGAATGCGAGTTGTTCTTGTTCGCGATGCCAATATCGATCACAGGAGTTGCCCGTACGTGAGCTGGGAACGGAGTATATTCCTGGATTGGCGTCCTTGGTTGTGAGCCGGTCACGGAGGGTGGTGATACATCCGCTGCTTGCTGCTGAGGTCGCCTGCTCGCCTTCCTGTCAGGTGCAATCGACGTGGCGTCAGAGTCGGTCGTGTTGTCCGTGATGGTAGATCCAGGCTGAGAGTGTCCGCCTGATGTCGTGGATGCGGTGCGCCTGTAGCTGCTATTTGGTGTCGACTTTCCTTCATCCTCGGGAAAGGCTCCAGGCATGCTCGATATCTCGGACTGGCTGAACCGTGCCTCTTTCCGTAGGCTTGCACCTGATTTCGCACTTTTCATACCGCCCGCACGGGGACTCTCTGTACTTCGTCGTGGCGAGTCCATCTCTGCCTTGAGATCTTTTACTGTACCTCGCATGCTTCGGCTACTTCCAGGGCGTCTCTCGTCGGGATCCTCGGCGGTGAGAGGTGGACTAGGCGGTGCGCGGTTAGCAGCGGACGTGGGTTTCACAGGCGAAGAGTTCCTTCTCCTGAGATCCTCATTCCCATTCTCGGTTGCTCCTGGGGCGTTGGCTTCGGCCTTGCCAATATCCTCCCTGCTGCCAACGGCCTCACGGCTATGTGCTTTGCTGAAGGTTGGATATGAGCCCTGCGGCCGCACCTCACCGTTCGAACGACGGTCCATCTCAGGCACGACCACAGAGGCCGTCCTGGGTGTTTTGGAGGCGCGATCGGGCGTCTTCTCAGAGACGGCAGCTCTGGGCGAGTCCCGCTCGCGCTCGCGGTCCCGCTCCCGGCTGCCAGACTTTCGCGTGTGGATGCCCAATTGAACTTTGCTAGAGGAGGCCGACTTTGTGGTGCTAGAGCGGTGCTTGTCCTTGTCGCGCGAGGCGGTGGAGTCGCGGTCGTAGGCGGGGCGGCGGTGACGGCGGGGCGGGTCGGAGTCGCGGGAAGAGGGCATGTCGATGGTGCATGTTAGGGCGTCGTCGAGCGGATTTGGGTAGGTGTCGAAGGAGGGCATCACGTCGATCACAGCGCAGGCAGGTCGGCCAAGTCGGCGTCTAGGCTGGGCCAATCGCAGCAGTACACATCTTGCGGTGAGGGAGCTTCAGTCTTCGCTATCACGGCTCCATCGTCTGTCTCCACAGCATACTCACAGAGGACAGAACAGACGAGGTGATGAATAGTGATGAAAGAGGGGGGCGACACGAGACGGCGGCTGATCTGGTTATGACCCCCGTCGCCGCCATGGAACGCGAGAAGGGTTCAGCTTCGTCGTCGCGGCTGTGCACCTCATCGCCTGGGGCTTCATCAGGCCGGCAATATCAATATACCATCCCATCTTCCAAGAAGACAGCAACATGAAAGAAGCGGGGAGCAGATAACGGAAGGTGCGAGCCAAGTGGACAGTGCAATGGCCGTGGTTGAGCCCAAGGGACGGAAGTCACGAACAACTTCATCTTCTCTCTCTCGACTATAGCACCTCCCTTGATTTCTCACCCCTTCGCCATCTCATCCCGCCAAGTAACGACGTGCAGCTCCATCCCGCCTACTGGCACGAAGCGGTAGGCCGAGTCTCATATCTCCATCCCTCCCTCGACGACGCGCCGCGTATCTGTGGAATGAGCCTCCCGTGTCTTCCTCAAAAAGATCTCTCCTCCCCTCCCTCTTGGCTCCCACTCTGCTCGAAATGCTGCTACGATGACAGTCAACCCGAGGACAGTTGGTCTCTGCATCTTTCTCTTCCTCGCCTCAGCCCTCATCACCCTTTCTCTCCGCCAGACACAGCAAAACAATGCCCGCGTCGTCCCTGCACACCGCCAGAGTGCCAAGGTCTTTGCTACGACACAACAAAACGTCCTGAAAGAGCATAAAGTCGCCTTTGCGACCTTCTTGGCCGGAGACTCAAATGCAGCCCTTGGTGACGACGGCAAGCCGCTGGCCGACATCAACGATAACGATGATGGTTACTTCGTGGGAACGCGGGTCCTAGCCTACCAACTCCTCCACTCCAAGTCTGCTTCCACGAACAACAGCATCCCCTTCATCGTTCTCTGCACCCGTGACGTCTCCAAACGCAAGCGCAACCAGCTTCGCAAAGACGGCGCCGCCGTCATCATCGTCGAGAAACTCGACAACGGCTGGGTGCAAGGCAACAACCCACGCTGGGCCGATGTCATGACAAAACTCCGTCTCTTCCAACTGACCGAATACACCAAAATCTGCTTCATCGACGCCGACATGCTTGTCACTGCCCCCTTAGACGGCGTCTTCTTCGACGAAGCTACCCTAACCCAAATCACCGGCGCCAGCCCCGACGCAATCCAAGAAGACGAAGCACAACTCCCACGCACCTACATGTTCGCCACGCACGCCGACTACTGGGGCTACGAGCACCCCTACCCACCCACCCCGGACATGACCTACCTCAACTGCGGCTTCTTCGTCTTCACGCCCTCGCGCGTGCTCTTCGACTACTACGTCTCCCTAACCAAACTCCCGGACCGCTTCGACCCAGGCTTCCCCGAGCAAAACCTCCTCAACTACGCCCACCGCCGCGAGGGTAACATGCCATGGAAACCGCTCTGGCACGGCTGGAACGTCAACTGGCCCACGGCCAAAGACTGGCGCGGAGGAGCGCGGTCTTTCCACGCAAAGTACTGGGACGGCGATCCCAGCCACGATCCCGTGCTCAAAGCCATTTGGAAGGAACAGAGAGCCGAAATGGAGGGATTCTATCGTGGGAGGGAGTTGGGTGCTGCGTGATTGGCCCGGACAAGTTGGCTGTTACAGAAGTGTGAAGGAAGATCCACCGCGCACCAATGCAAGCTGCAAGGTCGTAGTTTCTTTTACCTAGAAGGGAGACACCGAATGTAATTCCCCGTTTCATTTCCTTCATGCAAAAGAATACTCTCTTTTTATCTTTAGCCTGTCTGCCTATCTATTTTCGGCTCTGTCTGGAAACTATCGGATCGTGGCTGTGGTCTGGTTGTTGAGTCGGCGTGGTGGGTGGTGTGTATGTGCGCTGCAGGAGGCAGCCGTTGAGATTCCAAAGACTAAAACTACCTATCCACCGCATACTCCTTTTCAGGACATGAGAAGACAGGAACAGCCACACACTCGCAAAAGACCAAAGTTTGTATTTAGAAAACGTTAGACATGCCGAATTCTCTATTGGGTAGATGCGAGTTCCATCACACGCAAGCCACAAACGTCGTGACATACATATGGACACTGCGAGCATGCCCGAAATAACAGGTATAGTGAATCGCTTTGCTTGCGTGCCGTTGTTGACAGATAGCTTGAAAGAAGTTCATTCTTGAGTCGACATACATAGACGGCCTGGAATCTGTCTTGAATCGGAGTTGACGGCGCGATTGGTTGTATGCATAGAGGCCTAACGATGAGGAGAACGTGGGTTCACGAATGTGTTTCTTGAGTCGGCAGAGTGGAAGTGACAGCACGGATGTATCTTAGCGAAGCGGTAAGGATAGACAATTGAAAAGGAGGGGTTCGCAGGTTGGTTCCATGAGTTAGGAACAGACTCTGACTCGAAGGTCGTGGCAGCCACAACGTCGAAGAGATACACGGACTACCTCGTTATCAGTGGCGAGAATGAGAATTGGAAAAGAAAGACGGTTATTGTTGAAGCGATAGACAGCGACATTTCATCTTCTTACAGTTACACATACAGTAATGCCAACCACAAAAACGTATCCCCCATCGACCAGCGCAGGAAGAGGCCGGTGTATTGAGTTAATTTACAGTACAACCCCCCTCTCTCCCACACACAGGACAAAAGAAAAAGGCATTTTTCTTTTGTACATCCCATCCCGAAAAAAAAGCGGCATGACAAGCAAAGCTCGCAGGCAAGTATAGAATAACAAAAAAGTTCCGCATCAACAGCGTCCCTATGAAAGCCTCCGGCAGAAAATAAAAAGGTATTAGTACATAGTTGGACCAAAGAAGTAATGTCCGGAGAGCAAGAGTGTGTCCAAGAAGAAGTAATAAAAGTGTAGTTGGCGTTGTTGAAAGCTTCGTCCTGTTGTAGCCGTTTGCCGAGAAGCGAAGTTGGTAATGTTGGTTCGTGGGAAGAAGAGAAGTTGTTTTGGATGGAACCAAAATCCGACCTGCACCATTTTGTTTGCCCCGAAGCCCCAGGTTCTAGAGAGGAATGACCCCGACGTGACGACGTTTCGTTCGTTTATCAATGAAGTGTGTTTGCTCCCTTCGTGCAGATGTGCAAGAAAGGGTCATCAGAAAGAGAGAAGAGGAAGGGAGAAGAGAGACAGGAGGCGTCTACTCCTCGCGCTTCCTCTTCTTGGCGGGCTTGCGATCCGTCGTGGGTGAGAAGTCACCATCCGAGTAACTGACGCTACTGCTGGAACTTGAGCTTGAACCGGCGACCTGGGCAGCGACATCGAACAGCATGGAGCCCAACTCGTGCGCGTCAGGGCTGACGCGGTGATGGGGAGGGTACTGATGCGGCGGCGGCGGGTATTGCTGCTGTTCCTGCTTGGGACGGATGAGGCTGCCGGCGTCGCCTCCGTTGACAGACTCGATGTGTGGCTGCTGCATCTGCGGGTCGCCGGGCTGGGTCAAGACGCCCATTACCATGGTGCCTGCGCCGTGGGTGCGCTGGTGCTGGCTGAGGTTGTCGGAGCGCGAGAACTTCTTGCCGCAGTCGGTGCACTCGAAGGGCTTCTCGTGCGTGTGCAGCGAACGGTAGTGACGCTTCAGGTGCTCCTGGCGGCGGAAGCGGCGACTGCAAAGAGTGCAGACAAAAGTCTTGGACGGATCGTCGGTCAGGGATTGCTTGCGGCCGCGACGCGACGCGTTGGTGCTGGATGCAGCGGGCGTCGTCGCGGTCGACTCGGTGGCATCGGCATCGGCATCTTCGGTGGTGCTGGGCGCCGTCGACGTGGTGGCGGTGGAGGTGTGCTGCGTCGTCGACTGGGCAGCGTCCATGGTGGGCTCGCTCTTCTTGCTGCCGCTCTTGCGCTTGGATGCTTTGGCATGCGACGCCGCAGATTCTTCTGGAATAGAGAATTCGGAGACAGGGGGTGAGAAGCCGGCACGGGCCACTTCGTCTTCATCGCTGAAACTCTCCTCGCTGAAGAAGCCGTCGTCTTCAATCAGGCTCGGCATCGGCTCCAAACGTTGTCGCTTTGCGCCATTGAAGTGCACATCCCGCTGCTCATATGAAATCATGGCCGAGAAGTCGTCCTCTACGTCGAGCTCGAAGATGGGCTCGAACTGCGGCAGCCCGCCATAGTTAATCAGCTCGCCCGGCGAGGCGATGTGGATATGCGGCTCTTGTACGCGGACTGACTCGTGGTCCTCCTCGTCGTTCTCAGTGCACAGCTTGGCCAAGTTGGTCGACTCAGGCGCCGAGCTCACAACAGTCAGCTTGCGGGGATCACACACATCTTGCTCCGATGCGACAGAGCGAGGGACTGGCGACGGAGAAGGCGAGAACTGGTTGGAGCCAGTCGCAATCTCGTACGACGATCCACTCGCAGCAGAGATGGAGTTGTTGTGCAGGTAGACCGGTGTCATGGGAGGCGACCCAGGACGAGTCCAGTCACCACCCGCAAGGACCTCAGAGAGAACCTCCTCCTCACAACCCTGCTTCACCGCAGGCTGAAAGACCATTGGAGCCTTCGCGAAGAAGACCCCTTGACCATTGACTGGCGTGGGAATGATGTCGCAGGTCGATGGTGAGGTAGATGCGGAGCTGAAAGAACCAGAGGCAGACAGCGTTGGAGTTGCTGGGAAGTGGTTGTGGCAGTCAGTGTCCAATGGCAACAGAACATGTTGCTCATGCTGGACCAGGAACGCTGGCTTCTGGTGTGGGCGAGGCGATGCGTTTGGAGTGAGCATGGGTCCGTAGATTGGCTGCTGCGGCTGCGGTTGCTGCGGGTGGTAGTACACTGGCGACCCAGCAGAGTGCGGTCTGTGGTAAATCGGCTGCTGGTAGTGCATCATGTGCTCGGGACTCGATGGAACGATTGCCATGGGCAAAGCGTGATGGTGCGGATGATGCGGAGTAAAGTGGCCATGTTGGCGGTTATCTGGACTCGGCTCTGGGTTGTAGTAGAAGAATGGCGAGTGGCCCATTGGGGGAGTTACTTGAGCATATTCCATAGTGGAGAGTGGGAATTCTGCTTACTCGCCGTCAGTACAACGGATCGTGCAGGTACGGACCGCATCACTACCATGGAAGGATGACTGACCAGATTTCTTTCTTTCTTGCTAAGATGAGTTTCAGATCAGTCGAAACATCCAGTTGGTGGTCCGAGACTCGTCACGATTAATGGGTTTCGATGTGGCTTTTGGTGGTGACGCTTTGCTGTACAAGGTCGTTCGTGGTACAATACAGATAGTATAACCGAGGCGTTGTTGCGTGGAAGGAGTGACTGGTGGACAACGAAGCAGGCGTGGTGGCTTCCTTCGAGGTCGGGGTTTGAGGGCAGTTGCGTCGACGGATTGATTTTGTTTTCGTCGGTGTCGAGTCGCACAGACGAGTTAGTGTAGCAGAAGTGTTCGAAAGGAATGACGGGGAGCCCAAACGGCTGTCACTTTGCAGCAAAGCACAGATCGAACGGGAACCTGGAATAAGGGAACAAGAAAAGAGAAGAAGAAGTGACAGCAATGACGACGATAGAGGGAAAGAGATGAGAAGAACGAACGGCCGGTTTAAAGATAAACCCTGGATGCAGCGATAGACTCGGATAGAGCGAATTGATGGGGGGACGACGGACACGATAAAGACAGAGATCAGCACGACGCGGCGGCGAGGGCCCAGCACCAGCGAGAATGCACCAAGTGCGGTTAGCCAGGAACGGCGAGTTAGTGGCAGCCATGGAGTGCACGATTCGCGTTGGCTCACATGGGGGAGAGTCGGGACGGGTGATGGATCCATGGACTAGTACCTGAGTGGTCGTATGCTGCCGCTCGGACCTGCATGTGCGCACGGCGAACACGACCATTCACACACCGTTGCTTCTGCAGGTACAAAGCGCCCTCCCCCCGGCAGGCTGCTAGTCGCCAACTCAGTTCTGCATCCTTCTTCCCACGCCGCCCGGGATTCGCTGAAGCCTCCCGAGCTTCCAGCAGAGACTTTTGGCCGTCATGTCTCGTGTGGCGGTGCGGTTGGCCAGCACGAAGAGAGTACTCGCCGTCTGCTGTGTGCAGCAGAGTTGCAGTAGTGGTGGTGAGGATGATGGTAGACGACGTAGTTCTGATGCCGCATAAACGTGCGAGCTGGATGCATCGCTTCCGTTCTTTTCGAATGCGCCAATACGGTACAGCATTGCAGGATCTTGCTGAGACGCAAACGCATATGTCGGCAGCAGCAGCAGCAGCAGCAGCAGCAGATCGTGTCAGACCGTGGCGAGGACTCGACTCACCTCGTTCACCCATCGGCAGCACCGCTCATTGTTGGTAGGTCTTTTTGCGGCGAGTGCAGTAGTTCTTGTGGTCTCTCGTCACTGGATCAATCGGAACCAGCGTGTCACGACGCACGCAAGCACGGCATGCTGATTGAGCAGGCAGGTGGTACACAGCAGCGAGCCATTGTAGTAGGCCGCATTCTGGCGGCCGCGAAAGTCGTTGGGCTGCAGAGTAGTGACGAGGTCCAATTCGACGCTGTGTCTCCTACTATCGTGTCTAGCAGCCGGGCGCAGGATGTGACCTACGTCCAGTCATCAGACCTAAAGGCAACGCTGCGTAGCGAGTGGTTAGTGACGAGGTCGAGGTCTGCTGCAGGCTGCCTAGGCGGCGAGCCTGTCGCAACCACCAACGGTAGATATGGGGTTTTTTTTGTTCTCCTCTTCTGTATCGGATGCTTCTGTTTGCGACCCGCTGTGTGGCCAGACGCAACGCCACGACGCAGCCTATTGTCATCCGGCATCGACTGTGCACTGGAAGTAGTAGTAGTAGTAGTAGTAGTAGTAGTAAATAGTTCGAATAGTGATGAGGAAGTATCATTCGCTGGAGAGGATGTGCTACGCCCAAGACATGTGCCTCCAGTCCCCCAATAGCGCTTCTCATCACGTCGGCGGGTGCTTCTTCACACACACATATCGTAGGTAAGTAAAACAGTGCTCCTACCGCTCGCAGTCCCGCTCTCGAGTCTGACGCCTTCTGAGCAGGTCCAAGACACGGCGCGATCGTCGACTGTTTTCGACCAATGCTGCAGCAGGCGCGCGCTGGTCGCCGCGAAGGAGCTGCACACGTCCACGGACGGATGGGAGGGTGTGGACAATAGACGCGTGGTAGTGGTGTGTACTGGTGGTGTGGTATTGAGTATTCGTCTCTGGAAGCTCTTTGCTCCGATGTACGCGCGTTGGAAGGCACGACGGCTCAGTCGTCACTGGTTCTGATGAGAAGGCCGCGGCAAGACGGCCGCTCTTTCGTCGTTCCTGGTGAAAATGCCAAAAGGCCCAGGTACATCACGATCGGCGTGTGGATTGGTGGAATGACCCCACGCTACGTTTCATCACTGTCCGACGCTGCGTCGTCCATCTCTCTTCTTCTCTCGCTCCTCCCGTCCACGCCCGCTCCACTGCCGCTCCACCGTCCCGACTCCCGGCGCGCTGTCTCAGCTAGAAGGCCGATCCTCTTCGAGAAGACGAGTACAAATCCCAGCAACGTCCCACCGAACAACAAGACTTCCTCGTTTGATGTTTCCACGACACCGCAGCCGTCGGGTCAGCACCTGCCAAGTCACGACAGCTGGCCTGACAACGGTGCCTGTCTTTTGCGAGCAGTGGTCCGCCGACATCACTACGCGAGCTGCTCCAGCGTCGCTTCGTGTGAGAGGGGAGTTCTTACGAGGCGGCTCCCAATCAGCGACGTGTGCTTTTTTAGCACCGTGTCGCCACTGCATTTGGAGGACAAGCGTGCATAACTCGCTCCCTCATACGCCACAGCCACAGCCCACCACCGTGACACACGTAACCTCTGGTACGAATTCCGCCGAAGTAGGTCGCTCAGCGCCGCTTCGAGCAAGTGACGCCTTCTTCTGACTTCCACATCCAGCACTACTGCAGGAACAAAGATGCACCTGGAGAGCTTGCAAAAGCTCCAAATCTCCCGTGCAGCAGCTGTCAGCATTGGTGTGTTTCGACTGGTGCACCACTGCCTACTCTGCATATACAAGTGAAGCTCTCTTCGGAGCCTTCCACTGCTACTGCATTCGAGCTGGAAACCTTCACCTGGACACCATATCTTTCTCCCACGCAAAGTGCATGCCTAGTCTGCTAATCACATGCAAGTCTCAGGGCTTTGGATCCCACAGGAAGACAGCTATGAGAGCGTTTCCTGTCATGCGATAACACTGCAACACAGATGGATCTCGAATTTGGGATTCAGGAACTTCACAGGACATTATCATTCGGACCCTGACATCGGCCTCGCTCCCACAATAATCGACTGCCGACTCGTCTTTCCCTCTTGCGGTTTGGACTCGTCGCGCTCAGCTTTGCAAGTCCCGCAAAGGATGACCCAAACAGGCATCTCGACCTCTTCTTTTTCTTTCCACCCGCGGTCCCGCGGTCCAGTGGCCCCGTGGTGTGCCGGCCCGCTGGCGCTGGACTCCCGGGGAAGTTGTCGCTGACTTCGCTACCGTCGCGGCTCTTTCACAGCACTGTCGTAATTCAAAGCAGATCGGCCCTAAACGAGATTGAAACTGCCCAACATCTACCGAATCGTCTATCAATTGACCTTGCAAGCGGGAGCACCAGTGACGGAGCCCCGGTCGTGGTGGCTCAAACTCTCAAATTCAGTCTCCGCGGCAGTGGAAGCACCAAACCTACGTCTACTTTCGCTGCTATCTAGTAGCACTAGCTCGAACAGCTCTCCACTTGCGTGGTATTTCGCCCATGGTTTTCGGCGGAGTACATAGCGGAGATGACAATTTTGCTTCTCGGCGAGGCGTTTGGTCGTTGGAAACTCGAACTCGCCCCGATTTTCACAAGCTGGATCAGCGGCGAGGGATTTCTCGACACAGCCACCATCCGCGGGGGTGGAGGCCGTCCGCAAGAGCCGAAATGCCGACCTTCGAGAAACAAGCACCATGAGTCGTGAAGCCTGGGCACGGTGGGCAGCCACGAGTGCTCTCTTGACACATGACTCTGGACCAATGCGCCGCTTCAACCTCGCTCTCATTCAACATGATCACCACTCGCCTACTTTATGCCCGAGAGTGCTCCCACCCCTCTCGTGAGCTGGCGACATTTGGGCATTCGTCTAGAGACGAGCGGCAAACTCGAGTCCTTTCACGGCGATCTGCGGCAGCGGCAGCTTTTCAAGCTGTGCTCACACGCTCACATCGCGACTAATGACAGCATAGGTCCATTCCCGTCGCGTCCACAGCAAGCCTTTAGCCGCGTCATGAAAAAGCAAGGGCTTTATGCACGCTCCGCGTTGGCACAGGTGAGTGATGCACAAAGCCGTGCAGCTCTCCTTCCTGTTGCAGCTCCCTCAGCCTCGGCCTTATCAGACTCCTGTGTACCTGCATTTGTCAAAAGGTACCTGCGTCTGATGCTGGGCCATCACAGCCGGACTGTGTTTCAACTTTCTCTACTGCAGTCCACAGTCGGTCAGCACGAGTCTGGAGTGACGCCTCTGCTAGACCGACTCGTACTGCAGAACAGTGCGTGTCGCAATTTTTGTCGGCTTTGTCGAAGGGTCTGAAGGATGTACGAAGGAGGATGTATCTTGAGTCCGGATTGATGGACGGGAATCTCTAGGGTCTTTTCGCAGAAAGGATTGTCGATACCAATTCGCCACATGCTTCTATTGGAGGAAACGCAAGCCAGCGTCCCGTTCGTGGCGTATCTCATACTTTCGGTCCGCCGGGGGGGCACGAGTCTTCCTGATGTCTGGTTCTCAACCCGTCTGTCTTCGGTGTGTGTCGCTTGAAGTCCAGGTCTCTGTGCCTCAAGCGCTATGGTTGTTGGTTACGTTCCTCGCCAGGACCGGCTATGGCATCTGCTGTCATCTCAGATCTCATGTCGAGACCTACCTGCTATTCTTGAAGAAACAACAGGGACAAAAGTGTTGGTGGTCCATGGGTTCGCCGTCCAGTCCGTGGATGCGCAAATCCCGCCTTCCGCGCCGATAGTTGAGTTCTTCACAAACCTGGACGCACGCCACTTCTTCCAGTTCGTTCGATTTGCCTCTGAAAGCCATAAGTTGGACACGGCACACCAAATGATGCTGCCCCAGGTACGTGCGTGGCGGTCGATACCATGGCTGTCGCTCCGTCAACCTCGTCATGATCTTCCTTGCTGATGTTGGGAGGAGGTTCTGGTTAATGGTCCCACTCTTTTCACAGCTTCTTCGTCCGAAAAAAATTATGGGATTCGTCTGAGTTCCTTCTGCTCAGTGTGGCTGTCCACGTGGACACACCTGGACCTAGGGAAACTCCTGGAGGACCGGTCCTAGTCCTGGTTGTAGCTAATGTCGTGCTGGCTGCTTGTCAGAAGCAAGACTTCCAACTGAACTATAACCGTCCAGCAGTTACTTGCCAGACCAAAGCTTCTCCGCTCTCTCTTGCTGTAGACTTCCAAGAGCAATGTCGGGGAAACCTCTGGTCCGGCTCCAAGCGCGATCGAGAGGCCCCAGGCCACACCACCTGATGTTTGGGCATCATCCAAGCCGTGGTCTGGTGCCATGAAATGTACAAGACGGCCAGCTGAGCTGCACAAGGAGTCTCCCGGCCCTCTCCCAAAGAACCTCGAAACATTCGATTTGGCTTCCGTACAAGATCGAGGGTTTTCTCTTCTCGTGGCCACGGCGGTTCTTTAAGTCCTTGATCCGACATGCCCTCCTTGTCTTCTTGACCAGCTCTCATTTCAGGCAGACTTTATTGATTCCGTCATTACCTTCTCTTCTCGTCCAAGATACGTTGATTTTGGCATGCCGCGGGCATCTCTTCCTTGTCCGGAATTTGGGGTCTCGAAGCATGTCAGCAGAGAACAGGGCATGCCGATCCTGAAGACGCCTGACTGAGACGTGAAGTTGCAAATAGCCAACGAAGGGCAAACGCAGGGCTGGGACCTCGGACGGCAGAGCTGCAATATGGATCTTTGCGACTGGGATGACCTTGCTTGCCAGTGCGACCCATCAAGGCTTTGGCGAAATATGCGACCTTGCACTTGGAGGTCGAAAATGCCATCAAAGCTTTTGACAACTTCGTTTCAGCCTTGTCAGACACAGCAGGGGTCATGGCTATACGGAAGATGTGCATATGACGGACGCCGCGTGGCGAGGACTGCGGAGAGAACTTGCTGCTAGATCGGATGTCTCTTCGTGCTGATGAACTGCTGCTCGGCATCGTTGTTGGCTTTCGATCTCGTGCGGTAAAAGCCGACGAGCCGGCGCAAAGGATTTGGGACCCAGCAAGAGACAGATCGTCGTTCGCTGTACTTTTCTTTCTTTGGGCCTGGGTGCATGAGTCGAGGATGATACAGATCAGGGACTTCACTGACTTGTTGCGTAGCGACGAGATGAAGTTGGAATAAGATGGTAATATGTTATGGGCGCGTATGCAATATCGATGCAAGGTGAGATCATGGTCTGGTGTTGGCTAGCACGTGGTGAGTGAAAGAGCCAAGAGACCTTTGTTGGGCTGATCAGAGGCGACAGGTAGAACAGCAGTCTTGCGTTTTCACATTTGTGGCGATGAAGGTCTGCAGAGATGGTGGGGGAAGTGCAAGACGGTGTTCTTCGTCGTGGTTACATTCAAGTCATCAGGGTTGTTGGTCCTTAGGGTTGTTGAGAAGGAAACTTGTGGGACGCTTGAGAAAACATCTCTTGCGAACTCATTCGGTCCTCGTGGAAGGACATCATGGATGAGAAGGTCTTCTGGGTTCGAGTTCATAATTCCTAGGAGTTTGCGGATGCCGCCCATTACAAGTCTCAAGAGAGCACGCGAAATTTTGTACTGGGCGATCCAGTGGAATTCAAAGTTCGGATTTCATGAAAGTGACCTCAATGAAAATTTCACATCAGTGACTGGAGATCTCATGGGTAACATCATGTGCACTAGAGTGACCTTGCTCCGACATGCCAATAAAAGGGAACAAATGTTGAAAGAGGCGTCCAATGCTGAATGGATTCATCAGCAAGCTCGCCTCGGACATCGCGGATCCGAGGATGCAGTGTCATCGATTGCAACACTCACAAAACATCAGACTTGATCCGCAGAGAAGTATGTGGGCGAGAATTTTATATAGACTCTAGGTTTTCAATCGAGCAAATCTATCTATCTCATCCAGCAACTTCAGACAACTACTCCAACTACTCCAAAGACGAAAATCCCATCTCGGACTTAAAGCGAATTCACTTGAGTCAATCATGCACTTCATCCTCCTTGGCGCCACAGGCCGCACAGGCAAAGAAGTTCTCACTCTAGCCCTCGCCCAAAACCACACCATCATAGCCCTCGTCCGAAACCCGAGCAGCCTCCCAGCCCACGAAAACCTCACCCTCATAACCGGCACCCCTCTCTCCCAAACCGACATCGAAAAAGCCTTCTCATCCAGCCCCAAACCAATCGACGCAGTCATAGTAACCCTCGCCTTACCCCGAGCTAGCGACTCCCCCCTATCTAAACTCACAGCCGCACCTTTCCTCATCAGAGACTCCGTCCAGAACGTTCTAGCCTCCATGCGGAAGCACAACATAAGCCGCCTCATCGTCATGTCCGTCCTCGGCACAGGGACCTCGTGGAAGGAGACGCCGTGGCTGATCAAAGCCATGTTCAAATATACGAATATGGCGTATAATCTGGAGGATCACGATGCGGTGGATCGGTTGGTGAGGGAGGAGGCAGGGGAGGGGATTGAGTGGACGATGGTGAGGCCGCCGATGTTGAAGGATGGTGAGGCGAAAGCTGTGAGGGAGTTTGGGGAGACGGGGAAGGGAATTAGGACGTTCGATTCGATTACGAAGAAGAGTGTGGCGGAGGTGTTGGTGAAAGCGGCGGTGGAAGGGAAGTGGAAAGGAGAGGCGATTGTGGTGGCGAGATGAGCCCGCCGCGAGGCTGCGTCCAAAACATTCTCGAGATTTCTGACGAAATAGAGCTGGTAGTAGGCTCAGTAGCATGGAGCTGCCTCATTATACGGAGAGGCCAAGAGTTTGTTCGTACCTCAGTAACATGAAACTATGCCATGCAGTCGACAAAGATGCCATTTTTCGAAAGAATATTCTCGAGTTGTGCGACTTCGCCTTAAATCATCTTATCATTTCGTGGTTTAGACCGAAAATCTGCGTGGTGTGAGCTCCCTCTTCTCGCTGCATTCAAAACGCTCACCTGCTGCTTATCATGACCTCCTCTTCGCCAGAAACCTCGCTTCCCTCTACAATCTTGGCCTCTCACCATCATCTAGTCAATCAATCAGAATCCTGCTCTCCAGCTCTCCGAAATTCTCAAAGAAGCTGTCGAAAAGGTTGACACCATGCTCGGCGTCATATGCTCCGCCAGTCTCCCGAATAGAATGCATGGCGAGCTGAGGGTTTCCGACATCAATTGTTCTGGCACCAAGAGCAGCGCTGAGCATGGGACCGATCGTACTGCCACATCTCGAATCGTTTCGAACAACAAACAACTGCAGGGGAACACCGCCATCCTTGGTTTTGGCTTCTGGTAGCTGCCATGTTGCTGGCTTGGCCCGTCTAGCGCATTCTTGCAGCAGAACTATTCCGGGTGAGTTCGTCGCGTATCGAACATTTGCATTGATTTTGATGACGGTTCCCTCATTCATGTGTGGGCGATGCTCCGGCTCATAATTGCCACCATAGTTGGGGTTGACTGAATGAGCCATATCGGCGCTGACGAGGAAGCTGGTAGACAAAGTCTGCTCATAAGCGGTGCTATTGTCGGGTGAATCGCCGTTGACCTTGTCATAGCTCTTCTCGCTGTCGGAACCAGAAGGTGGCAGGCAAGAGAGACGTCGAATGACCGCGGGGAGCATGTTGCTATCGGCTCCTTGCGCCGACTGAGAGCCGATTTCCTCGTGATCGAAACAGGCGATCAGGCGGATCGTCGGATCCCCTTTTAACGCGGATTGGTTCTCCAGCGACTGAATCAAGCCCTCAACAGCGCAGTAAGTCATGCCCAAGTTGTCCAGACGAGCCGAGAACACGAATTCGTCGTTTAACCCGCCAATGCAGGAAGGCTGGGTATCGTAAAGAACCATTTCAAAGTCCACAACCTCATCTACTGTGCAGCCAGCCTCGGCAGCAATCAGATCAATCAGGTATGGGTGATGCCTCTGGATTGGTGTCTTCAACGGATGAAAGCCTTGCAATTTCTCCCTGGCGCTCTCCTCGGATCTCACTTGCTCTGCTGTCTTTCCTTGCCGATTCAGCTCGGCAGAGGCCAGACCAGTAATGGGAAAAAGCTGTGTTTCTTTGTTGAACGTGAACGGTTCAGAGCCTCCGAAGTGTACGGCCAAATTAGGGATACGGCACACTGGCTTGCTGATTCTGACTAGTCTCTGCTCGACGATACCATCCTTACTCTTGACCATGACTCTACCAGCAGCACCGAGGTCTCGGTCAAACCAGGTGTGCCACAAACCACCTCCGTATGTCTCAACACCGATTTGGAGGAAGCCCTCAGCGGACCGTTTCGAGACAGGTTTTATGCGCAAGCACGGCGAGTCGGTATGCGCGCCAACCATGGCGATTGGATTGCCTGGCTTCCATTCGGTACCGATGGCGAAGGCGACGAGGGTGCTGGCATTGCGAGTCAGGTAGTATTTGCCTCCAGGTTGGAGCGTGCTATTCCAAGAGTCGCGCTCCTGCGAGCCTGAGTGTCAGCAAGCGTGTACTTATGTTCCGGCTGCTGTTGGTGCAGACACGTGGGATATTGTGGAGCGGCATATGATCTCACCTTGATCTGGGTGAAGCCGGCCTTGTCCAGCCGCAGCTTGGCTGATCTGACGGCATGGAAGGCTACACCGCTGTCAGCCCATCGCTGCACACTGTACGACCACCCTGTCAGAGGCGCATATATCCTACATACGTGTCGGCGACGCATTGAGGAATGCGACGAAATCCTCCGGACGATTGATAGCGCTACTCTTGCTGGCCATGCTGCTGACGAAGCTTCGGCGGAGTTGAAGATGGGGTTTCAGGCGCGTGACAGGTGATGTTCGCGATGTTCTGGTATACTGCAAGCAGGCGGTGGTGAGTGCGGAGGGGGTGGAAGCGGATGGAGGTGGCATTAATCACAGAGACGACGACAAATTCACATTGAAACGCTCTTGCCCTGGGAGACAAAGGGTCCACGCTAATAACGCGGGCCGTCCACCCAAGCGGGGCTAAGCGCGAACCTTCCACTTCGAGCCTCCTTCAAAATATTTTTTGGTTCGCCGATATCGTCCTCGCAACAACAACAATCATGGCCACCAGCGGAGCTCAGAAGATCGGTCAGTCATCGGACTTACTCCTCTGCTCTTCCCACCTTTGGCCAGTGTCGCTGACGTGCGAGAAATACAGCGATTCTATCGGTATACGACAAGACAGGCCTACTGGACCTCGCCAAAGGCCTCGTCAAGCAAAACATCCGACTACTTGCTTCTGGAGGCACTGCAAAACTCATTCGTGAAGCCGGTTTCCCTGTTGAGTACGCTGCTGTCTAACGCCACAGTATAAGTCTCTCAAGACCTTTACTCACATGTGATTCAGAGATGTCTCCGCAATCACCAAGGCCCCAGAGATGCTCTCTGGTCGTGTCAAGACTCTCCATCCCGCAGTCCACGCTGGTATTCTAGCTCGAAACCTGGAGTCTGACGAGAAGGATCTTGCGGAACAGAACATCGACAAGGTCGACTACGTCATCTGCAACCTCTACCCCTTCAAGGACACTGTTGCTAAAGTCAACGTCACGATCCCAGAGGTATCGATAGATAGGAAGGATTTCTGTCAATCACCGGATACTGACGTTTGGTAGGCTGTTGAGGAGATCGATATTGGCGGTGTTACTCTCATTCGAGCAGCGGCAAAGAATCACGGTAGAGTGACTGTCCTGACAGACCCAGAAGATTATCATGACTTCTTGAAGGAGCTCGAAAAGGGCGAGGTTTCGAAGGTTTGACTTATGACAATATCAAGTGCAACTTGTATCAAGCTAATATGCCCTAGGAGCGTCGCGATCATTACATGGTAAAGGCCTTCTCCGTCACTGCCAGCTACGATAGCGCCATATCCGAATTCTTCCGCAAGAAGTATGCCGGAGATGGCAATCAGCAACTTACTCTTCGATACGGCACGAACCCTCACCAGAAGCCTGCTCAGGCGTTCGTTACTGAGGGTAATCTGCCTTTCAAGGTATGATGATTTGACATCGATTCACCCTTCAGAGGTTGAGGTCAGCTCAATTCTTTCCTTGAATCCGAATTGACTGTTGCTAGGTACTTTCGGGATCACCTGGCTACATCAACCTCCTAGATGCTCTCAATGCATGGCCGCTTGTGAAGGAGCTCAGCGAGGCGCTTGGCTATCCCGCTGCCGCCTCTTTCAAACACGTCTCACCTGCTGGTGCAGCTATCGGAGTACCTCTCAGCGACGTCGAGAAGAAGGTCTACATGGTCGAAGACATCGAAGGCCTCGACAACTCTGGACTCGCACAAGCTTATGCACGTGCTCGCGGAGCAGACCGGATGTCAAGTTTTGGAGATATGATCGCTCTCTCTTCCGAGGTGGATGTCCCAACTGCGAAGATCATTGGCAAGGAAGTCAGTGACGGCGTTATTGCTCCAGGTTACCAACCCGAGGCCCTCGAGATCCTCAGCAAGAAGAAGGGAGGCAAGTACCTCGTCCTTCAAATCGATTCGACCTACGTGCCAGCTCCACAAGAACAGCGGACACTTTTCGGCATCAACCTCACGCAGCATCGCAATGATGCGCTCATCTCGCCGAGCAAGACCTTCAACACCATCGTCGTACCGAAGAACTCGGATCCTCTTCCCGAACCGGCGCTGCGTGATCTTACCGTGGCCACTATTGCTCTCAAGTTCACGCAGTCGAACTCGGTCTGCTATGCACTCAACGGCCAAGTTATCGGTCTTGGCGCCGGACAACAATCCCGAATCCACTGCACTCGTCTGGCCGGCGATAAGGCAGACAATTGGTGGATGCGATTCCACGAGCGTGCTCTCGGCATCAAGTGGAAGAAGGGCACCAAGCGTGCGGACAAGAGCAACGCCGTCGACCTTCTCTGCTCAGGAATCGTTCCGGACAGCGGTATTGAACGCGAGGAGTGGGAGGCCAAGTTTGAGGAAGTGCCCAAGCCTTTCACGATCGAGGAGCGAAAGGCTTGGCTTGGCAAACTGTCGCAGGTGGCAGTTTCGAGCGATGCCTTCTTTCCATTCACGGACAATGTGTTCCGTGTCGGCCGAAGTGGTGTCAAGTATCTTGCTGCGCCTACGGGATCGCAGAATGATCAGGCGTGCTTTTCAACTGCTGAGCAGCTTGGTATTACGTTTGTGGAGCAGCATATGCGGCTATTCCACCACTGAGCGATGGATCTGGAGACGAGAGTACATGCCACTGTACATGACCTGGCCACATGGGTGCTATGAAGTGAGATACCAGCTCGCATTGGGCATTCTGGGCATAGACGGGTGGAATTGACGAACAAAAGTTGATGAAATTCCATTCCGTTCGCACCAGCATTAGGATGCAACATACTACTATGACTGCAAGCAGCCCTATCTCCGAGCGGATACTCGCGAGAAGTGACAATTCGATTTGAACGCAGCCGGCATTGAAGGCGAAGTGCCGTGATCCCAGTGCCGATCGATGCATATCGCAGAGCCTCAATATAGTCACCTTGAATGACTGTTTCACAGTATTCGAGGCATATCGTCTCTGTTCAAGCGCCGAAGGTGTTAGTATGAGGCTGTCAGCACCATCGGGATTCTCGCGACCACTGACCAGGACGTCTTCGTCATTTCGCCAAGTTTAATGGACAAGTTACAAAGGTGAGGAGTTGGTCAAAGACCCGATCCCACCGGGCTAAGAGCATTCCAGCAAATGACGTCGACAACAACGAGTTAGAGTGTGAAGAGTTTGGCGCCGCGCAAGCACGTAGCAAGACGTTGCAATTTGCTTTTACTTTTCATTTCTTGCTTTGCGACGGCGAATGGAAGAAGTCCTCGTGTGACCTCCTTCACTGTAACATCTTCTTCTGTTTCCAGTTCACTTTTCGCATTCTCCGTGCGTTGCGGGGCCAAAGCTCTCGCGACGTCTTGTATCCCGGACTCACCACTTCCGGTTCGACTTCACGCGGACAGCAACGACCATGTTCGGCCTCTCATACTGGTTTCTGCCGCTCTTTGCGGGATGCGTGTGGCTAGGTATGCATATCCCACCAAAATGCGCATGCGAAGAATATACTTACGCGATGAACAGGCACTCTCCTGGCCATGCTGGGCCACTGGCTCGCCCTCGGATCTCCCCATTACAGCGATTTCAGCGGCGACCAGCACATTGCATACATCAGCGACATTGGCGCGACCTCGTGGGGCAAACCGACCTTCATCGCGGGCAGCGCTGTCGCCGTCGTCACCTTCGATATCGCGTTTCTGTCTGAGCGGTGGCTGCGACACAAGGGTCGGCTTGCGCAAAATTACAGCAAATCCGAGCTGATTCTGAGTGCTTTCGCTACCCTGTTCGCCATTATCGGCGCGGCTGGCTTGATTCTGCTCACCATCTTCGATACGAACCAGTATCCGCACGTGCATGATGCCATGTTGGTGGTGTTTATGTGAGTCTTCTCTTTCAGCCATCCAATCCCGAGCCGCTACTAACACTACTCGCGATCCCCCCCAGCGCCGGCTACATTATCTCCGCCATCTTCATCTGCGCCGAATACCAGCGTCTGGGCGTTCGCTACCGCCAACACAGCATCCTCGCCTACTCCTTCTGGATCAAGCTCGCCTTCATCTTCATCGAAATCGCCCTCGTCGTAGCTTTCGGCGTCCTCGACTATCAAGAGCACTACAACCGCGCCGCCGTCTGCGAGTGGACCGTCTCTCTCATCTTCATCTTTTACATGTGGTCTTTCATCATCGACTTCCTGCCCGCGACGCGCACGCGCCATGCGGAGGATCGCTTCCCTGCGCCATTGAGGAAGCAGGATGATGAGATGGGTATGTCTACACAGGCAGGCGGCAATATGATGGGTGGTCCTGTGTACTCGAATGGTGGACATTATCCTGAGAATGCGAACGGGGCTGCGCTACCGAGCAGGAATTTCTAAAAGGAGAAGGAATGGAAGAGCAGTGTACAGACAACAGCGGCATTGGTGGGGAGAACAGCACGTTTTTGATACCCAGGCGTTGGTGGCAGAGCCGCAGACTCTGTCCTGTTTTTCTTGTGATATCAGGGCGAAGAGAGGTGTAATGATCTAGACGAGACGGCCGTAGATTGGCAAACTATATTGTGACAATAATCCACATACCTCCTTCAACATGATGGAGCCAGGGGAGATGGAAACAAGGAAAAGCCGGTGCTGCGTTCAAACTTGCAAAGTGGCAGGCATCTCGACAATACTTGATTCGGAGGGCGGGCACTCTTGTCGGCTGCATAGCATAGTGGGATGTTGCTGGCAGTAAGAATGAGAGGTGTATGAGCGCCTAAGGATCGTGTTCGAAAAGCATTCACCGGAGACAGAAGACTACTGGTATCTTCGTGGTCAAGAGAGAACCTCCCCTGGCCGGAACCAATGGTAACACTCTGGCCTCGTCTCGTGGGAAATAACTTCCGCGAAAAGAACATGTTTGAGCTCCGAAAGTCAGTCCATCCTTGTGCTGTTGAGACACAACAGGCAGTCTCTCCTCTCTGCCAGCGCCATACACCTCTTATTCTCACTGCCAGCAACATCCCACTATGCTATGCAGCCGACAAAAGTGCCCCTCTCCGAATCCAGGATTGTCGAGATGTCTGCCACTTTGCTTCGGACGCAGCCCGTCACTCACTTCCCAAAGCTGGGATCACATGAAAGAACACTAACCACAGATACAGGCTTGAGAGTCGAAACGTCAAAAACGAACTTTCAAAATTTCTCGACTTGCAATACCAAAATAATTGCTATGAATCTTTTTTCACAAATGCAACTGTTACATTACTCGCCCGCACTCCCAATTCCCTTGACGCTTGGATAACTCAAAATCAACAGCAATAACAACACGTCTGCCCATTGTCTAGTAACACCTGGGATCACAGGCATCCCAGCAGTTACCGTAGCCAGCTTGACAGCCACCTGCTGTACCGGGCCTATTCTGGGGACAGCACCAATCTGCTGTGCTGCCGCAGTGGTTGCTTCGGCTGCAACAGTCGCTACCTTTGGCGACACCGCTGTTGAGGCAGGTTCTCCCATTGATAGCACCGCAAACATTGTCGATGGAGACTCCTTCTGTGGCAAGTGACGTGGCAAGCGTCGTGGAAGATGCGACTCAAGTTGAGGTAGTGATTTTGCCAGAGGATGTGGTAGGCAGGAACGCGGTAGCAGCCGAGCTTGTGACCGTCACGGCTTGCGCGCTGGCTGTACCGGTGCTTGATCCCACCAACGTGGCGGTGCCCGTGACAACTGAGGTTCCGTAAACTATGGTCACGCCACTCACAACGCTGGTGACCGTGCTGAAGGCTGTGGCCATTTCGCTGGCGGTCGACGTGACATATGAGATTTGCTGCGAGTTGGACGCGAGCGTGGTGATGACGGTGCCGTTATAAGAGAAGACGACATTGGTGGCAAATACCAATTGTCCTGGAAAGATGGTGGGTTAGCTTGGTCAACTGAGGGAGAGAATGGGAGAATAAGGCTTACCTGATGATGTTTGGGTTACAACGTTGGTCTGGATAGCGATTAAGACAGATGTGGCGGTCACTGTTGATGCAACCGTCTGCGTAGTCGTGACGTTAGGAAGAGTCGTCCTTGTCCGAGTGCGCGTTGAACTGGAGCTGGAGGGAACCGGCCGCAGGTAGCTGCTGCTGTAGTTGGTGCCGCTCGCACAGTTGATATCAGTCGAAGCCCAACAACTGCCACCGGACAGATCACATCCCGCGCAACAATACGTGGACGACGAGCCGCAGAAACCGTATATCGAGCAGCAAGGTCCCGAGGGAGCTCCGATGCAAGTGTAGCCTGTCGTGCCTCCGCAAGAGCCATCAGGCGATACCACAGTGTTGGTCGGAGCAGCAGCTGAAGCTGAAGATGAGCTGGAGCCGCCAGCGAACCTCCCCAGGCTGATTCTCTCGGCAGCATTCGTCAAGCCGGTAGTCGCACCAGAGTAGGTTGTGAAGACTCCGATGCGTAGCTTTTGATAGCACTTGCCGCTGCTAGCCCCATTGCCCGAGCTATAGACCGCGGCAGCGCATCCGGTACTGTTACGATCGCATATCTGAAGACAAGCCTCGAAACTAGGGACGTTGGTCGTAACGAGACCCTGACCTCCTTGATAATCAGAACCACAACGGATGTTATAGATGCTGCCAAGGCCGTCGGTGTAGGTCATCCCGTTAGAGCCTGGGCAGATAGATGGAGTCCCGACAGGGCCAGCTGAGTTAGTAGATGAAGCGGTTGTGGAGGTGGAGGACACGATCGGAGCAACAGGAGTAATGATCGGGCTGCCGGCAGAGGTGGTACTTCCGGTGGTGATCCTCTCAGCTGCGTTGGTGATGGCGGTGGTTGATCCACTGTAAGACGTGAAGGATCCATATTTACCTTTGAGGTAGCACAAGCCAGTGCGAGCACCGTTGCCGCTGCTGTAAACCGCCGCAGTGCACGGTGTGCTAGGATTAGCGCTCGAATAAGCGTCGCAAGACTGGAGACACGCCTCGAAACTCGGAGAAGTGAATGAAGAGCCAATAGATCCACCATTGGAGTTGTAGTCAGATCCACATCTGATAGTGTAGGATTCGCCTGTCTGATCGGTATAGGATGATCCGTTGTAGGCAGGACAGATCGAAGGTGTTGTGACAAGAGCAGCTGAGGTAGATGAAGCGCTTCCGGGCGTCGTTGAGACCATTGGCGCAGTAGCATGAGTGGTAGTAGTCGGGCCGCCGTTACTTCCGCCGATCCTTTCGGCGGCATTGGTGATAGCGGTAGTTAAACCACTATAAAACGCGAAGGCTCCATATTTGCCTTTCAGATAGCACATGCCAGTACTAGCACCGTTGCCACTACTGTAGACCGACGCGTAGCATGGTGTGCTAGGAGTATTGTAGGCGTCGCAGGACTCTAGACAGGCCTCAAAGCTGGGAGAAGTAAACGCGCTGCCAATGGATCCCCCGTTTGAATTGTAGTCGGATCCACATTTGATGTTGTATGAGCCGCCCGTCTGATCGGTGTAAGATGATCCGTTGTAGGCAGGGCAAATGGACGGGGTGGAGGAGGGCAAAGCTGAGGCTCTGGTTACGGGCGACCCTGTCACAGGAGGAGTAGGTGAACTTCCAAGAGTGGAGCTAGTCACCGAATACAAAGGAGCGCTGACCTTCTCGCCGGCGTTCGTGAGGTTGTTCGTCGTAGAGTAGGTTGTGAAGGTTCCTTTTGCAAGCTTGAAGAAGCACTGACTTGTGGCCCCATTGTAGACTGCAGCATTGCATGGGTTGGCTGCGGTAGCGTAGTCGCAGAGTTCGAGACAGGCCTCGAAGCTCGCGACTCTTTCGGTCATCAGCCCGGATCCACCGACATAATCGGAATTGCAGCGGATATTGTACTGGGCACCCAGCAGGTCGGTGTAGCTCGCTCCGTTGTAGGCAGGGCAAATCACCGCACCAGTTGCCGCAGGAGAAACTGGCGATGTTGTCGTTGTTGTTGTCGTCATGACCGGCGTGGGATGAATATAGCTGCTGCTCGTACTCGATAAGCAGGCAGGATCAGTCAAAGACCAACACAAGCCGCCAGTCGCATCGCAATTGTCCGTCCTGTAAGCACCTCCAGCGCAGCAATACGTGCTCGACAAGCCGCAGTTTCCATAGCGAGAGCAACAAGACCCGTAGGCGCTCCCTATGCAGGTGAGTCCTGTGGTACCTCCACATTTCCCGTTCGTTGATACCACAAGGGTCGAGGCTGGAGACGCAGACGTCGTCGGGGTGACCCCAGCTGCAGGACTGCCAGATGATACGCTGGAATTGACAACAACATTGCCAGGGCTGCTCGCAACATGCGAAGGAGTTGGTGTAGCGCGGTTGTAGCTACTGCTCGTACTCGCCACGCAGCCTGGATCAGCCAAAGACCAGCAAATTCCGAAGCCGACTTGGCAGGTGTTCGTGTCCACGGCTCCTCCAGTGCAGCAGTACTGACTCGTTGATCCGCAGTGGCCGTAGCGAGAACAGCAGGCCCCGAAAGAGCTTCCGATACAGGTGTATCCTGTAGTTTCGCCGCACGAACTATCCGGTGAAATGGTGAGGCCGCTGCCGCTCGCCGGGCTGGAAGTGGCTGGCGTCGCTGAGGCAGTCGCTGGGTGAATAGCGCTGCTCGTCGAGGCCAGACAGCCTGCATCGGTAGCAGACCAACACATTCCGAAGCCAGACTGACAAGTATTCGTGCCTCCAACAGCTCTACCCGTGCAGCAATACTGTGACGTAGATCCGCAGTAGCCGTATCGACTACAGCAGTCACCGAAAGGTGATCCCAAACAAGTGTATCCTGTCGAGCCTCCGCAGCTGCTATCAGGCGAGATCGTCAGCAGCACGGCCGTGCTGGCAGCCGTCGTGCTCGTCACTGGGCTGAGATGGCTGCTCGTCGATGAAATACAGCCCGCATCCGTAGTCGACCAGCAAGAGCCGTATGCAGTGAGGCATCCCGTACAGCAGTAGACCGTCGTAGCACCACAGTGGCCATACCGTGAACAGCAGTCACCGAAAATGGATCCCTGGCAAGTGTAATCCCCGTTGGCTCCACAAGTTCCATCTGGCGAGATGGGATAGGTCGCCATGGGCGCAGCGACCGTGTTGGTACTTGTTGGTAGCGTTGCGGCGATACAAATCGGGTCGGTAGCATCAAGACAGCTTCCATACAAGGGGTTACAGTTGTTACCGCAGCAGTATGCGTCGGACCGGCCGCAATCTCCATACTTTGAGCAACAACTCCCGTAATTTGAGTACAAACATGTTCTGCTGTTCGAAGCACCACATTTTCCATCGCCAGTGATCTTGAGATCGGAGGGTGTAGCGGATGCCGAGCTGGCCACAGTCGAGCTTCCGGCAAGCGTGGAAACGAACGTCCGGGGAGCCACATACGTAGAGCTGCCTGATGATGTGGTGTAGATAGAAAGGCTGGCCGAGACATCCGCTGGCGTTGAGACTGTAGAGACGGACGTCTGGGTAGCAAAAAATGTAGAGCTGCCTGATGATGTGGTGAAGATAGAGAGGCTAGACGATACAGCAACAGGCGACGAGACTGTGGAGACCGACGTCTGGGTAGCCAGAAATGTGGAGCTGCCTGATGTTTTGGTAAAGACAGAGAGGCTCGTCGATACAGCAACCGGCGATGAATTGGACGGTACCACGACCGCCCGCTTCGCTAGAGCGGCAGTTCCTGCAACAGTCACAGTGCCGGTGATTGAGCTGAAGTATTGGCAGCCTGTAGGAGTAAAGTTGACGCCGACGCAAGCCAAATCGGCATCACAACCGGCCGTACAAGATTGAGCAGTTGAGCCAGTTCCGTACGAGGTGCTCAGCGTGGTACCGACAAATGCAGTATTACATTGGACCGAGTATCCATTGCCTGCTGCATTGCAAACCTTCGCGCCATCCGCCGCCGAACAGACGCTTGCAGTGGGTAGAGGAACACAGCTGCTCGAAGCCAATGGGGTCGATGTAGTGGACGAAGAGCTTGGAATCGAATAGCCCGCCGTGCACGAAGTAGAGACGGAGCTGACTTCGGCTGGCTTGTCGGCGCCAATGACACCCGGGACTTGCTCAGCTCTTGTAACGGAGCTGAAGAGGTCGCAACTATTGGACGCGGTCGCGCCGTAATTGATAGCAACGCAGTTCTTTGTGCACATGGCGATACATTCAGAGACGCTTTTCGCAATGGTGGCGCGAAGGACAACCCCGTAATAGCGTATTCCGCAGGATAACGTAAAGGTAGTCCCGCTGGTGGCAGCGCAAGTGGTCGACTTTGTCGCCTGTGCTCCGCAAGACGCCGCAGAACAGGGGACTGGCGACGGAGAACTGGATGAGCTGGAAGTGCTTGTGGAAGAAAACGAGCCGCCGGTGGGAGTGACACCATCCACATTGCCGCCGTTGCCCGGTGCGGCGGTTGTGTATGTGGTCGTGTATGTTGAACTTCCGGAGATATAGGTTGATGTAATAGTCGTCACGGCTGGAGTTGATGGTATAGTGTAGCCCACAGGGACAACGATGATGACTTCCCCGGGATAGCCATCGTGAGGAAGAACGGTGGTTGTGTACGGCGCAGTTATGGGGGGCGTGCCGACGTAGGTGTTGTAGTAGGTGGGATACCCGGTGCCGGGCGGTCTTGTCATGGAGCCCATGTTGGCCGGGTTGGTAGGGTATTCCAAAGTGGTAGGGAACCCAACTGCGGTGCCGCTGCACTTGCGAACGAGGACTGTGACGACGTGGACGCCATGCTGGGCAAGACCGCCAGCCGCGAAGAGGCCAAGAAGCACGGTATTCCTCCGCATTGTGAAGCGATAGGGAGACGTGAATCGCGCAATCACGAAGAGCAGATTGAGAGGAAGAAAAGACAACGGGGTCGGGATAGCAGAGTGCCAAGATCAAAACATACCTTTACCGCGATGGGCTCCAGTTGCGGGCGAGCCGGCGCGCAGGAGACATTGGCATGCCTCAAATGCATTTTTTGAAGTTGCAACATTCCTCCCTCAGATGGGCTTCGTTTGCCTCTCTTGGACGCAGACCAGCCACAACAGGTGACTGAGGCGAGGCGTAATCGTGGGCATTCATAATCGCAGCAGGAGATCTCAGGATATGTTGGTCAAGGTATTTCATTATGGCCATGGTGAATTTCGAGCTCAACAGAGGGGCGTTGTCGATAGATGTTATGGCGATTTCGTTCTCCCTTGCGCGACTTGGCCAGGGCGCATTCCAGAGCGCGTGCAATCATAATGCGATCGGAAAACAAGCCCAGACCGTATCGAGCTCCATCCAGAATGGCATTCTTCTGAGTTGACGATGTGAAGTGCTTCCGTCGGTTCCATACGAGCTGACAACTCAGGCAGATTGCGGTGAGAAGTCGTGCGCGTATGTACCGACTTGGCTTTCTTTCGCGCGGCCAGTGGGCATCGAGGGCTCGGTGTCACGAGTATTGGAAGGCAAGCCATTTCATACCGTCGTCTTGATATCGATGTGTCTGGTGGGAGGTAGTATAGGAGGCACACGAAGAAGACTGGAGTGAAAAGGAGATAGCATGAGGTTTGTTTCGGCTTCCAGTTCCTCTTATTCCACATAATACGCATCCATGATGCAGAAAACGCGTGGCTTGTCAACGCCTACTTCTTCCACGCTTCGGCGTCACCTATTGCTTCACCCATCAACAACCTCTTTTTTCTCGACTGAAGTCGAACAGGCGGTATAACGTGCATCCAGGCGGCTCGTACGAAAAACAATCTCCGCCAGCGATTCGGCTCGGAAGCTCCCTTCCCGCCTCTCGGCCGCATTGTTCCCTGCCTGCCGTGCTCACCTCAGATTTCAGCCCTCTCTGTCGTGTTTGTGTATTCAGGATGTCGGCCGCCAGCGATGCTCTGGCTACTCAAGGCTGAATCGCTGGATTTGGACTGCAGGGTGCTCACGTCGTACGCGCTCCGCTTTCCTGAGTGTCGTTGACTCATGCTCTCTCAAAGTACGACAGAATAACCCATTAGCATCTTTCCACAGTATGCCCTCTCTACCCCCGATGGCAAGGTAATGAGTGACTGGATTCTCGGAATACCAACAAGAGGTACTCCCACCTGAGCTATCGAAGAGCAGGTGCGACTCCCCTGGAAAATCTGGTGTACGACATCTCACGCACATATGTTGCGTAACATGGCCACGCGAGCAGTCATCACCCGTTTACCGTCCGCAGTCGATCTGTCGGCACCTCATGGTTGCACTGCACTCTCAAAACGAGAAAACGAGTGAATGAATTCGCTTCATTCGTGCCGTGAATGCTCACTGCTTCAGCGGGTAGGCACATCCAAGCGACCTCGGATCCACCACCGCCTTCACCGGACGGAATCATCACGGAGCATTTCTTGACCAATCAAAAATTGGACTCTGATGGTGGCCTGACAACGATGTGCAGCCGAGTCACCTGCAATGCGAGGATACAGCTCCTGCAAGTATTCAGCCCTTCCTTTACTGAGTTCTTCTGTCGACCAAGACGGTCTGACGGGGTATAAGCAATGGTAAGTACCTGTAGCTGTTTCCCTATCCCGTCCCCCCCGCCCCAACGAAACTTGAAGTGTTTAACAATGGGTTTCATCAACTCTTGCTGGGAGACCCTCTTACAGATGGCCTCGTGGAACTACGACCCACGCGGACAACAGCCCCTCATCCTAGGTCATTATGGTGGCAATCACGACTCCAGCGCTTCGAACGGTCTCTCGTTTCCCGTCCCTGGGGCTGATTTCACATGCCACTACCCAACACTGAAAGGCTTCTCGGCTTGCAATACTGAAGACGACAGGACTTGCTGGCTCAAGAAAGGCAACAAAGCTGAATATGATATCCATACAGAATACGACTTGCCGGGAGATGAGTTTACTCCCGACGGCATTGAGAGAGAGGTCCGCTACTTTCCCAGTTCAAAGTGGTGTAGCTCTCCAGTCAGTTGACAGCTCCTCTAGTATTGGCTGGACGTCGATCTCAAAGCGATTGCTCCCGACGGCTATCTCAAGCAACTTGGGCAAGTATTCAACGGCAGCTACCCTGGACCGCAGTAAGTAAAGTGCAGGCGAGAAGACAATCGGACTACTAACCTTCGGTTTTAAGTCTTCAAGGTTGTTGGGGAGATACATTTGTGACTATCACTTGTTCAACTACTCGACTATGGAGCTGACGGCAGGTAGGTTGTCCATGTTACGAACAAGATCCCAAACCTTGGTACAACGATCCACTGGCACGGCATCAGACAGTTAAACTCCACACAGCAGGATGGAGTCAACGGAGTTACGCAATGTCCGTACAGATTGCCCTGATCGAAACGTGTCGGGGCTGACGAGGACAAACAGGCCCGATTGCGTACAACCAAACGTACACTTACCGGTAAGAAGAGAGCCAGAAATACTTGAGACAACACGCTGATTCTCAAAAGTTTCCGCGCGGAGCAATACGGACACACGTGGTGTGAGTTGTCCAAAGCTGCTAACGATGCTGAGACGTCGCTCATGTGGCCTTCTAGATCATAGCCACTACCAAACACAGTACTCGGACGGCGTTGCTGGACCGCTCACCATCTTCGGCCCAAGTAGCGACAACTGGGACGAGACTTTCTATCCGATCCTGATGCAAGACTGGGTGCACGACAATACCTCCGTCGTCTTCCGCCAAGAGCTCGCTGGAGGTGTCCCGGTCGCGGATGGGCTTCTCCTGAACGGTACCAATATCTTCAAATGTTCTGATCTCGATCCGAATTGCTGCTCCAAATGTGGTGTGGCCAACTGCACAGCCGCGGGTGTCGACGAGAGCCTGTGCTGCATGCCTAAAGAGGAGTGCTTCTCGGATCTCAACATCAACAACTCCAAGACAAGGATCAAAGGCGGGCGCTTCACCAAGGTATTCCAGGAAGGCAAACGGTATCTGCTACAGCTCGTCAATGCCTCCGCAGGCTCAATGTTCATCTTCTCAATTGATGATCACGAGATGACGGTCATAGCGAACGATCTTGTTCCGATCATTCCGTACAAGACCAAGTACGTGTTCGTGGCGATCGGTAAGTTCTTTTCCACGCTATTATGATATCACTCTCTGACTATGCACCAGGCCAGAGGTATCAAGTGATTGTCGAAGCCAAACCTCTTCGCAAGCGACCGGAATGCAAAAAGGACAACACAAAGTGCAATTACTGGATGAGGACTCGAATTGCAACCGGCTGCGGCAACGTGGCTCAAGGAGATGAGGAGACTGGTATCATCCGCTACAATGGCAACGCCAATAACACCGCCGATCCCATCACCGAGAGTATCGTCGACAAAGAAGACTGCAAAGATGAAGATCCAAAGAACCTACGTGAGCAAAGCAAAGATGAGATGTCATCCACGTCTGGTACACTTGCTTACTTTCCTATTCAGGACCTGTTGTGCCGTGGAATGTCTCTGAACTCATGAATGATCGCGACAACTTCACATTCGCCGCCGCTTTGGAAAAAAACGTCACCCACGGCGCTTTCAGATGGGATCTGGCTGAATATCCGCTTTTCCTGAACTACAGAGATCCGAGCATCCTCAATGTCGGCAACGACACTCATTTTGAGAGCGATCCTTTCCAGGCTCAAGTCAACTATACGAATCCGGCTTGGAACAATCAGTTCGTGTACCTTGTTATCAGTGGAAAATTGCTGAAGAATATACCCAACAAAAACCCGATTCCGGCAGCACATCCTATTCGTATGTTCTCACAGCGCACTCCAGGCGATTGGGCTTAGCAGATGACCTTTGATTATAGATCTCCACGGCCACGACTTCGTCATCCTCGCGCAAGAAAACAGTGAATGGAACGGCACGATCCCAGCTAACACTCTCGAAAATCCTACGCGGCGCGATACTGCTCTTCTCTACGGCGGAGGGTATCTTGCATTGGCATTCAAGCTGGATAACCCTGGGATCTGGCTTGTGTAAGTTTACCTCTCATATTTGTAATGGAGTGCTTGCTGACGGACTTGTGAAGCCACTGCCATATCGCCTGGCACGCATCTTCTGGTTTGGCGCTGCAGATTATTGAGAGACAGGACGAGATTTTGGGTAGTATTGGCTCGCTTGATGCGACTAGGGAGACTTGTAGGGGTTGGGATGAGATGGGGTTGAAGTTTTATCAGGATGATTCGGGGATTTAGGGAGGGTGGTGGGCAGGTGAGAAAGGGGTAGATGTAAATCTCTTTTGTCTCGGGTGCTGGTTTGGATGTAATACATTGTAATCTGAGAAGCAAGGCGCGATCCTTGTGGAAATGAATAGTAATGATGCGAAACGAATTTCGTTATCGATATGCTGAGACTGTCTCGCTTGTATTTCAAGCTGGGGGGCTGAAGTGCGTTGGCACGTGAAGCTTGAAGTGAATTTGCGGAACACGAATTCTACTTAGCGCAAGCCGCAACTTCCACTTCCAATCCGACTTCTCCAGCAGCTTTTTCGAGAACACCAACACCAACTCGACTTACAAATTGCCAAGTGGCCTCGCCCTGCGATACCACTTTTGCGATCACTCGCGTGTCGGTATGGTCTCAGCGGATGCGCCAGCTGAGCCGGGCCGCTCGAGCAAGAATCTGCTCTTCGCTCTGCCGCAAGAGCTGCAGGATGCGAATTTCGAGTGCACCTATCATCAAGAGTAGCCTCGGACTATAGTGCGCAAGTTGCAGTGGGCCAACGCAGAGGTGAGTTGCCAGAGCACAAACACATGCACACGAGTACGGACATGTCTACAGATCAACCGACGCAAGGACGATACCACCTACCTAAGTCGACCATTTCCCGAGCCAAACGTCAACGACTTCCTCGTCTCGAAGCATTTCTTCAAGTACGCCGCCAGAGCCTGGATCGGTACGCGTTGTGTCGATCTATTGAATATCTGTGACCGCCCGGAAAGCATCCTCTGCCGATACGCACAACAGGTCGACTTGTCCTCCCTCCCGATGATCAAAGAGATTTTCGACATCCTCCCCAGCCTAAACACAGTGAGCCTGGAATTACGCCCTGCGCAGCTTCAGCACCTCGCACCTAGGTTTGCGTGGGAGGTCTTGATCGAGGAGGAAGAGATTGAGAACACAAGTGTTTTCAAGGAAATTTCCCGTATGAGACTCGAGAAGATTCACGTCCAGGCCCCATCCTTCATGCCCTATGCGTGACACGTCGATCAATACGAGAAGAGCATGTGGCGCGCGAATATGAAGAGGTTCGAAGAACTGCTCACGCTGCATGTCACGCAGCAGAAGACGCAGCCGGAACGTCCAGAGGAGACTCCCACCCAAACTTACTCGGCGTTCGAGGAGTTCAGCCTACTCGATGGATTGATTGATTCGTTCAATTCGGAGTCGCGGGCGATGTGTATCAGTTCATTCTTCGCCAGGAGCCCTCAACTCCTTCGAGACTATCTGATTCCACGAGTTGGTGAACAGCGAGCGCTAGATCGGATTGCAGACTCGGCTGACGAACTTGAACATCTTTTGCGAAACGACTGTGAGGAGGTCATGTCTTGCCTCAGCGACGCCAAAGAGCAACTCCGAAAGCTGTATGCGGTCCTGGACTCAACCCCGACTCAGCCTCAGCTCAGAAGAGATCCGAATCGATATTATCGCAAGCACCGGACTGCTTGGCAGCCTCCAGTTGCCTGGGTCCAGCTGATTCATCCACCTCGGACGAAGGAGTTAGAACTGCACCTGAAGCATTTGTATCCGTCGTGAGGATCCTGGCGGCCTGGGCCGCTTTGTTACTGGGGTTCATCTACTTTCTCACATGGACAGAGGCCTCTTTCGAAACCTTTTACATTACCCTTCACATTCTCGTCGGCGCTTTCGGCGGGCTTGTCAGTTGGCGGTTAGTCGGTTGGTGGTGGTTGAGGAAGGAGGAACGCAGGAGCCAACGCTGAATCGGATATTGATCTGGCTTGACAAGGGCGTCTTGCACCTCCAATGAACGATATGCAATTGGTTGCAAAGGGCTGGCCAGGTTGAACTCGACAGAACCTGGCTTGGGAAGGCTCGAGGAGACGATGGCCTCTGAGTCAGCTTCACCAGTACATACGCAGTCTTTTAAGTTAGCTGCAGATATGTATGGTTTTGAGCGGCCGCTCTTAGGTGTAGCACGTGTCAATGCTGCTGCCTCCGCTGCCACGCGTACCATCAGACGAGAAATTTGTGGGATGGACCACGCAGATTTCTAATGTCCAGATCCTCATGTGTGCTTGTGTAGCGTTTGCCGATATCGTCGCTGGATTGATTTTGATGAGTGATGCTCGAGACGTGAAGTCGGAGAACGCGTGGAGGCCGCAGTGGCGCAAGTCTGGCTCCGGACGTCTGTCTTGGCATTTGGATCGGGCTCAAGCTCCATCATCTCGTCTTCCTCTCCCTCGTCACCTTCTCCATAACCTCCTCCCTCATGCGCCGCCTACTGCGATAACGCCGCCGCCATGTACTCCGCCTCCAACTCATACCTCGGCGGCGCCAAGAGCGCCCGCCCGGGCCAGCAACAATACGGCCAACCGCAGCAATCGTTTGGGCAGCAGCCGCCTCAGCAGCAGCAGCATGGAGCACAACAGCAATCATACCCTCAGCAGCAGGCTCCCCTTCAGTCGCAATACACGGGCTATCTAGCCGGCGGACTTCAACCTCACGCGACGGGCTTCCCAGCTCCGCAACAACAGCAATTCCAGTCGCAACCGCAGTATTCCGGCTTCCAGCAATCCCAACCTACTGGCTTCCAACAGCCGCCTCCGCAGCAGACTTCTCAGATCCAACTCGCGCAGCCGACGGGCTTCCAACCAAGCCAGCAGAATGGCATCCCGCCCCCTCCGCAGGTCCAGCGACCGCAGCCGACCGGCATGACCAGCAACGACATGGCCAATTCCTTTCGCAGCTCCGCACCGCAGCCTCAATCCGCGGTGCCTGCGCCTAAATCAGGGAGCAAGATCCCCAACATTCGGCTGAGCTTCATCACGGCGCAAGACCAGGCAAAGTTCGAGCAATTGTTCAAGAGCGCGACAGGAGGCGAGCAGGCGCTCAGTGGAGAGAAGGCAAAGGACTTGTTGATCCGG
Organism: Mycosphaerelloides madeirae; assembly: GCA_002785995.1. NCBI lineage: Eukaryota > Fungi > Ascomycota > Dothideomycetes > Mycosphaerellales > Mycosphaerellaceae > Mycosphaerelloides > Mycosphaerelloides madeirae. Next base: position 145,312 of record NHNV01000016.1, on the reverse strand, counting down.
AGTAAGCTGGATGGTAATAGCTTGGCGAATGTATGGACACTGTCGGATACCACAAAGTCAGGCCAGCTTCTCTTTCCCGAATTTGCCTTGGCCATGTATCTCTGCAATCTGAGGCTTACGGGCAAGGAGCTGCCTACTTCGCTGCCAGAGAAGGTTCGGAACGAGGTTTCTAGTATGGTCGACATCATCTCATTTGGCGTCGAGGACAACCCACCTGCATCTGTATCCAGTAGCAATGTGCCCAACTTCAACGAACCACCAAAGATTCAACAACCCCAGGCTCAAAATCCAAACAACCAGCAGCTGCTCAGTCAGCTTACGGCGCAGCCCACTGGATTCCAGGTACCCCAGGCTACCGGTTTCCAGCAGCTACAGGCGACAGGCTTCCAGGGCGGGATGCCACAAGCGCAGGGATATACTGGACCACGTCCTCCAATGCCTCCAATGCCCACGGGAATGGGCCAGAATCAATCGCTTACACCCGGATACGGACTGTCTCCGCAACAGACTGGATTCGGTGGAGGGCCAATGGCAGCTCCTCTCAACGCTCAGCCGACGGGACGACCCGGTCAATGGGGTCTGGTGAATGCTCCTGCAAGTGGTCTGCCCAATTTGCAAGCTTTGCAGCAGCAAATGATGCCTCAGCCGGGACGTGAGAGTGGCTTCAGTGCGCAAGGACTACGCGGAAATGCCACGGTTCCGTGGGCTGTCACCAAGGACGAGAAGAAGATATACGACGATATGTTCAAAGCTTGGGATGGGTTTGGCAAAGGTTTCATCACCGGTAACCAAGCCATTGAGATTTTCAGCCAATCCGGATTGGAGAAGCCTGAGCTGGAGCGCGTTTGGACTCTGAGCGATCCGCACAACAAGGGACGTCTCAACCTAGACGAGTTTGCGGTTGCCATGCACTTGATTTACCGACGACTCAATGGCTACCCCGTCCCGAATCAACTCCCCGCCGAGCTCATCCCACCTTCGACCCGAAATATCGATTCCAGCATTGGCACGATGAAGAATTTGCTCAGTCAAGACGCTCAGGCGCGAAAGTCTACCGGTGCGTTTCTTCAGCCTCAGAAGACAGGTGTCAGTTATTTAAAGTCCCATTCCTTCCGTGCAAATGGCACTCCGGATTCTAACCGAAAGGATGCAACGGTATTCAAGAATAATGACGACGATGTGGGATACCGCTCGTCTGCCAGGCGCAGGATGGGCGATAGAGGCAGAGATGCCTCGCCTGCTATGAGTGATTCCAGCAGCGTTGCCGCGGACGACATGAGCATAGATCAGTTGAAGAAATTGATTCGCGAAAAGCAAGTTCTGCTGGACGCAATGGATTTCGAGGACGAAGACCACGCTGATGAGGAAGATACCTTGGATCGCAAGGACCGGAAGGAGAGTGAAGAGCTTTTCAGGCGAATCCGGAAGATCCAAGAGAACATTGATACCCACCCGAACAGTGCTTTTAAGACAGGTGATTCTGACGCTGAGCGGAGGTCATTGCAAAGGCAGCTGCGCGGTCTACAAGATCGTCTACCAGAGCTTGCGAGTCATGTGAGACGTTGCGAGCGTGCTATTGCGGATGCTCAGCTTGAGCTCTTCCGATTGAAGGATGCCAAAGCCAACCCAAGTTCTGCACAAGCCATTGTTGGGACTGGACCGGGAGGCGCAGTCACCGAGGGCGATCGCCTGAAAGCTCGAGCAAAAGCCATGATGCAACAGAGGTCCGCAGCTCTTACGGGGAAAAGGGTTGACACTGGTGATGACGGGACAGCTGCCGCTCAGAGACTCGAAGAAGAGAACAAAAGAGTGGCCAGGGAACGAGAAGATAACGAAAGCATGGTTCGCGACGTGGAAGAAAGTGTCACGGAGTACAGCAAATCTCTCGAGTCTAATCTTAAAGAGGGCAGCGAGTCTGCATCTGATGAGCACGAAAGACGACGATGGGAGGATGGTCTCGGTGTTGAGGATGAGGTTAAAGACTTCATCTTTGATCTGCAACGGAGCTCTCGATCCGCACGTGTGCGCAACGAAGAACGTGCCCGGCCCAAAGCTGCAGAGCCAGTCGCGGACAGCCGTACGAGCACGCCCGTGTCCCGGATAGACAGTCCAGCGTCCGGCCGTCCTGCTGCTTTGACACCACAAACACCTGGCTTGTCATATTCTAGCTACAAGACGGCTGAGGAGCGTGCAGCCTTTATCAAGCAGCAAGCCGAGCAGCGCATGGCCGAACGCCTTGCGGCTCTTGGTCTCAAGGCACCCTCTAAGAGTGGAGAGACTGCAGCCCAACGTGCAGAGCGTGAGCGCAAGGAGCGTGATGATAGACTCAGGAAAGCAGAGGAGGAAGACGCCCGACGTGAGCAAGAACGCCAGGCTCGTTTGCAAGGCGAGTCAATTGCTCCACCTTCACCTGCCGCAGCCAGTGGAAAGCCAAAGCCACCTCCACCGGCGCCTCGAAAAAATAGAAGCGAGAGTCTGCAGGGCCAGAGTCAAGATCAAGCGCAAGCGCAAGCTGAGGTCAAGCGTGCAGAGCAGGATATCAAGCAGCAAGCGTTACGGGAGCAAGAGCAGGCTATGGCTCAGGAGACCCGGGACATGGAGTACGTTACTGGAACTGTTTCGACTGACGAATTCGATACTGACATCACACTAGGGATGAGGAAGCTCGACAGGAGCGCGAACTTCAAAAGCAGCGAGAAGATGCCGAAGCGTCGTTGCGGGCACTCGAGGAGCAAGTCAAGGCCGGCAAAGTCAAGAAGGCTGAAGAGAAAAGACGTCGGGAAGCGGCAAAGAAAGAAGCGTCCGAGAAAGAAAGTCGCCTGGCAGCACAACGAGCAGAAATCGAAGCCGCAAAGGAGAGAGAGAGGCAGCTACGGCTGGAGCTTGAGAACATGGACGACGACGATTCCAGCAACGATGATGATGGCCCCGAAAAGGTCACACCTACGGAGAGCACCCCGACGCAAAGCATTGAGTTGCCGAGAGCACAGGAGGCCGTAGCATTGTCGCCACCGCCTGTGACCTCGCCACCACCAGCACCGCCAATGCCAGAGACCATTGTCAGCCCACCTACCGAGTCCAAGAACCCGTTCTTCCGGAGTATGGGTCAGCCGACAGCCTCTTCAGCTGTCACTTCACCAGGAATAAAAGTGGACAGGAATCCGTTCCATAACCTCACACAGCAGGATTTGGCGAAGCAGCAGCAATCCTTGCCTGATCCAACGGAGCCACCAGCACGAATTCGCAGCCCGTCCAAGCCTGCGGATGAGGATGACTGGTCCGTGGTGGAGTCTTCTGACGATGAAGATGATGGAGACAAGCCGACAGGTGGCAGCGCGAAGCAGCTCGCCTCCATCCTCTTCGGCACCATGGCTCCACCACGTCCTCTCTCTGCCATGGACAGCCCCGCGGCATCCGGATCAAACTCACCCGCGCCTGCAAAGGATCGCAATTTCTCTCCTCCTCCCGCTTCACCAATGCCTTCAAGCGGCGCATCGCCTGCCCAACCACCACCACCTCCGCCGATGCCTGGAACCGCCGCACCTCCGCCTCCTCCGATGCCACCAGGTGGAGCTGCTCCTCCCGCGCCGCCACCACCTCCACCAGCTGCTGGTCCACCTGCGAGCGGGATGGGTGATAGGAGTGGTTTGCTGCAGCAAATCCAGCTCGGCAAGGGGTTGAAGAAGACGGCGACGAAGGATCGTAGCCAGGCTAGTACGGCTGGCAGGGTTTTGTAGGTGTCGAATGTAAGGAGGAACTTGAGTAAATAGGTATATGGTGTGCAGTGTCGTGTCTAGAATAGTTATTCGATCAGTTGTGAAGCTTAATTTGTTCTCGATCTATTCGTGGTCTGCTGTCTCATCGAGAGGCTTTGGGGGTTGATATCACGAAAACCAGAAGGAGTAAGACTAGTATCGTGGTAATATTGCGCTTTGGTGTTACGTTGTCCTGCTCTTGAGGCCACTCCGCCACTGCTAGAATTACCAGAGTTCTGAGCCGCCAGCGTACCGATGTGCCAATTGCGAAAGTCAATTCTCTTGGCCAAATGCAGGACATTGCTCCCTCCTCCCACGCTCCAACTCCCTCAGGTAAATGCGTTCATAACCACGATACAGATACCCCAGGGCAGCATGAACCTCAGCATCAAGAGGAAGAAACCTGGGTCGCAAAGCTCTTGTTGACGGTCCTCCTCCTCCTTAAGAAGCAGAATCTTCAGGTCGATGCGCATGACTCCCTCCAGGCTGGCCACTCTGTTCCTAGCCTCGGTGATGAGGTACAAGATTTCCTCGTCGACGCTCTCGATTTCGTTGGTGTTAATGATTTGGTTCAGGAAGTCTTTCGTGAAGGTAGTTGTAGTGGAGATGCCGTTAACGTGCTCATGTGGCATCGTCTCGGATCCCACTGTTGAGACGACCTGCGGTACGATCGGCAGGGTGGGTAGTTCTTTGGTAACAGTTTCGTTGGGCAATGGTCCTTGGCTGCTTGGCGCAGTGTGCTGGAAAGTGAGCGGCTCAAGATCCTCGAAAAGATCTGGTTTGGTCGAGTTGTGGAATGTAGGGAGTGGCGTTGGTGTCACCGGGGTGTCCAGCTTAGAGTAGGCCATCTCGTCCTCAGCCGTTTCGCTGACCTCGATCGTAGCTGTCGATCGTCTCAAGGATGGCGGTGGCGACGGGTCGAATGACCTCCAGTTGAGCGCTTTCTTCTTGACAGCCTGCTTTGGAGTAGTTGGTTGGGACCAAGACGAGAGCGTACCGAGAGGTCTCTGATTCGTTGGAGTTTTGGGCGATTGAGTTGGGAAGTGGTCATTTGCATTTGAGAAAGTCGGCTGCGGATCCGGAATCGGCTGTGGTGGAGTATCATGAGCGACTCTCGGAGGCTCGTCGAAAGATGGCGACGGCATGCAAGTTTCATTTTGCGGCTGAGTGGTGTCTGCCATTGCTTCATGGACCCGCTTATTGGCGAGATCCACGAAGTTCTGAACATTCTCCAGCCAGAACCTTTGCTTCTTTGGAGCATTAGAGAACTTCTTGTAAGGCATTACCTTGATAGTTCCGGGTTCAGGGTAAGCGGTGCAGACTTTGTATAGCGGGAGGTCTTCGAGATCCTCGATGCTGAACCGGCCCTCCCATACGAGCACGTCACCAAATGGCGTTCACGAAATCGGACGTGCGCAGACCAATCTCGAGACGCTTGAGTGATGGGAAGTTGGTCAGGCATAGTCGTTTCGGCCGATCCGCAATCAGGCTCGTCACGAACTCGCGGAGAACATGAAACCGATCGTTTCCGAGGCCGAACTTCGACGGCTGCTCCAAACCGATGTCCTTGACGAGCTCGAACTTGACTCGCTGGTTGCCGACGTAGGCCGATACTGTCTTTTTGAAGAACTTCTTCGAAACGAGGAAATCTTTCACTTTGGCGCCTGGAAAACCTCGCACCCTGTAGTTGGAATCATTCATTTGTCGGTATTCCTCATAAAGTTTCCACGAACAGCTCGAGTGGAGTCGAATTCCATTCAGTGGAGGGTATTCTTGGTCAGAAATCAGGTCCTGGAGTTTCTGCGGTAGATTGAAGAGGCCCATTGGTGGCTCTCCATTGAATTTGGAAGACGGGCTGGCGCTGTTCGGATCGAGGATGCGAACTGTCAAAGACTGTGGTAGCTCGGCCGACGCATCTATCGCAGTCGGGTGCAGGCTAGCGTCTGCGCCTCGTCGATGACGTGTGTCTTTCGATGGTCGACTGAAGGAACATATTGGCGCCGCACGACTGGAATTGAACGAAGTGACTGTCGAAGAGCTTGATAGCTCGACCGACATATCCATGGCTGCCGAGTCGTACATTGGAACCGGTACCGATGTGTTGTTGTTGATGATAACATCGAGTGTCGAGTTACTTGTTTAAGAAATACAAGTTGAGTTCAAGTTTGTGATTGAATTGCGATGAGAGCCACGTGCGGGGAGTGAAGGAAGCTCACTTGAATTGTCGCCGTTTGTCACATGCCAGGCCGTGCAATAGCTCCAGACACCTCTCAGGCTGGATCCATTCGGAGCGGCACACCTCGACAATAACTTCTCGGACAATGGTAATTCGATCGAATGTATGGCGGAGTCAGATGCAGCTGCTGGTACGAACTGCATATCGGTCCCTCCATTTGCGGAGATATTCCGGCCTGCCGTTCGCCTGCTCTTTTCGATCGTGGAGCTTGCACTGCCACCACTTTTCAAAGAACTGAATCCTCGATTTATATCATGTAAATGTTATCTTCTTTGATGTGAGATCTTTCACGATCTCGTCGAATTCTTCCCTTTTCCTTTTACGCTCAGCCGCGTCTTCACTTATCTCATGGTCATTTGACTCTTCTTCTTGCTCGGCCACGACATCTTCGGTTGTACGCGGTTTCCAACATCGGATAGTACCGTCGCCATGACCAGAATACATTTCAACATGGTGTGCTCGCCACGCGAGCGAGGTTGTCCGGTTCTTTGGATTTCGGACGCTTGTGTCCGCTGCTGCCTGTGCCGTCGGCAGGGCCTTGACTCGCAACCGATTTTGCAATCTGCCCGAGTGCATGTCGAATGCTAGGATCTCCTTGGGGTTAGGGTAGAAAACAGTCTCTTTGCCGAGTTCACTGATATGTTGAGGAACAATCAAGGGAAACGAGGCGGTCGTTGCCGCGTTCTTCAGACTGGGACCAAAATTCGCAAGTGTGTTAGCACCGCCGATCATATCCCACACTCTCATTCGCTCATCGTGACCGTTGGAGACGAGGTGGCGGCCGTCCTCAGACCATACAATACCGTTCACGGGACCTGTATGAGATCTACCGCGCTCACGGCTTCGGGCACCGGTTCCTCGACCATCGTAACCCGCGATGCCGATGCTATCGTCAAGGTCAAGCACGCCAAGGCTGCTGGCACTGCGACGAATATCCCAAAGCCGGACCACCCCATCGGTAGCTCCACTAGCGAGGATATTCTCATCATGAGGATGCCATGCAACAGCCAGGATAGAGCCGGAATGACCAGCCAATGAGTGAGTGTTGGCCCCAGATGTGAGATCCACAAGGCGAATTGCGGGGTGCTGAGAAGCACACGCCACCAAGAGGTGGGAACCGACAGTGGACGTCGCATGTGAGTAAACGATAGATCCAATGTCGAAGCTTGCAGAGAGATCCAGAGTTTCCGAAGAGAACAGTTTCAGAGTGTGGTCGTAGCCAGAGGTCAGGAAAGCCAAGGAATCGAAAGGATAGAATGAGATGTGGGTGATGCCGAGACTGGATGTCGTCGACGTTCTGGCCGCATTTACGAGAGGCAAATGATGCGTTGCAGTGCCATCTGCAGCCGCGCCTTCAGCGGCCTCCAGATCCCAAATTGCAAGCGAGGAGTCGGCGCCTCCAGAGATGAGGTATCGACCTTCGAATCTGTCAATCGCAATGCTGTTCACACCAGCAACATGTGCTAGATTTCGCGCTGCCGTGCGATCACGAGCACCAGTCCATTCTCGCAGTAAAAATGTCACGTTTGGGGCAGTCTGCAAGGCTTTCAGAAGGCGGGTGTTCTGAGCTTTGGCTAGCGCCTGCGGGCTGATTGAGCCAAGTTGGCGATTGAAGAGGAATGAGTTCATCCAGGCCGATCATGGTCGCCGATCCTCGTGATGGCGGAGGTCGAAATTGATGGCGGCGAAGTGAAAGTCGTAACGAAGTGAGGTCGCCACCCAGCTTCAACGCTTGACTCGTAGCCAGAAAAGGGTGGGACGCTATCGCAGTCAACGCCAATGAATATATGTATCGTCAATAAGCACATCGTCAGTACGACTAGATGTTACAGCAGTGGCAGAAAGAAGACGTGAGGAATTGTCTCGTTGTTTTGAGCTCAATCTTTCAAAGAACTTTCCCTTCGATTCTGGCCTACTGATCCTGGCCAACGCAAGTCGATATCTACCACTGAGGCACCATTGCTTCGGCGCTTCGCGAGTACCAATGCAGCGTACTGACTCAAGCTTTCTTTACACCAGGTCGCTGGTGCGGTTCCTTCCCGGTCTCAGACTTGTGCTACACTCTCCAACTCACGGCAGCTGACTGGGCGCATGTCCATTGACTCCCCTATCCGCGCCGCTTGCTGAACAATCTTCAGCTGTATACTGCTTGATAATTTCGACCCAACCAAACTCATCCTTCACCTTGCCTTGCTGGATGCCCTTGAGCTGCGACAAAAGCTTGACCACAGCCGGACCAGGCTCATCACCGCCTCCTTGGTACTTGAAGGTATCGTTCTTCGACCGCATAGTGATGCTTTTGATGGGAACAAGAGCGGCTGCAGTGCCGGCGGCGGCGATCTCTGTGAACTTGGGAAGCTCATCATATTTGATCTGTTCATAGATCAGCGTTTTCGTTTGGGCAAATATTGAGATCGAGGAAGGCTTCTGACCGCTCTCTTCTCGACCTTCCAACCCCAGCTTTTAGCGATTTGACAGATGCTGTCGCTGGTCACTGATGCGATGACATTCTTGCTGTCTGGCACAACAATAGTGCATCCTTTGTCTGGGGTGCCATGGATACCGATGAATCCAGAGGTGGAGAACTCGTCGACTTCAGACCTCGTCCGGCTGTCAAGATGGAGAGTGATGCCGAATCCCTCATTCTTCGCCTTACCGCTATGTCTGAGCACAGGAGCATAATTGCCACCGATCTTGGCACTGCCAGTACCTTCGGGAGCAGCACGGTCGAAGTCCTCGAGTATCAGTGCCGCGACCGGGTGGACACCATGGTACACACCCGTGGGCATCACGTAGACCAGGAACGTGTATTCCTCAGGCGCATCCAGGCCCAGTTGTGCGCTCGATCCAAAAAGGAGAGGCCGGACATACATACTCGCACCAGTCTTGTGAGGCGGCACAAACTCGGCGTTCAGGCTGACGGCCAAGTGGACACATTGCTTGAAATGATCAACCGGAATCTCAGGCATACTGACGAAGGAGGCGGAATGCTGCATTCTCTCTGCGTTCTGCTGAGGCCTGAAGATGCCGATTGTGTTGTCGCCAGGGCCGCGCGAGGCTTTAAGGCCCTCATAGCACTGCATGCCGTAGTTCAGACCAGGAGCCATGCCATGGAGTCGAAGGTATGGGTCCTGGACGAACTTCGGTGGCGTCCATTTGCCCGTGTGTACGGAGTAGGCGGATTCGATGTGGCCGTTGACTATCGGAACACGGCATCTCATCAGAGCTTACTCGCATGACAGCAGACTCAAAGTCAATCGTACGTACCCTCGCGAACGCGAAATCCAATGTCATCCCAGTCTATATCCTTGTTAGTCGGGGTCAATGGCAATCTGCAGGGGGCGGAAGAACGGACCGATGGTGTTGACGGGTGGTGGAGGGAACGTAGATGCCATTTCGAGCTTATAAGGGGATTCGTCTGCTGTTTTCAAAGCAGAGGACGATTCAATTAATTCAAAGTAGAATCTGGGAGTCAATCTTTTTTGCCGAATATCGGATGTGGTGCAGCTGCAGAGCCGATCTGGGGTAAAGCTAGCCGTTGCGCTAATTTGCTAGAGCCATGTGGATGAAGGCGGATCTATTGATATTGACACCTGCCGTCGTCTCATGCTCTTGGTCACTATCAACATATACGAGACAGAAGCTGCCACCGCCGCTGATGAGCTACACGGAGTCCTAATCACCGGTACCGTCAGCCCTCCGCAGGATGCTGACATGACACCAACCTTTCCCTGGGACGACAACACCCTTTTCGACGCCGCCATGCCGGTGGCAGTCGGTCCTGGAAGGCGCCATGTGGCGCTCGTGATACTGCTCAGCACCATCATGGGTATCGTCTTCGTCTCCTTCTTCCGCAACAGACCCGCAGATCTCCGAGATCCATTGTACTACCAGCCTGAATCTATCCAGCTATACGGCGACTCAGCTCTCCGCGAAACCACCTTGTCCGGCCATGCCATCGCGCCGAAACTAGGCAACGAGACGGCGAGGCAAGAGCTGGGACGGGCGGCATGGAAGCTCTTACATACCACAATGGCGCGCTTCCCTGAGCAGCCTACCATGGACGAAAGCGCCGCTCTCAAGAGCTATCTACATCTGTTCCAGAGGCTGTATCCGTGCGGAGAATGCGCGGAGCACTTTGGAGAGATCCTCAAGAAGTTCCCACCGCAGGTATCCTCCCGGAATGCGGCGGCTGCGTGGGCCTGTCACGTACACAACGAAGTGAATATGAGTCTAAAGAAGGAGCTGTTTGATTGCGCCAACATCGGCGATTTCTATGACTGCGGCTGTGCGGATGACGAGGATGAGAGCGCTCAGACGGGAAAGGTCAGAGAGAAGCCACAAATGAGTCCTGAAGCAATTGAGAAATACAAGACGAACGGCAGGGATTTCAATACGGATCTGTTGAAAGGCGACAAGAAGATCATCGTGCATTGATCAGGTGTGTTGAATATTGGGGCTTCAAAATGAACGGCGCTGAAGTAAATTCAGTATCCCGATTGTCCCTGGCGACAGCCCACCAAGGATAGCGCTCGTAGGTGTGTCGTCGAGAAACGCAGTGAAAGCCTGAGGGAGTATCCGCAGGCTTTCGCCGGTTCGCAGTTCGGCACAAGCCAAACGAACTGTCGGGAGAGCAGCCGTATCAAAAAGGGGATCTCAAGGCAAGAAGTGCAATCCAAAGGCGTGTGCCTGACGCTGAAAGTAGGACGTGTAGGGGAAGCTCGTTGTGCAGGTCAGCAAAAGGAGAGTGCAACTACCCAAGACAAATCATCATAATAAATCTTTCAATCCTCATGGTATTATATGTGTTCTGTGGCCAATTATTTGAGAATGCATGCGGTAGACTATAGGTAATTACCCGATGTTTCGCCCACCTACACCCACATGTCGCGTCCCGGAAGTGGCGAGGTAGATCGCTCTTGCTGTATCACACTTCGTACATTTATTCGTTTTTCTTCCTCTACCATTAGCATGCCAATCGCCTCCCATCGCACCAACAGCAAATGCCGCTGAGACTGGCGATAAGAGCCGCGCGCTCAACGCGTCCACGCCCGCCTTCTGTTCTTTGTGCATCTTCACTACTGCTCTCGACTTTGCCGGGACTGGATCATCCTCGCCATGACATCAAAGCCTCTGTCACCGACCGCACTTTTCAAAACTCCGTATGTTAGCGAGTTCGCATCAGACACGTTGCTAAACGCGGACCTGTGCCTGCTGAAGTCTTGCCCGGTCCGAAGTCCATCGAGGAATTCTTGAAGCTTGCAGCAGACCGTCGCGCTACAATCGAGGACGCAAAAAAGTATCTTGAGAAGCAGAAAGCTCGATTGAAGCACCTTCCGCTGAACAGAAGACGGCAAAAAGCTGCGGCCGCAGGTGCGGGCAGGATCTTGGAGTGGCATTGTGCGTCTCGGTATGACCAGAAGGAACAAGACTTTGACCGCGAGTACTCCGCACTCGTCTGTTGGTTTCTGCTTCCTGAAGGTCTAGAGTAGCTCGTGTGGGCTGCTGATCTAATAAGCGAGATGGGGCGCCGTGAGGCCGCTATGAACTCCTCCTGCTGGGTAATGGCAGGTATGATGGAGTCGTATCTGGGTTGGGCGCCTACTGCAAATGATGCTCTCCGAGCTCTTCAGGCTTTCTGGGAGGGGCTCGATCCAGAGAAGCAAAGAATGTTGTACCTGATGCTGTGCTTTGTTATCCTGACCAGAACTCTCCAGAATTACCATCGCCCACCCTGTGACGCTACTCTCTTTGAATGGTTATATAATGTACTTGGAATCCGTGCAGGAGCCATCCTCCAGAAGGATCGCGCAATTCTCAGACTATATCAACCCGACACTCCCAAATTAAAAGACTGGATGCGGTTCATATCGCGTTGGCGCAGCAATCCGAAGCCCGAAGATCTCAAACTCGTGTTTCGAGACATCACCAGAATGCAGAACCATATCGGCTCCGACACACTTCGAGCGCCTATATCCTTCGTTCACAAGGTAACGAAAAGGACGCAAAATCTCTCGAGGAGTACGTCCGAGATAGTCACGAATCGGTCTGGCACAATTCACAACAGCTCTAGAAGATACTGAAAGAGGACCCAAAACTGCATCGTTTCAGAGACCGCATCGGTGCCACTGGTGAAATGAGGTATCCCTGGTTGATGTCGCAAGGTCAAGACTCGATCGCGAAAAGTTCTCACGAAAGCGGAAAAGAGAGCTCTTTCCGACTATGCGAGAGCCGACGTTGAGGGTTCATGAGAGTTATACTCCATAGATATGGAAAGTGCCTTCCAGAGTATTGGCCATTCATTCGGGTGCTCAAGCATCTGGTGCCTACTTACTGATAAAAGAGAGGGCCCTCGGTCGATCGGCGACGAAGACAGATACAAGGTCACCCTCAAATGGTTCGTTACCGCCGTCGAGATAGTGTGTAAGGAAGAAGCTCATGGCTGTCCAGAAGGGGGAGTCATGGGGATTGTAAGGGGTGTATATCGAAAGTGGACATGATATCGACAGAAAGCAAGCGAGTGGACGACTTGCTAATCTTTTCACGTTGACCGGCCCCCCAAGGGATAGGCAACAAATCTCCAGATGACAACGGCGCAGTCGATTAGCTTTGGCCTGTTTGGATGCGGTTAAAAAGCAGGTTTTTTGGCCCCCGAATGTTTCCATCTTTCCCTGGGCGACTGCAACGATAGTCAAGACCAAGGCGAGAACCGAACTGAAGTGGCAGCTCTCGAAAATTTTTCCTTCGATGTATGGATCTATCTGGTCTCGAAGACGGAATAAGAGAGCAGCTTCGAATAGCCGCAGCGAATACGAGTCACTTTCACAGGCATTTGATGTACACCGGGAATAGATATCTCGAGTTCAACTGGCGCCAAAGATTGGGACCTGGCCGAAGCGATCGGAAGATGACGGTCGCGCAGTCGTTGCTCTCCGGAAGGTGGTCAACGAAAGCAGGCGTTCGCGCCGCCAACGTTTTCATCTTTTCATGGCGAATATAACAAAGGAAAGGATTCAAGAGCAGTAAGCACCCGGGGATTTCTTGTCATAAGCTGCACAATCGAACGCTAGAACGAGTCTCCAGGTAAACGCGTTCATCCGTCACATTTGATAAACCCGAGTCTCTCCATTCGCTTCGTTCTCATCCACTTCTGATCCCCTCTCACCACCGCTATCGCCTGTCAACCCTCGCAAACGATGCCGACCTCACCATCCTCAGCTCCATCTGAAGCCAACAAGTGTAACTACTGCGGCGAGACCGATGGTCCTTCAAGTGTTGTGCGAAATGCAAGAGTGCCGCATACTGCAACCACGAGTGCCAGAAAGCTGATTGGAAGAACCACAAGAAAGTCTGTGCCAGACTGGCCGCAGGGCAGCCAGGGACGAGTGGCGGAGCACCCAAGTAGACGGATGGAAGCCCTTCACTGCGATCCACAACAACAATTTCTTGCATGATCGATTCGAAGAGCAGACTTTCAAGATCCTCATCGATCTCATTCGGATGCGGCAGGAGGACGTCTACAACCTCGAAGGGAAGACCAACATCTTTTCTCTTGTGTCGTGGAAGACACAGCGCTAACAATACTCCAGGCGACACCATGACCGGCAGGATCTACAACGAAGACCCCACATCTGAGCGAGCTTTCCGAGATTTCCTGCGTCGAGCCTAGAGAGTCCCCGGCGTCCTCCCGCCTTGGTGGACCAACAAGAAGACGGAGGATTGCGTTCGATACGGCCTGCATGGAGATCACGGCTTCTTAGTTGCATGTGCTCAAGAGAAGTCGGACATCCAGGAGACTTGGAAGGACGATCGCATGCCGACGAAGTTGCTTATGCTGGGCGAGAAGATCCATGACAGTACTCCAGGAGGGACTCATGGAGAGACACCATGCTGGCGATGATTTTGGGCACGGAGGGTGGTTCGTTGCAGGGTGCGTCGAGCATGTTCAGTATGGGATGAAGGATGGGATGAGAGGCCGCACGCATGTGAAAGTCTTGGCGTCGTGGTCGTGCCTTCCATGTTCGTAACGATTTCACGAACTTTGTTCCAGCCTCACTCTCCCGTCTCATCTTATCCCATCTCAAGACTCCATCTCTCTCACCAACCTGTTATCATTGCATCAGTGCCTTTCAACCTGTGCTTAGCCAAACAACACTTCTCTCAGTCACCACAAGCACACGCAGCATCATGGTGAGTCTTCCGCCCCATCCCATCGCGCGAATGAGCTGACCGCCCCTCCAAGGCGCCCAAAGTCAACTGCAACGCAGTCAAGCTGGCCGCCGCCGTCACGTACCTCCAAAAGTCCAAAACCTGCCACACCATCAAAGATCTCGAGAAGCAGTTGCCTTTGGTCGCCTCCATTAATGGCATGCAGGTCAAAGGTACTTACCTCAGCCTACCCCGACTCTCTGCCGCGTCCGCTGATATCATTACAGACTACCTTCAGACCCTCCAGGATGAGTCCAAAATCACCGTCGAGAAGATTGGCTCCGGTAACTGGTACTGGTCCTTCGCCTCCCAAGCCAAGAACGAAAATCAGCGCGCCCTCGCCGAAGCCCAGTCGAACCACAACAAAGCCAGCACGGTAGTCAAAGACCTGCGCCAGAAGCTCGCCGATGCGGCTGCCGCGATGGCCGAGGGAGAGGAAGGCGTGGAGAGTCGGGAGGAGCTGATGGCACAGAAAGCAGTGCTTGACGCGGATATCAAGTCCCTCAAGAAGGAGCTGGCAGCGTACAGCGAGAATGATCCGACAGAAATTGAGCACAAGAGGCAGGAGACCAAGAAGCTGTTCGCGGTGGTTGAGCAGTATACGGATGACATCCAGAGCATGGAGAGTTGGTTGGGCAATCAGCATGGCAGGGATGCTCTTCCTGGGTTGCAGGCGACGTTCTATGGCGACGAGCTCGATGTGGAGGAGTCCCAGCTCCGGGAGATTGTTTTGGAGTGAAGGACAGCAGCACACGACGGTGATGTATCTGGCTCGGACGTTTATCGTGGCTCCTGCGTGTAAGACGGCATGTCTATAGATATGCAATCAGATGCTGGCGAATGTCGAATTGTTGCTGGGTGTGTTGGTGGGTGAGGCGATGTACTCGAAGTAGTCCAGCTTGAGGAAGGTGCTAAATTCTATCTTTAGCAGAGGCTCATACGAAGGCTCCAGCAGATACTCAGCAGCAGCAGCATCGCGGGCAACTGTCATTATTGCTGAACAGCAGCAGGCAACACCCATTGCCAATCCTTTATCTTCATCTTCGCACGCCCAATACCATCGCTTCAGTTTCAACTCGCCTTTCCCAACAGCCACCATGGACCAACACCAATCTCATCTCCTTACCCTCCCTTACGATATCCGCTTCCTCATCTATCAGCACCTCTTCCCGTCCGGCAAACAGATATACCTGCAGGGCGTCAACAACTCCCTCAAATCCATCACTGCTATTGATAACCAAATCCCAACCAACCTCCTCTTGACATCTCGCCAGCTCCACACCGAAGCCAGCGAGTACCTCTACAATTCTTATCTCTTCAACGTCGTAGGTCGCAAAGCAGATTGCGTCACTACATACACCGGATTCCTCCGAGTGCTGGAGAAGTATGCGAGGGAGGAGGTACGAGTGGACGCCTTCAGCAACGGAGAGCACTCCGCGACCATGTGTATTTCGTTGCACGCGGGCGACGGCAAGCTCGAGACCGTGCGAGATCGACAGCGAGGCGTTTGGATCCGGATTGAGGATATTCGGCGTGAGTTGGACAGACGGGGCGAAAGGGTTTCACGATTGTCATTCTTGCGTACTCTGTGCAGCATGAGAGAAAATGGGAATTGGCTGTTTGTCATCGGAGCTGCTGTCCTCGTTGCGCTTCTGGCGTGGTGGTTACGCAGTGAGAGGCAGCCGCGTACATGAACGGAAAGGGAGGCGTTTGGGGCGCTGGAGAATCGTCGATTATACACGATCAGCAATTCCTACGACGACTTGGACGAAGTTGCGGCATCTGTGAAGTATTTGGAAGCAGGAACAAGTGGAAGATGTTGCTCACCGCGACGGTGGCCTGGAAACGATTGCGGGCAGACTCGCGGGCTGGGCCGCAGAAGCGATCGTAGGCTGGCTGAGCCGATTTGAGTGTGAGGAGATCAGCACGCGAGTCTAGACCACAATCCTGCGTGTATTTCTCGCGATGTGCATGTGCAACACCACCTTACGCGCGCTCAACCGCCGATGCTGCAGCAGTCACACCTGCAGTCTTTGAGGCTCAACGGGAGACCCGGCAGGTAGGGTGGCACGGGAACCTGCACGCCTCTCAAAATAAGGTACAGCCTCCTTCCTCTCCCCAGCCGTGCTTTCTCTCCATCCTCTTCAGCAGGGTCCCACCAGTTGGTCTTTCTTTCCTGATCCGCTGTCACCATGCATTACGTTCGCTTTCTCAAGACGCCCAAAGTCGCCGTCGACCGCGGCAGCGTCCTCCTCCAGGCTGTCCTTACTGTCACCACCGACCTGGGCGAGGTAAGCAAAGCGAACATTGAACCCGAGAAACGTCTGAGAGCCAAGCTGACTTCCCACCGTTGCGCTCGTTTAGACTTTCTTCCCCAGCGCCCTTCAATTGATCGTTGAACTGCGCGACCCCGAGGAGGATGGAGACATATACCTTCGAAAGAGAATAGCATGGCCGGCTGGCTCGCGATCGGTCAAAGTTGCCCTCGATCTTTCCCGCCAAGATATCGACTGGCCTGCGTGTGTCCACGTTGGGGTGAAAGACAGCAGGAACAACGGGTTCCTGCCAGCTATTGCGGACATCTGGAGCGGCTGTCTCAATCCCGTAAAAGGAAAACTTGAATCGGGCTGGAGAGTTGAGCGAAGATTCATATCTTTGGCTGAGAGACCTCTTTCGTTATTAGAAGACGCCGGGGACAGCATCGCACGACATCTCTGGGATGGAAGCCAGGTTTTGGCGCAGCACATCGATCAGACCATCGCGTTGCAGAACCCGTCGACCCTTCCGTTGCTCGAGTATGTCCTCATCTCGGCTACGTACAGGCGCCTGAATGTAATTGAGCTGGGCGCCGGATGCGGTACTGTGGGAATCAGCATCGCCCAGTCAATCCCCGACTGCGACGTTCTGCTTACGGACCTCCCAGAAGTCACCGAGCTCATCCAAGCGAACATTGCGCGCATGCGGCCTGCCATGTCTTCAATAGTCCGTTTTGAACCTCTCGATTGGCTCCAACCACTATCTCGAGACCTGCAAGATCGCAAGAACGACCTCATTGTTGTTTCGGAATGCACATACAACGTCGATACTCTGGAGCCGCTGGTGGGCATGCTCTTGTCATTGCTCGTCCGGTCACCCAAGGCGGTCATTGTGATCTGCACCAAAACGAGGCATCACAGTGAAGCCATCTTTTTCGACCTCATGACGAACGCTGGCCTTATTCAGGATGGCAGTACGAGGCTACCTCTGCCTGGTCAGCCTGGAGATGGCTACGCCGACTGGGCGACGGATGTGGGTCTGCACGTCTTCCGCGGCAGAGATCATAAGCTCAATCTGAGTCCCCGGAGTACGAGCGAGGAAGAGGTTCCCAAGTCTGCACTTGGGAGGAGGAGTAAGTCGAGATGATAGGATGGTGGACGCAATTGATGAGGATACGAACTGCATTTACGTTGGCGTTCAAGGGACGGGATCAACGTCCTTCGTGGACGGCAGTATAAATGAATGCGCGGCATGACGAATCGCGACAGCAACGAGGCGTCAGGGAATGACTGGCTGCACTGACCAGACGAACGGGTCGCGCGGGCATGGAGTCACGGCTACAGCACAAGAGAGGGCGAGGATCAAATGTAGCTTTGAGACGATCAGAAAGAAGGCATACATGCTGAAAGTCATCGGAGATAAAGCTCAAAAATCCGAACGTTCACTTCCCAGTTTGCTCCTTCCATTTCTAAATCAGCAATTCAGCAGTCTTGGAGATGGCAGAAACGGCCCCAATCGCATCGAATTTATTACCACTTCAATTGACTTCGACTTCGATAATGGTGAAAATACAACAGATCAAGGTCATAACCGCTTCACAAATCATGCCTTCAACAGTATTCCATATCGTTCATCTGCACGCAGCCGCAAACTGCGACGGAATCGAATTTGATGAAGTATCTTCTTTCCCTCCCTTCCCCCTCCCTCATGCCCTATTCTCTAGCAAATTCCCCCAAGGTTATCCAATCAATCCTCGCCCTCAAAACCAAATGCTTCCGTGACGGGAAGCCTTATCTCAAATCCCTGATTGGAGGCAGAGCTACGAGTACTGAAAGAAGCCAAGTACGACATGATCCATCGATCGACCTGTGCTTTGGATGTTGGTGTTAGGTCTCCAGTGCGGCATCACACTTTCATTCATCTTAGCTTTCGAGACTATTGAGGATCGAGATTGGTATGTGCGGGATGACACGGCACATCATGAGGTGAGGGAGTGGAGAAGGGGGAGATTTGGGACGGTTTTGGTTAGGGGGCAAGTTACGGATTTTGTGGAGGGGGTTGGTAGTTTCAGGATGCGTCGTAGATGTGACACTCATATGTGTCTATGCTCTGCGCTCCTCTGCTGCCTCCGCTCTCAAGTGCCGTCCGACTTCGCGTTCTGCTGCAACGTTCGCACTCGTCTTCTGTGCTTTGCCGAAAAGGCACTGCCAAAGGTCCTCGTTGCTGACCAACTCACCTCCTGATTTCCCAGCCACCAGGAGTTTGGTGAGCGGTGCAGCTTGCAACTCCTCGGAATTCGCAGCATCGATGGCATTCTCTTGAAGCGGAGCAGGTGTCGATGATCGAGACTTCTGCTGTTGCTGCCGAGATTGCACATGCGCCAGACGTCGAGCCACCGACATCTCGTATATCGCTTCTTCTACAGTGTCGTTGATGAGGTACATCCACACAGTCGTCTGTCGGGTCTGCCCAATACGATGAACTCGAGCGATAGCCTGCAATTCCACGGCTGTCTGGATAAGAGGCTCGCAAATGAAGACGTGCGTGGCGTTGACGAGTGTGAGGCCAGAGGAATCCGTCTTGGCGTCGAGCAAGAGGCAGTCGATGGCAGCATCATTGCGGAACTTTTCTGCAGCTCCGGCGCGACCGAGTCTGGCGTACCCGATCTTGAATTCCCTAAGAGCAGTCCCAAGCACGTCAAGGAATTCTCGATATTGCGAGAATACAATCGACTTGGCACCAGGGTCGTGTTCGCGGATCCAAAGGAGATGCTTTGCCAGGGTGTCGATTTTGGTCCCATACGAGGCTGACAGATCTACGGACTTGATCTCATCCATGATCTTCGAGTCGACGTCGGTGTAGAGTGACGACGATGTCGAAGTCGAGGACGTGCTCGATTCTTCCAGAGAGCCCATACCATTCGATTCCTCCTGCGCTTTGAGCTCTTGAGGTTTGAACGTGATGTCGTGCATGTCGTTGTTCGATAGCTGTCGCTTACACATTGGGCATGACCGAGCTTGTCGGAACCAGTGTTGGATGCATTCTTTGCAGAACTGATGTCCGCATACAGTCAGAATCCCACGTTCGAATGAGGACGTGCAGATGATGCATATCCTGGGACCTGCCTGCGCGCTGGTCTCATCTTTGAGATGAAGTAGAAAGCGATTCTTGGTTCTCAGCTGGGCGAGAGTAGTCGCAGCTTGCTCTTCCATGTGTAGTGCGATCGCCAGGGAATTTTGGTCCAAGTGTGAATCCAGCTTATCTTTGTAAGGCGTGACCGCATCTGAGAGCTCCTGAAGCTGGCGGTAAAACTCGACTCGCTGGTTTTGAGTGGTACGGAAGAGCTCGACCTCCTTTTCGAGACCGTTTAATGCCTTCGTATATGCCGTCAACACAGAATTCAGCGCGGTCAGATGCTGTTTAACAATGGCTTGCTCAGCAGCTCTGATGCTTCCCTCCTGGCCTTGCATTGCGTTCTCTAGAGCGCGAGCTTCTGATATCAAGCCACGAACAGACCCGACCGCGTCCCTTATTTCTCTGAACTTGTTGCGGATTGGCAATAGTTTCAGCGCAAGCTCGGGTGCATGTACTTGCGGTTTCAACTCATCTGGAACCTTTGGGTCGAGTACGGTCTTGGCTTGGCGAATGATGAATTTCACCTCGTGGTCGATAAGGGGCGAGCTCTCTCCAGTAATAAAGCTGTTGAGGTCGGCGTGGATGGCTTTAAAAGCATCAAAGTAGACGTACAGCTCGTCCTGTTGTTTTGTCGAGTCTTCGTACTCATCTCCGGTTGTCTCAAGACCTTCGCCCTCTTCATCGACCAGCGGTTTCGTCAAGAAGTCTGCCATCTGGGCCCTCCATTGCTTTATAACTTCGACTTGCTCTCGAATGACATCGAACAGTTCGTCACTCTTCTCGAAAATCCGTCTGGATTCAATGCCGCCGAGGCTCTGCAAGTCCTTGATCTTGGGCATTTTTGTGATCGTTCCTTTTGCCTCCAAATCTTTGATCTTAGCGATCAATCCTTCGGCCTTGCGGGTTGTGTCCTGCAGTATCTCTTTCCGAAGAAGCTTGGCGGTGTCATATAGTTCGATTTCTTTCACTTCAAGCTCCTTGAATCGATCGGAACCCTCCAGAGTCAAGGCATCGTTGGTCTTGATCTGGAAGTGTGCAGTGGCTGCGAAGAAAATGCACTCGTGGTGTAATTGGAGTGCTGTGCGTAACGCGTTTTTGGAACGGCCAAGCACTGGTGTAGACTCTGCTGACGAGTCTTCGTTTTCCGTGTCTGAAGAGGGAAGCTCACCCTTTTGTTCCAGCGCGGCTTTTGTGTCGGTCAGTTGCTTTCTTGCGTCCTCGACTAGACGATGTGACATTTTCGCTGCCTCTTCATATATTGCAAGAGCCTTCTCGCTACGGCACTCATCTTCTTCATTATTGCCCACGATATGCGCCCTGGTCAGAGAAGCAGAGAGTAGTGATCGTTCCTCAATACGCAAATTGGTCTCGTTCTGCTCGATCATCACCTCCAGGACCTGTGCAACAGTACGCAAGGGGCCAGAGCCGCGTCCAAGAGCTCGTCGGTTTTTGCCTCCAACCTGGGGATGAAGGCAGGTCTGCCTCAACCTCGTGAGCCAGGATCGCATAGCTTCGATTGTTGCAGGATTGTCGGGACTCCAATCTTCAATGACAGGCCCACCATGAGCGTCCAGCCCCACTTCTTCGTACATCTGCTGGAACAGAGTCGAATAATTTTGCTGCTCAATCACGGAAAACGGCACAGTGACCACCACCCGCTTCTGAGGAGGCAGGCGCAGCTCGTCACGGACCAGCGCTTTTGTATGCCTTAGAGCAATCTGATTGAAGACCTTGCGGAAAAGATGCCGATGATTTGTGATCAGATGGCTCCAGAGTCGTTTGTCTCCATTGAAGGGCTGATATCGCAGGAATATCAGGAGACCCTGCAGATCCTGGACATTTTTGCGAAGCGGCGTACCCGTGACGGCCCAGCTGTGGACACGAGGAAGACGGCATGCTACTTGCGCAGCAGCAGTCACTCCGCTCTCGATCATCTGCGCCTCGTCGAGGCAGATGCGCCACCACTGGATTTGCACGAGTGGACTGCGTTTTCGCTCATATTGTAGCGTTCGTCGTCGACTTCGCTCGGGAGGATCGGTGGCGAAATGTAGTTCTCGGGTAAGAACGTTGTATGTTGTGAGTACAACATCATAGTTCGTCGCAAGCTCTTTGATGACCGTATCTTGCGGGGGACATTTCTTGGAACCTGAAGGAATGCCTTGATAGTGGAAGACACTGAGGTGTGGCGCATGTCGTTTCAATTCGGTTTGCCATTGTTGTAAAATCGAAGAGGGTGTGATGATCAACGTAGCCCGCGATTTGAGGATCCGGGTTCCCGAAGACTGGTCAAAGACAAGTTTTGATCCAAGGTCAGGTGATTTGTGTTGCGAAATCAACGACATGACCTCGACTGTCTTTCCAAGTCCCATTTCCTCTGCTAGCAGTCCGCCGGAAAGTTGGTCTGCCTCGTCATTGGGCATTTCGCGAGTGATGATACCTTGAAGGTGGTTGACATAGCACTGCTGTCCGTCGAGGTCGAGTACACTTCTATAAAAGCCAGACGAGCGCTCGATGTTCAAAGAGATTTGATGCGTGGGTAGTGCTCGCTCCCTGTCGAGCATCCAGCAAACAGCACGTTTCTGGAAAGGATAAAGATCGCTCTCGAGAACGTTATTGCGCAGCCCATCAACTTCCACTTCTTTGGGTGGTACATGGACACTTTCGTAAAAGTCTTGAGGTGTCCATGGTTGCGAGTGATCGAAGGCCTCCCTTTCATGATCCGGATAGGCATTCAAGAGAAAGTCGTAGTCTGAATAAAATTTGGCTGGACCAACAGGAGCACCCGAAGGGAAGGCCGAATTACCGTTCCGCCATGTCAATGTCGCCTGCAAGCGAACAATTGCGTAAAGCTGGCCAACCGAGCGTGAGAGCCTGCATGAGATCAAAGAAGCAAGATGGTCTTTATTACACGTCCTTGCGGTTGCAGCTTTTAGTCGGCCTGGAGGAGCTATCGAACCAAGCATTTCACTGATCTCCTTCGAAATTATGGCACATTCTAAGAACAGGACGGCCCCATTGCTGGCAGGAGAAGACAGGCGTATGCGTGTGCCAGTGTCGTCAGTGTCAATGCCGTAGGGGACGACATCCATCTGCTGATCGTCCTCGAACTCGACATCTCCGGAGATGGCTTGTTGGGAAGGCGACTTGGTGTTGAGTGTTTCTGGAAAGTGAAAGTCGATGGTGGCGCGAAGGAGTGGGATTCCGTCGACCTCAGCCTCCTGGTTGATCATCGACCCAGGTTCGGTGTCGATTTTGCGTCTCTTCTTGGGGGGCTCATCCGCTTGTGACTCGGCCTGTGCTCCGCGCTCCAGAAACCATCGCATGGGCTTGAAGCCGCCGGCCTCGACGAGGATAGACTTCTCATCGCTCGATTTGACCTGCGCCGAGTAGACGGTTGCCACAGCGTATTCCGCGTGAGGAGCCATGGTGGGCTTGTGAGTCGATGTCCAGGGCACGCTCGGGGCGTCGGTGTCAGGGAATGACAAGAAATGAGATGGAGAGGAGGAAATGAAGTTGCAAGGTGAAGAAGAAAGTCTAATGGGTGTCGTGGTTGCCTTGCTCATGGTATCGATAGCCCCCAATTGAGCGACGCCACCGAAAGTCTATCTCGTTGCTCGGAGTTATC
Organism: Mycosphaerelloides madeirae; assembly: GCA_002785995.1. Classification (NCBI taxonomy): domain Eukaryota; kingdom Fungi; phylum Ascomycota; class Dothideomycetes; order Mycosphaerellales; family Mycosphaerellaceae; genus Mycosphaerelloides; species Mycosphaerelloides madeirae. The sequence goes on along the minus strand of NHNV01000016.1, from coordinate 122,097 downwards.
GGACTAATTAAACTCTATGCGCCCGAACTTTCCTCCACACTTTCACCTCGCTCTCTCACTTCTTGACTTCTCCCCGAAACTCCTGATGCTCGCGGGCGAGTACCGACAGCGTGCCCTACGCTCCCGTGAAGATGAGCTCTGATGCAGCTGGCGAGCCGCGTCTCGACAAGGTAAGAAGCACCTTCACGTATAGAAAGGGGCAATCCACCGATGACTTCCAGGTCCGGCATGTGCGGTACTGGACGAGATGTCTTAAGACGTATCTGCCGCATCATTACACCGGCAATGATAGCAACCGCATGTACCTAGCCTTCTTCATCATCTCCGCACTGGACATTCTCGGCGCATGGGAGAGCACTACCAAGCCTGACGAGAGGACTGACTACGTCAACTGGATCTACCGATGTCAACACCCTGATGGAGGCTTCAGAATGTGGCCCGGAACCGACTTTGGGGAGCGGTCCAATGAAGTGAATGCGAAGTGGGATCCTGCCAATATCCCGGCTACGTACTTCGCACTTTCCGCCTTGCTTATCGTTGGAGATGACCTGAAGAGGTGCAAGCGGAAGAGCACTCTGCAATGGTTGAAACGAATGCAACGCGCCGATGGATCATTTGGTGAGACCCTTGTGGACGGTCGTATCGAAGGAGGCCAAGACCCCCGCTTCGGATACTGTGCCACCGGAGCACGGTATATTTTACGAGGCGACAGCGAGGGGCCGCTCAGCGTCGACGGTGCTATGGTAGAAGATATCGACATTGACTCTCTCGTGCGTTGCATCTCAGCAGCGGAGGTATGTGGTTCCTGTGGACAGAGAATCGTTGACCAATCCGAGCTGACGAAAACTTGAGTCTTATGACGGCGGTATTGCGGACGGACCCCTACATGAGCCGCACGCTGGTTACACCTTTTGCTCTCTGGGATGCTTGAACTTTATTAAGCGTCTGAGAAGAGGAAAGCGAAGCGAAGAGCATGCACAATCTGGCCCCGCGGATCCGACTATGACCATTCGTTGGCTGGCTGGGTGTCAAACCCATCTACTGGACCCCGACGCCGAAGCCGAAGAGCAGTCATTAGCTACAGCAGCTTCACAACAAGAAATGAAGGGCCGAAGCGATATATCTATCAGCAACCCCACAGCTCCATTGCACCAAAGTCCGGATAAATCAACGCCACTGTCACTTTTCGATCTAGCACCTCTGGAAGCCGGAATGAGTGGTCGCTACAATAAAGTGGCAGATACATGCTATGCTTGGTGGGTCGGTGCTTCATTTCACCTGCTGGGTCAGCAAGTATACGAACCACCCATGCTCGGCCGATATCTTCTGGGGAGCACCCAGCATCTGGTTCTCGGAGGGTTCGGAAAGTTTCCAGGCGATCTACCTGACCTCTACCACAGTCAACTGGGTCTTGCTACGCTCGGTCTCATTGGTTTCGAGGACGTCAAACCAGTCGATGCCGCAATGTGCATCAGCGAAGAAGCTAGTTCAAGGCTGCCGGCTCTGTGGAAGTCTTTCGCAGAATGAGAACCCCTGCACATGACGATCTCTCGAGTGCATACAGATTGAGCCACGCGAACGGGGCCAAAGATAGCTCTATCTGCGAGGAGACATCTCCGAGATGTGCCACTTCACTTGGGACCTAATCTGGACTTCAGCTTGAATCCTCCCGGAACGCTTTTCTGGAAAACGCTAGAGGGATCGTATTCTCTTGCCACGGCCCGCAGAAAATGATTGTTGCGCGAGCCATAGCTCTTTAGGGGCTCTTGTGAGGCTCCGGCATAGTTTGCGTACACAAAGTTGTGTAAAGCACCGGCTCTTCTGGCGACGCCATCGATTCTGCTCATCAAGTCTCCCGCCACTGAACGAGCATGGGAACTGATAGATGTGTCCGCCCAGAATGCAGATACAAGCAGGATCATCCCATTTCTATCCGCAGCGGAAGTCCCCAAGACATTCTCGCCTGCACCACGAGAAACGAACACTGTCGGTAAAGGCTCAAATGCAAAGTCCCAGAGAATTGAGTCCGAAATTGGAAACAAGGTGCGGTTTGTGATGTCGAAAATGCATTCTAACAGCTCGCTCGACGGCTTGTAGGTCCCGGTATAGAAAAGCGTGTTTAGCTGCGGTAGAGCGGCTTCATCGGCCAGCGTGCTGAGCTTGGTGAGATGCATCGTATCCGAAATGTTCGGCACCGCAAATAGCTCTTGATACACAGGCGGATTAAGGACTGGCTTGGTGTATATGGGTGTGGAAGAGAGTGACCAGGCCTTTGAGCTCGTGTTGAAGAGCATTCCCATAACAACAGAAGCATGGACGTCGTACTCTGGGGCATTGGCGACATTGGTGAACGCACGAAAGACATCCTGTCGGTATGAGATGTCGTTGCCAATCGAGCCACCCAGGATTTCGCCAATGGGCAATGTGGCGAAGTCGAATCTTGTCACTACCCCGAAGTTATTGACGCCGCCTTTGAGGGCACGGAAGAGTTCCGGATGGGAAGTCGCATTGGCATTTACCAGCTCTCCCGATGCGAGCACAATTTCGAAGTTCTGGACTGTATCGCATGTCCATCCCACTTGCGGACTGAAGTATGAGATACCTCCCCCGAGAGTCAGACCACCGACGCCCACGCCGCCGTTCCGTCCACCGGCCACAGTCTTGTTGAGAGGATCCAGGAAAGCATACGCATCGAGCCAGCTCGCTCCCGCTCCGATGCTTGCAAGGGAATGGCCTTCATTTACAGCGATGGAGTTGAGGCCTGTCAGATCAATGGTAACACCATTTTCGATGTTCGCGAATCCGGATGCGGGACTGTGGCCGTGGCTCTTGATGGCGAAGTGGCATCCGCCGTGCGAGACGATTGAGGAAACGATATCGGCTACGTCTTGGGATGTCGTCGGCTTGGCGATGCACGAGGGCGTCAGGGAGCCTTCCTGGAGCGACCAATATGCCTTCTCGGTGTTGATGTAGGAGGTGCTGTTGGGATATGCGATGCTTAAGCCTGGTGTGGACGACAACTGGGAGCACTGCGAAGTATCAGTATCTCATCTAATAACTGGAACTTCGGACACCTCACACAAGACAACGCCATGGCTTTCGGTCGAATGCGCCAACTACTGCCGTGAATGTTGGACTGAGACTACGATTCATGCAGACGATGTTCTGAAAATCCTTCGCACGAAAACCTGACCATGTGGCTTGGCGCTAGCTGTCGATACCTTCCAAAGCTAGGGTGCTATACGGATATCGGCTCGAATGGACTCTTTCAATCGACCATGACCGCAACTTGGACAACACTTGGCAATTACTTCATACTTACACAGCTGCTCGAGACGAGACGAAAGACTGAAAACGAGGCTTCCTGGAAGGTGAGGCCGGACGCTGTTTGGAATGAGAGGCCGGTTTCGCTTCGCCCCCACAATTGAGAATACACATGGTACTTTCGAAAGAGGAGAAACAAGACTTGTCAAGAGCGGTATGGCCACTGATATATTCGCGTCTCGTCTTGTTCTGGAATCTGGATCTGTGAATCTGAAACGCGGTTGGGAGTGGCCAGCGTCTCGCGGCCGCGCAAAGCCAGACGCTTTTGCCGCCCGGCTAAAACTTGAAACACGCTCTCAGAAACACCTGGACCGCACTTCACCTCTGCATCGCTCGCTGCCAGCAATTGGCTGTCGACGAACCTTTCGACTTCGACGCGACAGGAACGTCGCACCACCACTATCGGCCAGGCTGGTAGTCCTCGCATACTATCACAATGCATCCGCCGTCCTTTCATATCGCTCCCCTTCTCCAACACAAACAACAAAGCTCCCTCCTCTTTGTCTGCTCTGCACAATCGCCTTCTTTTCGCGTCTTTGCTGGTCAAATCCGTTTCTTTCTTTCATTCTCCCGTCACCTCTTTGTGCGATTATCGTTTCTTTAACAACACATATATCACCTGCAGCGGACGCAATTTGCACATTTTTCTTCCCGCCGTGTTTGTTGCTTCTTATTTCTGCGACATATACCATTCCACACGCAATTGCAGGCCGATTGTATTCACGGCTTTCAACGGTTTTTACGACTTTCAACGACCAACCTGCTACGCTTTACGAATACCACCACGACCACGAACTCTTCTCCTACAGACATGGCTTTCAAGCAGGTCTTCGAACGCAAAGTCAACGACAACATGCATGCCGAAGACTCTCAGGCCGGACGAGCCCCTCCCGACGAAGACATCAAGAAGATGCATCGCCCGTCTTCCGACATCGAGCTTGAAGACACCGAACTCCACGACAAGAAAGACAATCCGCCTCGCTTCTCCACCCTCTTCGGCGTCATTCCACCACCTCAACCAGCGCCAGCCCGCGAGATCTACTACCCTACCCCGGAGCGCCGACGCGGTGTCTTCGTCCCTACGCCACTCTTCGTCGGCTTCGCCATCATCCTCTTCTTCGAGAGCACCATTTTATTCGCATACACGATTATTGGGCTTTACAACAACGCTCCCTCGCGTCTGGTGCCCTGGGCAGGGCCGGGCGTCGCGACCGTTTGCGAGCAGCAGCAGCAGCAGCCAGCGGTCAATTTCGCTCCCAATTTCGTCATGGGTGGGCAGCCTGTTGTTAGCAGCTTTGTTATGTCTGCTGAGGCAGAGATCCTTCCCACCGTGACATCCTCCACCTCCACATCGATGTCTACATCCACGAGCACCACGGCCAGCTCCTCGACTTCCACCGAGCCCGCCGCAGCAGCCTCCGACATCGCCGGCATCCTCGGCGGCCTTACGAGTTCCACGACGACTTCAACGCCGCAGAGCACAGTCTTCAGCGTCAAACTCGTCACTTCAATCATTCCGCCTGCGCCCGTAACGGTGACCTCGACGGCTATTGTCGCTGGTCCTACCGTGACGGTGTGAATGCTCGGCTGATGATTGAGATTGCCGATGAGGAGAGAGGTAGATCAGTGATGAGGATGGATGATGTTTAGTCGTCAGTGGGAATAGAGGTAGAAATTTACAATGACAGTACTTTGATGAGATGATGGGCATATTCGCTTCCTTCGTCCGCGTTCCACGTTCTATTTGTAATATGTATTCAGTGAATAATATTGTGGCTTTCCCGGCTCAGTCGACGTTCCGGTGCTTGTTTGCTGATCTTGAGAATAATAAGAATAATTTGAATGCAGCACTATCGCTAGCATCTTATTTACATAAGGTAGCATCCAAACCATCCCTCATGCATTCCAAGAATGCGCTCCTTGCACAGGTGGTATCATAATTCAAAGCTTCCCAAACCCCAAGTGAAATAACGCCATTCCAAGATACTGACATCAACGGCCATGCAGACGCCTCAAAATTCAAAACCCTTCCAAAAGACCCGTAGTTTCCACAAGGACGTTGAAAACGGTACTGAGCGTCCAAAGCACGATCAACCCGATTCCGATCTTTCTATCCATTACCCACTTGTTCAATGGAACCACAACCAAAAGAGCGGCCAGCGTGATGAGCAAGGTAACGCCAGAGACGATGAGCGTCCTGCTGACTTCGATGTGGTATGTGTGGAATCGAATGCCTTTCTCGGGGTGCTTCGCCCTCCTTCTCTCTTCGCCTCGGATCAGCCTGTAAGAGCCTGACAAGCCGATACCCAAGAGAATGTTCATCATCGGTCCAGCGAAGCATGCCGACAGAGCCATGACTGGGTATCCAAATTTGGCAACTGTAATGTCTGCAGTGAGGTCACCGAGAGAGTTTCCTACCGCGAAGACCGTCAGACCCATAATTGCGTGTGACATGTTGCAGATGACGGCCAGGGCCTTGAGCACGCCGACGACCTCAGACGCGATGGCGGATATCCAGGCTATGGATACGATGAAGCCAACGCTGCTGAGAATCCAGCGGTAGTACGCAGGTCGATGAGTCGGTGTTGTTGTAAGGAGGAAAGGTGGTAGGAGCACCGCAGATACGAGGAGGCACACCAAGATTGGCCGGATGAGCCATCGGGGTTCCAGATCATCGGCTTGCATGTAGATCGCCAGAACAACGAGAATAGGGGCCAAGAACAGCTGGATAATCGTGAGCCATCGATTCCAGAGCTCGGGTGCCTCTTCCCCGTTCGTATCAAGGGCTAGTGGATGTATTTCTTCCGGTTCTGTTGTAATAGATATTTGTGGTGTATGGCTGCCGTAGTTGCCTCTTTGCTGTTCCGTGTGCATAGCAGTGGTTGCAGTATTTCCTTTGCCAATGGGGTCTCCGCCGTTCAGAGAGTGGGAGTGAGGGTGTACAATTTCAGGCCACGCACCATCCGTGGGGACCTTTGCAGCATCCGCGCTCTCTTGCTCCTCGGCTTCAACCACAGGAAGTGTGATTGTCAAAAAGAATATACTGACTGACGTGTAGACTCCTAGCGCTCTCTCATACCAATTTTTCTCACTCCAGGAATAGAATGCGGGGACGAGGGCGGCAACGATGTCACCTGGGGGCGGTAGTATAGTGCTTGGCCATAATTTCATCAAATTTGATGGCCGCCGAGGCGCCTCGCGTTCTGCGCTCTGGTCTACTGGAATTGACTCCGGAGAAGCTAGGGGACCGGGGAGGTAGAGACTTGGCGGTCTGGTACTAGGCGATCGAGAGCCGGCCGTCAACGAGGGCGACTGATGGTCGCGATACGACGGAAAGGGAGAAGTACTTCTGGACGACCCTGGTGATTTGTTGTCCCTCGGAATCACAATCCGCGGAAGGTCAGCGACTCGTGGAACCATTCGTGGCGAGTTCGCAGGATACCAGTTTTGTGACGGCGCAGCGGAAACGAAGTAGTCACTGTGAGATCGGTTGATCGGAATTGCATCGGGAGGAGCAAGGAGCGCGGTGGAAGCTGTTGTTGAGGCCCTTCCGCGCGCTTGTTGAATTAGACTCTCCCGCCTTGGGGTGGCAGGCTCGACCAGAACTGCTGGAAAAGGTCTCTGAGCAGAGTTGTTATGTGAAAAGTCAATCAGATCGGCCTCGGACTGGACTGGAGATAGTTGCTGAGGCTGGGGCGTAAGGCGTAGGTTGGCAGCATTATTGGCCGATACAGCACGAGCTCTCCCAACAGGAGCGGAAGGCGGAGCCAAACCATCGCTGATCCTTGGTAGAAGAGGCGAGTGTTCCTCAACGGCGCTCGACTCGTGCTCACTTGACGTATCTGTGAGCGTGGATATATGGTCATGGGCCTTCGTGCTATCGGCTGGGTCGTCAGAATATCGTTGCTTATCCATCGGAATGGTGTGCATATTCCGTGATTTTTCCAAAGACTTCAGTACGGCTTGGAATTCAAGCACGCCCATCAAAGACGGCCGAATTAGAGTTGTGGTGTTACGGCGGCCACGACCAGTCGGTCTTGTCACATGCATACCGCTCACAAACTCGCTCATCCATCGACCGCGAGCTTCCTCTTCGATGTCTTCGTATTGAGCATTTTGATCAGGCCCCTCGGCCCTTTCAAGTGCAGACCAGTCCTCACGCGACAATGCTCTTACAGTGGAGGGTCTCCGACCGTCGGCAGCACCATCCAGGTCATCGTGATAAGCTTCGTATTCGCCAGTCTCGTCCTCCGGGTGCACGAAATGTCCTCTTGCAGCAGCTTCGCGCTCTTGTCTTCTCTTCTTTCGATCAACCCACATGTGCCAGACAATGACAATCGCGACATAGAGCACGTAAAAAAGCACCATGACCAGACATTCCCACAGGTGTAGCTTCCCATCCAATAGAAAGACCAAGCTGAAGCCCACAGCTACGCTGAAGAAGCCGACGTCTCGCATAAAACTGTTCTGAGAAACCTTGAAGGGTCGTATGATAGCCATGGAGCCAGCCACGACTGCGGCGATGAAGCCAGCGGCGCCAAAAAGCTCGCCGACGGCCAGAGTGCCGCTGTCGGTACTCATGGCAGCAAAAGTCGAGAAGACATCCGGGCTGCCGTTTCCGAAGGCCAGGAAGGTGACACCAGTCAAATTCTCGCCCATGCCCAGAATTTGAGCAACCGTGCTAAGATTCGGGCAGAAGAAATCGCTGGCAGCAACGCCAATGGTGGTAAATAGGAAGAACAGCCATAGGAACAATGCGATCACCGTGACAGGCTTGATGTGGGACAGCCTGCAATAGTGCAGATCGAGGTATAGAGAGAAGCCGCCTTCATCCTTGGGGCAGTTCTCATGTATGAATGTACACTGGTCAGCGGTATTGCGCACTCTGTGCACCTGTCGACACTTCTCATCCGCATTGAGTTCGGTGGTCGACGGCGGGTGGGAATCGCGGGCGATGAGGAGGGAGCCACCTTGTCGCAGCGGTGCGGTGGATGAGACAGTCTGGTAGTGGACGGCTAAAACGAAGGCGAGGCCGACAGCGCAGGTGGCTAGGAATGTGATGGCGCGGCGGGACCACGAGCTGTTGGTAGGCGGCATGCTAGGAGTGAAGGATGCAAACAGCACTGAGGAGGAGCGGGCATGCTGCAGGCCGAGGTCGTGGTGGAGCGGAGATGGTTTAAAGATGCGTGCACTGAGGGAGGCGGCGGCGCATGTCTGGGGACAGCGAAGGATGAATGGTGGGGGGTGGCGAGGGAAGCGGTGGCGGCGACGTGTGTATATCGTCGTCGTCGCCCTCAAGTCCAATCTTGAATCGTGACGAAGCCACAGGAAGTTGGACGTTCTCTCTGAAGCCTGCCATGCACTGCCCAGTTGGCCCTTGGCATCGGGTGCACGTGAGTATGACGCAAAGGCGCGTTATCTGGGCCTTATCATCAACCGTCCCGGCCCGTCCGTCGCTAGGAGACTCAGGGCTCGGTACATCAGCCGGTCGCTGTTTTGGCTCGTAAACAATTGACGCGAGATCGAGCAAACAGGGATCCACCACCCACACTGCGCCGCGTTCGACCACACGACTCCGCTCCGACACAAGCTGCGACACGCCGTCAACAGCACCGCCGCTGCGCCAACAGCATGCCTCGCGTGCGCGCCCAGAACGGCCAGCCCGCTGCGTCGCTGGCCTCGTCGTACGCCTCCCCAGTCAAGGGTGTGCCCATCCCGCTCAACGATGACAAGGAGGAAAAAGCCAAGCGCCTGCAGTCCCGACAAGCCCTGCATTCAAAACACATGAGCCAGATCAAGGCTGCTGCTGCAAGCCCGCAGCGAAAACGACGCTCAATGGGCGACGACGGTCCTGCCACGCCTTCGCAGGATGATGACACGTACGGCGTCCGCGGCGACCATGTCACGCCTATGAAGCGTGTACCCATTCTCGCAAACTTCGAAGAGTGGATGAAGATGGCCACGGACAACAAGATCAACGCGACCAACAGCTGGAACTTTGCCTTGATTGACTACTTCCATGACATGAGCTTGCTCAAGGAGGGCGACGGCGTCAACTTCCAGAAAGCGAGCTGCACGCTTGACGGCTGCGTGAAGATCTACACATCGCGAGTTGACAGCGTCGCGACCGAGACCGGCAAGCTGCTGAGTGGCCTGGCAGACAGCGGAAACAAAAAACGGAAGGGCGGCGACGCGGATGATGCAAATGGCGAGGAAGGCGATGAAGATGAGGAGGGCGAAGACGGAGTCAAGAAGAAGGGTAGAAAGAAGGCACAGAGGTCAGCGGAAGCCACACTCGTCTCGTCCTTCGAGCACCTGCGCCTGAAGAAGATGGAACTTGAGTTTTCGGTAGACCCGTTGTTCAAAAAAGCTTCAGCCGACTTTGACGAAGGCGGTGCCAAAGGTCTCTTGCTCAATCACCTCTCAATCGACAACACTGGACGTATCGTCTTTGACAGCAGCGATGATGCACAGGACGCAGAAGCAGACGACTCTCGCCGGGACAGTATGGAACCTCAAGGCGATGCAGAGGATAAAGAGGTAGAGCCGGTAGCGGAGGACGGCCCCGTGGACATTGCAGCCCTCGGAGCTCGCTTCTTTCCCAGTCTCGATATACTGGATGAACATGACATATGCCCTACTCTCAAAACCTTTGAGCTTGGTGGTGGCGATGACACCCTGGACCTACCATTTTTGAAAGCACCGGACAATTGGCGCGATGACCATCCGGAGACCAGCCTTCAAGGTCAGTCCAACGAGCAGGCGGACGCAAACGACGAAGGCCAACCTGGCCCATTTGACATGGATGATGACGATGCAGGTGCAGCTGGATTCGATCTCGCTCCTGAGATCGGCTTCGGAGAGGGTGGTGAGGCGTGGGCGCGTGATGCTGCATTGCAGCCGCAGATGCGTGTTTACGACGCATCTGGGGGTGCCGATGGCCCTGACGACGTAGCAGGAGAGGTTGGCGTATTTGACACCAATGCGAATACATACGGCGTCACGTTGCAACATCGACCAGACCACGATCAGGAAAACATTCTCAACTACTTCGACAATGCACTGCAAAAGAACTGGGCCGGTCCCGAACACTGGAAGATTGCAAGGATAAAAGAAGCCAACAAGGAAGCACCCAAACGGACACGAAAAGAAAAGGAGCCCTTCGAAATAGATTTTGCTGCACCCATGTCACAAGAATTGGCCAATCTGTTGTACACCAGCGCCAGCAACAATAGCAACATTTGCATGCCGAAGAAGGAATGGAAAAGCCAGAGTCGAAACCTTTTGCCGGATGATAAGCATTTCAATTCGAAGGATCTCTTGAAGTTGTTTTTAAAGCCCAAGGCCAAGCTCAGCACGCGGAAATCTGGATCATCCGGGAAGCAGACAGGACCTGCGAACGAAGAGATCGACGAGGCGTACTGGGCATCGCATAACGCTGGGCCTGCACAGCCGCATCCCATGGACGACGATGCAGTGCAAGGCGATTACGACGCAAATTTCTTCCAGGATGATGGCTTGCCAATGGCTGGTGGAATGGACGACGACGATGACGAATTCGCCGATGCTCGCGAAGCATTTTCGCCTGATGCAGACGATGTTGATGCAGCCGTGGGACCTGCCGGAAACGGCATCGACAGCGTTGCAGGATCGCAAGAGCCTGGTGCTGGAGGGGATGCATTTGGTGCCAATCTTGTCGCACAGTCAAGACGCATGAGACCGGAGTATGTTCAGTATGCGCGCGTGGCAAAGAAGGTCGATGTACGAAGACTGAAGGAAGAAATGTGGCGCGGAATAGGATTTGAGAAGAGGTCAGTTGTCTCCTCCATTGCTCATGATAATTCGTACAACCGTGCTGACTTGTCCCACTAGAAACGTGCCCGAAACACCAGCGTCCCGGCCTCGAATTCCAGCCCTGTCAGACGATCTGAATGCGACATTGCACTTTACCGACATCATGAACAACCTCCAACACGTCTACCCTAAGCAGCAAATGGCCGACATCAGCACTTCGTTTGGTTTCATTTGCTTGCTCCATCTGGCCAACGAGAAGGGACTTGTCATTGAAAATGTGGACGGCTGGACAGACCTGGTAGTCAGGAAAGACTTCGATGCTGTCGATCTTGACGCTGGGGATTGATTACGATCGTTTCTTTTCGGCATTCTTGGAGTATCCAGAGGGAATAAGTCGCTGTTTCGTATTGGCTGACGAGGTGTTGATAATTAGGTTTCTTGTACAGCAAATGATGGAACGAGAATGCCGCGGACGTGGCTTGAACTTGAGAGTGATCCGGTTTGGCCTCTTCTCTCTGCACATCCGCAAGCTTCCTGAACAAGGATGTTCTATCATGTCGGAGGCAGCTCTTACGGAGTTCGGACTTTAGTCTATGGTCGTGATTCGCTACGCTGTACAGTCGGTATAGTCCCCCGGGCACAAAGCTAAAATTTAGAGAGCTCCAGCTCTTCAAGGCTCAGCCTATTGCCTCGATTTCACTAACCCTTTTCATGTATAAGGGCATCCCATCAGCGTTCAGAAGCAAGAGGGAAATCCTTTTTCAGCCGCTCTGAGCCCTCGTTCGTACACTGATTCGTCTTATGCGAAAGGGAAATCTGCAATAGGTGCTCGGCCGACGGCTCTAACTTTCGGACATGGCGCTGCTGGTGAGTGCGAATGCATGCATCCATGCTTCCGAGCTCCTGGTATAAAAGCATCGTGCCAAGTAACCTTTTCTCTGTCTCGTCAACAACGACAGCTTCCTGCAGATCTCGGTCTTCTTTTGCCTCTCAACCAAAGCAGCTCTCCCTTCACCATGTCTTCCACCCTCGAAGAAACCCTCTCAACAGCCCTAACCTCCGCCCTCGCCGCCCAAGAAGAACTCGTGAAACCCGATCCAGCCCTCTCCCACGCCCTCTGTAAGCAAAGCGAAACATCTCAATATCTCCCAAACACTTACTGACCTTCCACCTTTCCCTTCCAGCGAACTCCTCAGCCCACAACCTCCCCCCAATCTCCATCGCCCCCTCCCAAGGCAGCATGCTCTCCATCCTCTGCCAACTCCTCCGCGCCCGCAAAATCCTTGAAATAGGCACCCTAGGCGGCTACTCCACAATCTGGTTCGCCAAATCCGTCCCGGGCGTACACGTGACTTCCATCGAATTCGACCCGAAACATCGCGAAGTGGCGCAGGAGAATGTCAAAGCTGCGGGGTGTGAGGAGAATGTAGAGATTTTGTTGGGAAAGGCGTTAGATGTTTTGCCAGGGTTAGAGGGGGAGAGGGGGGAGGGGTTCGATTTTGTTTTTATTGATGCGGATTGGGATGAGCAGAGGGAGTATTTTGATTGGGGGGTTAAATTGGCGAGGAAGGGAGGGTGAGTAACTTTTCTCGTGAAGATTGAGGGAGAGGTTTCTCCTCTTTGCTGACCACTGTGTAGATGTATTTATGTTGACAACGTCATCCGTCAATTGAATGAAGCGGAGGAAGACGGAAGTACCAAGGGAAGGGCACTTCTTGATCACGTCAAAGCCGATGATAGGGTGAATGTGGCTTTGATCCCGACTTTGGCGATCAAGCCGTTCAAACCGAAGCTTTCGGAGTCTGTGGATGGATTTCTGCTCGCCATTGTCAAATAGGTATTTGTTCAATCGCGTACCAGGAACATTGTTATCCCGATGCCATCTCACATTATCCATCAACCTGCAGCATCGACTGCAGAAGCGGTCTTCCAGATATTATTTTTCAAGAAAGCGAGAACCTCCTGATCCATCCCCTGCTGGGTGTTCTTTGGCAATCGGATCACCTCTAGTCCTTCGAGACTTCGGGCTCGAGAGAGAGCGACGTAGGCCATCTCTCGCTCGAAACTGTTTGCCAAATCGACGGTAACTTTTTCAAGGGTCATACCTGTCCACGTCGTCAGTAGAACACTTCGCAACAGCACGCGTGAAGGTCTTACCTTGAGACTTGTGGATCGTGATAGCCCACGCAGGCAAAAGCGGTATCGTCGTTCTCCCCAGTCGACTATACGGCTTCTCGGATCCAAGATCATTGATCTGGCAATGTGCCGGAATAGTTCTTTTCACGCCGGAATCGAATCGCACGACTGGCCACTCGCGCATCGGAGCCTTTTCGATGAAGCTGTGGATTTGTTCTTCTTTCAGAGCAGCTAGCTCGGACATCTCGTCGGACTCCTTGCTTCCCCGTAAATCTGAGTCTGCTGGTCGCTGGACGTAGGTCATATTCGGGTCGTACTTTTCGAAACCCACGATGGTGCCTTGGGCGCCGTTGACCTTTGTAAACGTGCAATCTGTTAGAAGACAAGATCAGTCTGAGAGTTGTGCCCTGACTTACCAATTTGAGGGTCAAATCTACGTTCACCAGCAGAATGACTCGCATTTCGAGCTTGAGCTCGATTTTCTCTTCGAAGCGATGGTCTTTCAGCGCCAATAGCGGGCCATCATCTCGATCAGGATACAGCGGTCTGCCTTTATTCTTTAAATCTGGCTCGTTCTCGTTGCGAAACTGGAAGAAATCAAGGCATTCGTAATGGCGCGGTATTCCCGGCAATTTTCGAAGACCCTCTTGATTGATACGGTTCACCTCTCGCTTTTGGGGTAGCAACTTGACAGCGCCGGTAATTTGCCTTTTCTGGAGTAGGATTTGCTCTTCTTCTCGTTCGAGGCGATTCCCGTATCTGCATTTTTGAAGGATGGAAATGAACTTCCGGTCGCTTTGGCGGTGAATATGCTTCAACTCAAAGTAGACGAACTCGGCAGCATCCCAGGCGGGACTTTTGAAGGCCCTTCTTGCTGTTAACGGTCGGTCATCGAAGCTGATATTGCTCTTTGCTCACCATTTATCCTTATCCTCATAATCCTGCCGGCACTTTCTACAGTGCTTAGTCTCGCCGTCTCTTTTGGACAAACTTTCCATCTCAGCGCCACCACAGTTGATACTTGTAACGAAGTCAGTGCCCATCTCTCGGTACTCGACTTCAAACGTGGAAGTACGTACCAGAACTGGAATGGTCTGACAGGAGGCAATTGACAAAAGTCTCCAGTAATGATAATCTGAACACCGCCGAATGCCAGTCGTGCGCTGTGACGAGACTTCGGTTCCTTTTCACCGCGGTCAGGCCAGTACCCATCTCTCACAGACCTCATGACAGTGTCCAGCCTAGTTAGCATATCACGTTCGACCATAGATATTTCGTCTATGACGAGCACGTCCGTCCTGCACAGTCTTCGCCGGATAGTTTTGCCCATCGCCTTCGCAAGGAGCTTGTCCATGCCCTCCTTGAAAGAGTCTGGGTGCCAGCCTGCGTACGAGAAAATTGTGACGCCATTGACAGCGATCGCAGCAATGCCAGACGGTGCTACAATGTCCACTTGTTTGCCTTGAGCTCGCAGGCTGTTAACGAACGCTTTCAAGACCGTTGATTTTCCTATAAGCCAAGTCAGTATGACCATGTTCAGAATATTCAAACGCCATCCCAAGACACAGATATGTTTGTGCTCCACTGTACGTACCGACACCTCCGGAACCAGTATAGAAGGTATTTCGGCCACTTTGGATGCAATCGACAACATCGATCTGCTCCGGATGAAGCGGCGGCTCAGGCGCAACCACTGCTGCTGGAGCAGTCAAGTTCGTCGGAGCTGAGGCAGTGTCCTCATGCTGAGAGGTTTGCGAAGACTGGAAACGCGGTTTGGATGTGATCGAAGTTGGTGCAATCTGGCTTCGACATGTACTGTGTGAAGTAGAAAGGCGTCAGCCGTCCGGACTGGCAACACGAAACATTGTTACCTACCCACACCGCCATTTGCTGGTGTCCCGGTACTTCTCCTTGTTCGCAAGACCCACGCAGACTCTGTGGTAGGTACCGACCCTGCATTGATCGCTTGCACAGTATACGGTGTCGTCACTGTCGTTGCAAGGTTTTCCACAGATACAGACACGTCTGGAGGCCGGTAGGGTGGTCGAAGAAGAAACATCATCTTCGCTTTGCGTCAAGTCAATCACATTGGATTTGGCGGCTGGGAGAGTAGCCTCAGTCGTGCGGATCCGCTTTGCTTTCCCGTCGTATGAGGAGTCAAACCTGTAATTGGACGGCGACGGCCTCTTATTGCTCGGATTTGCATCTGAGACAGCAATAGTCAGCCTACCACGGCGGACGACTCGGGATGAGGGGCACAAGATAGAGTATCCTACTGGCGAACGGCTGAGGGCGAGATTTGTCTTCAATTGAAGATGTTGCCCATCCACGGTATCGACTTGGCGACATTGTCAGTATGGTGGCGGTTCCTTAACAGCGGAAATGTCGTTACAGACGAAGTCATTGTAAGTCGCGTCCTGTTAAGGTGCAGGGAGACGCGTTATCGTCTCTCGTGACGAAACAGGGACCAAGCTTGACGTTCGACGGAATTGCGGGCCGGACGCTGGAAAGTCAAAAAGTTGACTCGTCAACTATCTCGAGAACAGTTGCTCGGAATTAGGCCTATTGTTAGAATTAGTAGCACGGCTTGTCTGGAGATAATTGAGAGTCATTGACAGCCATCATAGAGAGCTACCTATAGACCAGAGCTTCACCAAATAGCTCTTGCTCCGAGCCCAGTTCGTCAATGTCGTCTCTATATGCTCTGCGGTCGTAATTGAGAGCTCTTGATAGATCACAATGCCCACATCGCACCTCGCAGATCGTTTTATCATGCCTCGAGCTGGTTCGACAGCTGTTCCTTGTCTGCTTGCTCCTCCAGCCTACGTAGTCGTTTTCTGCCTCTTCTTGTTGTCGAAGCTAGTTGCTCTTTGTCAGCGCCATCACTCTGGGCCTTCGCTTCCCTCCGGCGAGCAGCAGCGTTCGCCCGCCGTGTTGTGCGGTGATTCGGCGTGGATTTGGCCGTCTTCTGCTCTGTTTTCGGACTGCGCTTGGCGGAGTCTGCCGGAGTCTCGGCTGGGGTTGCTTCGATGTCGTCGTCGAAATGAAGGCTGGTAAAGACGTTAACTGGCCGCTCTACGGTACTTCTGACTCTGAGTACCATGATGGAAAGCTGAATGGGTGGGAGACGTGCCTGGTCGACGGAGAGCGCTTAGGTAGAGACACAGTACGGGCCTGCTCTTTTACAGCCTTCCGCTTCTTCTGCATCGTCTCGGGCGAGTTGTACAACTCGGCCTCTTCCAACCGCCGTTTTCTTTCACGCAGTCTTGCAAGGTGAGCATCTTGCTCAAAGTCGACCTCTGGGGCCATTGCAGATTGTGATGCCGTGTGATGAGAGGGCGAAGGAATAGGCAAGCCCATGGCGAGAGTTGGAATCAGGTTTCCAGCTGAGCTCACGCGCCGGGAGCAAGAGCGCAGTGAGGCTCGAGAACTGTGAGCTCCAGCTGAAAGTGTGCCTTCCATCTGCTTCGGCAGCCTTAAGGACTACGGGCCGATGCGAGATCCCGAAATGCGGAGTCGCCGACGGACTTCCTCGCGTGCAGTCCCTTTCAACATTCTGTCCCACTTCCAATTCTCATTATCTCCAAGGACCCGTCTGTGGCTTGGAGTCTAAACAACGGGGCACATCAACTCCGTACCCACAGATAATGCTTCAAGATGTTACTTTACACTGCCGTCTCTCCCACGTCGTCGTGCTACTATCCCTCGGATTCGGCATTGGACGCGGTGTCTGAATTTATGCAGTATGACCAGTATGATACCGGCAAGCTGGAACTGGTGCGAAATGTTCTTCAACATGGACTTTTCCTCTCTTCATACAGATTGCCCTTCGACTCCAGACATGCGATATGATTTCCAAACAACAGCTCCTGCAGCTCATTGAAAGTGAATCCGACCAGCACCTAGCTTTCCTCCAGGCCCTGATTCGCACACCATCTCCCAACCCTCCTGGAGATACGCGAGATGTCATCGAGGTCATTCGGGTGTTCCTCGCTTGCCGTGGCATACAATCCCGGAACTACGCTCCCAAGGAGAGCGCCCCCAACCTCGTGAGTTTACTCGGCGGACATGGTAACGATGGCGAGGGCAAGCCGAAATCCATAGTCTTGAACGGCCACATCGATCAGTTCCCGGTCGGCGATGCGGATCAGTGGGAAAGAAACCCCTACTCCGGCGACATCGAGCATGGCTTCATCCATGGCCGTTCAGGGGTGGACATGAAAGCTGGCACCGCGGCTTCGATATTGGCTTTCTGCTACCTCCACAAGTTTCGTGACCAGCTACGCGGCAGATGCGTGCTGGAAGTCGTCTCCGATGGTCAGTACACACCCACATGAAGTTCGTCGGCCACGTTGCTGAGCACCGAGAATCACAGAGGAGACTGGGGGAAAATATGGTACTCAATACCTCATCGAACAAGCCCCTCATTCGCACCAATGGGTCGCCGATTGCGTCCTCATCGGCGAGCCAGGTGGACTAGAGAGCATCCGCTTCGGAGAGAAAGGAACGCTTCGCATGATCTTCAAGGTCACTGCTCTCGGCCTCCACGGAGCATACATCCATCGTAGCGAAGGAGCGATTCGCATCGCATCACGGCTCATTGAACGCCTCGTTTTCCTCGAAGAGCAACCCGGTTTGGGCATGGACGAAGACTTGAAACGACACATGCACCGCCCAGAAGTCCGTGCGGTTGCAAACCAGATCATGGGCGAAGGTGCTGCTAACTCCATGCTTGTTGCTACCGTGAATATTGGCACGATTAAAGGCGGTGTGAAGATCAATATGATTCCCTCCGAATGCGAATTTGAAGCAGATATTAGGCTGCCAATCGGTGAGGAAACATGGTCTCGGTTGATTTCGAAATGACATGGTCGCTGACAACCTTGGACCACAGGAGTGAAGACCAAGACCGTCCTGGCCCAAATCGACCATATGTTGGCCAGCGAATTTCCAGACTCAGTTTCATACACGATCGTTGAGCATCACTCTCACGAACCCACCCACAGCCAGCCGGACCACGAAATCGTAGGCATATTGCAAAGTAATGCAGAGCGTGTCGGTCTTGCCAAACCCATCCCTATCTGCTCATTGGGTGCGACCGATTGTAAGCACTTCAGGCGGCACGGAGTGCCAGCTTTCATTTTCGGGCCCAGTCCTAGGTGCGTACGAGTTGAAACAGACTTCAATCTCATACAAGCTTTGTTGATCGACGATCCATTGCGGGCTGACACTTACCCAGCGGAATGGCAGAACGGGATGAAAAGGTGAGCGTCGAAGAGTACTTGAAGAATATATCGGTTCATACCTTGACGGCATGGGACTGGTTGGGAGGAGCACAATAGAGGTCACTCAACAGGACGAATTGATATGTGGATTTGTTCTTCCCAGCAAGACTAGCGATATAAGTCACGGCAGTGTGATATGACCCGCTTCGCAGCTTCGGCATGCCGGTTGCAAGCTCTTCCAATTGTTTGTCCTCCACCACGACCCAGCGCCCTGCAAGTGATAACGCAGCCATCCAGTAGTCTGTACTCGCTTGCACGCCAGTCAGAAGCCCTGGTTTGGGTCATGCACAGTGGCACATCCTGAGTAAGGATAGAGTTGCGATGTAGTCGATTGCGATGTAGTCGAATGGTCGAGAGTGTATGCAAAGACTTGTAGCTCTTGTACTGATTCTCCATTGTCGCTGCAAGAGACCACTCTATTGCGTCTACGAGGAATTACACCTGCGAGTGATTACCTATCCTCGAGAGCTGCTATGGTTCAGTATGTATAAACGAGCACTGAATCGGCAAGGAGGGCCCGCCATGGGTGAAAATAGAAGTTTGTCGGTGTCACAACGAGTATAACTTTCCGATAGCCGTACAACCCCCTAAACTCCATCTCCACCACTCGCCCACCACCCCAACCACAGCGCTCAAATAACGGAATGGGGTGCCTGCGATCATTTCTTAGCTGTACACCTCACCCATCCACACAAATGAAGAGACCACAGCATATGCGTGGTGCAATGTTTCATGCGGTTGGCGCGGGTCATACGAACTGCCAGTAGCCTCCGCGTGTGTTCAGTCGACTCACCGGTGAGGCGGTGGAGAAGGTGGCGTTTGCATTTTGCAGACTTCCATTAGTTTTGTGCGACGGGGGAGAGTATATCGTCCAAGGAATTTTCGGGGGGGGGGGGGGGGGGGGGGGGGGGGG